>CM035164.1:375745-729633 GCA_020205615.1 Panax quinquefolius | reverse complement strand
AAAATCTGCAGGCAGCTGCAGCATTTCGGAGCAACGATAACAGGCAACGATAGGGGCTCCACCTGCTATGGGCAGGAAATGTTGTTTAGTCGTGGGATGCTTCTTTTTCACCTCGTGATCGTTATACATTTGATCATCCGACTTTGTATCACGGCTCCATAAGGAGAACTCAGAGGGTGTATAATAATGCTGAGGACTTGAGGAAGCAGAATGGTAGGGTCTGTAATAGTTCTGTCTGGGGTCAGCCATAGAGTGCCCTTTATTACAGCTGACAACATGTGGAGGCAGCTGTGCTGAATAATACCCTTCTTGGCGACGACAACGCAAACACACACAATTAACTTGGTGCCTGTGGAGTGCAGTGTGACCTGACAATGATGCCATTTGTGAGACTTGATTACCTTGTTGGAACCAAGTTACATCTCGACTGTATCTTCCTGGATACCTGTGACAGTTTGGATCAGGATATTTTTCCCTCTCTGATGCAAAGTGATGATTGTAAGAACAAATCTGCTCTTCTTTCTTAGCAACTCCGGTAGAAAATCTTCTATGCGACACCCCTTTCAAAATTTGCATTTTGTTTAGCTGATCTTGCAGTTCGCAGACCATTCTAAGCAGTTCCAGTTTGTCTGCTTCAGGGGGGTTATCAAGCATCTCAGGCAAATTGTTTTGCCCATAACTTGAAAAGCTTCCATTTTTGTAGCCAGCTTGGGAACCATTTGAATAGAATGGCAGCCCAGATTGGTATCCATTTGTCTCCCTTCTCATCGTACTTCTAACTGGATGTCTGTATCTTGTGGGTTCAAGAAATTCATCTTGATGCCACTTGCTTTCCTTTGAGGCAGGACGTTTCTTCCCTGGTAAAATTGACGAGGAATTCATTGGTCGATGTTGCTGTTCTGACTCACTACTCATCACATGATTCACCCTGAATTCATCCCTTTTCGGCAATCTTTTGGTACTACTGGAATCCACATCCTTAAAATTTCTCTTCAATAGGTGAAAATGCCTGTTAGGTAGTTTATCATCAGTTTCGTAACTAGAAGTTGCACCAGCATCATAAGCATAGTAGTTTTTGGCCGTTGAAGATCTAAGTGTAACACCAAGGTCACTTCTGGAATAGACACGGGGCATGTTTTCCAAGGTATCAACTGAGCTTACACGCTGAAAACCTGAGATAATACCATTCTGAGCTTGCTTCTTTGATTCTGTGCAAGGAGACGTGAGATTATCTGCTGAAACACCTTCACTCGAGGGACTCTGAGCTGCGCTGATTTGATCCTTGGGTGTCATATCCAGAAAAGTTTCTGAGGTCGGGCTTCTATATATTAAATGACTCTTCATATTCTCATCCACTCCCACTAGTTGTGAAGGATCTTCAATCTCATGCGAAGTGCATAAATCAGATGAAGATACCTCCTCAGAAAAACTGGTATTTATAGGCAACTCTAGATCACAATTTTCAGAATCATTTATACCTCCATCGCTGTTATTTTCTGATGAGTATCGACTTTCAGTCACTTTTCTTGGCGGCGACAAAAATGATTCATTCTCATACGTTTGAGATCCTGGTACTGATGACTCATTCTCATGACGGTTGAACTCAGATGACGACAATATTTCATTGGAGACACTTATGCCACCAGAATGCTCCCTACCAACATCCCTTGATTCATTACGATCCCCTCCTCTGCCACATTGTTCGGAAGGAAATTTATCTTCCTCTGCTTCCATATGTGCTCTAGCTTCTGGTGATGAGCTTGCATTCTCGTGACAAGAAATGATTTCTGAGCAAGGAGATTCATTAGGCTGGTTTCCACCACCAAGCCACTCCCTTTTGCAATCCACACCACTCTCACCCTTCTCGCATATTTTGTCTAAATCAGATTCATAAGTGGAAAGAATAGTTGCTTTTTCATCTTCAGAAACGTTCTCCAGCTCATTTTTCTGGGTAGGATCTGCTTCATATACACGTGCTCCTGCGTCTTGGCTGTCTTTTTTCCGATTTTTAGCTGTAAACATATAAAAAGTATTTGAGTATTGAAACTCAAACGAGTAATAGAAAAAACAGATAGTGAAGGATTTTAATCAAGGAACCATAACCAAGGACGTGAATCATAGAGATGCTCAATCATAAATCAGCAAGAAAGTAAGGCTCACTTCACCAGGGAGTGTCCCGCTCCTATATCAAAAACAGTTGTAATCCAACAAGTGTAAATGTGATTTGAGTTAATCTCATATAATGAGATTATGAAAAAATATTCACTTGAGAAGCCAAAGTAGCTGGTATTAAGGTATGTTGAATTAACTTGACTTGTATTTCATGAAACTTTTAATAAACCTAACCTCTCCCATCACGGAGTGTTCATTTGTTGTGACAATGACAGGCCATTCATTCCACTAAAAATTTGAACTAAATTGAAAGAAGAATATTACCTTGCAGTACTGTACCACATCCTCCACACTTGTAAACAGGAACTTCAGCCAGCTCAGGAAGAACCTGCCGGCATCTTGGACATCTAACCCGTTGAACTTCAGTATTCATCTGACTACTGGTCATTCCCACCACTTTCTGCGGCGATCAGCTGTAACTGGGCTACAGACCATGAAACAACCTGGGTCAAATTCCAAGTCCGAATCGAATCAAATCCATCAAAATAAGGCCTCAAACTACTGGCCCAACAATAGTATCTTCTTGGGTCATCTTAGCCCACCACAGGCTCCCAAAAGGTCATGACTTGAAGGTACTATTGGTAGTAACTTATTTCCTTATATGGAGATAAATTTTTCCCCTATCTTTTGATGTGGGACTGGGGTGTTACAGACCACAAGCTATATCATAGCAAAAACTAAACTGCAACCAACATTTGAATCAATTAAGATGTTGACTTAAATTCTACTACATACAACACAGTATGAGAATTGACATTTAAGCTAACATTGTTTCATCATCTCAATTGTAGATGTCAACTAGCTGTTGGATATTTTGGTTTCTTAACAGTTATTAATCCAAATATCTACATATGTAATGTCATTTGTAGAAAACAATTGACATCTCATTTCTGGCTTCACAATTTTAGCTGCTTTATATCATCTCAAACTTTCAAAATACAAGAGCTGCAAACCACATAAATCAGACACAGTACCAGATTTTTAGGAATGTCGAAGTAGTTTTGTAATTAGCAAAATAGTTGTTTAACACGGAAGCAGAATTACCATTCACAAGTTAAATAAAGGTGAAATTTGTATATATTTCATACTTTTTAATGTGAGACAGTTTTTCCTGTGGATTATACATCATTTAATTAATTTAAAGTAAAGACTGCAAGTAACAATCATCCACAATATACACACACACACACACACACACACACACACACACATATATATATATATATATATATATATATATATATATATGTTATGAGTTATGACAGCCCCCAGAATTTGGTGGTTTCCAATGTCCCTATAAGACACAGAAAAGAAGAGAAAAAATGCAGGAATATCGAAAAACCACTCAAAGGGTATTTTATTTTATTTTTTAAAGTCCTTACTATTGAGGGATATCATTATAAGTACGAATGAATTTCATAACCAACATCAATAATATCTCAATTACAATATCTAGTAAACTAGAGCTAATGGGTGAAAATATTGCAAGTACAGCTAGCATCAAATAAGGAGGAAATACAAACTCACAACGGGAAAGGGGATAGAATCAAAACTAGTAGCGGTCCCAGCAGCAAGACTCCGGTACTATGTAATTTATTCTATGAGATAAATTACACCACAAGAAAGTAGTAAAGTAGGCAGATTAACATGAACCATATCTGTAAATAGGTCAATCAAGTAATATAACTAGTCAACCATATCATGGATATGCAATTGCCAATTGGAACAAAATCTGGAAGTCCGTGGCAGCACTTTCAAAAGCTAAATATGTAACATATAAAATTACTACTTTGAAGAAAACAAACCAACCTATACTGAATATGCACAACCAATACCTCTAAAGGTCTAATTTCAAACTATATATAGGATTCTATGCATTTTAAATCTATTAACATATACAGTATTACATATAAGAAATGAGTTGAAGCTAGCAGTGTTATTTGGAGGAGGAAGGGCGGCGCACCTCGAAAGACCAAATTTTTTGTTGGAATTGAACGGATTTTCGTATATGATGCTTCTTAAATTCTCTCGTATATGTCTACGACTAAAAAATGAAAGTGTTTTTCTCTCTCCTCTTTTTGTGTGGTGGAGAAAAGAAAACAGAGGAAGAAGAAGAATTAAAGACCGGGAAGTTTAATGAAATCGGCGCGTACGACTATTTATTCAAAAGGCCGATCAGAAAGTAATCGGTTATTCGGCGTGACTCTGGGCTGGGCCTGTGGCTAATATATATATATATATATATATATATATATATATTTACATATACACTCCCTTGTTTTATGGATGATTTACATATTCTATTATATTTTTAAAAATAATTACAACAATAATGCCCTCATAAAATTTTTTAAACTCTAATACACTTCCATATTTATTTATAATATCTTAGTAATTAGAATTCCTTAATTTAAGGAATTAGTATGCAATTAGGATTCATTAATTTAGAGTTTTTTCTCTCCTCATCTATAACAATTGCATTTAACAAGACTCTCTTCTTCTTCATTGAACATATTCTTTTTTATATATATATATATATATATATATATATATATATATATATATATATATATTCCACCACCATCTCCGTTCTCTACTAAACTAAAGTGGAGTTATGTGTAATATGAGTGTTTGGTTTGGTATTAAAATTAAAATCAAAATGTATTCAGATCTAATTAGAGTTTCCAAAACCCCACCATGCAGGCAATGCTTCCCCCTCAACTGATCCTCATCTTCCTCACAATCTTCTCTCCCATTTCGCCTCGATTTTTTCTCTTCAATTTCTTTATCGCCACTTGAGACCTCCAGGCTCATTGACGCTTTCGACTTACATTGCTTCAACCAAGGTTTCAATGTCAGTCCACCGATTCTCTTCAAGGATTTGGTGGAAACATGATTCCCGTGTGGAATTTTTCTTTCAAGAAAGTCAAATCCGACAAGACAAGTGGAGAATATCTGTAGGAATATATTGGTTCACGGCGGAGAGAGAAGACGACCTGATGGTGTCGGTTGATCAAGCTTCCACTTGTGGTAACCAAACACTTTGTTTTCTCGACTTTACCATCGCTTTCAGATCTGCAGCTTTTTTCATAATGCGGTTGGTAGACAAACCTTCATACCAAGGTAACCAATTGCATTTTATTCGGTTTCAAATTATTTTGCATATAATACGAGTTGGTAGAAATAAACCTTCAAGTTAGTTGGTTTGCCAAACTTTCGCATTTAAAGTAACTAATTCATACTACAAGTGTGAAGATAAATTGGTTATCTTGGTATAAAAGTTTAGTTACTTTGGTATAAAAGTTTGGTTACCAATTCGCTTTTATTAAGTTATCAATTTCGTTTGAATGTGATGGAGTTGGTAATCAACCATTCATACAAAGTAACCATTTTATTATTAAATGAGAATAAAATAGTTATAAGAAAAATTTGAACATTAATAGTTATATTTATTTATTTTTAAACTTTTTCGTAGTAGAATCTTCTTCTTAGTTTTGGACAATGAGAGATTCGAAGTGTAGAATGGCGGAGTATGTGAGTGTAGTAATGGACTATTATTTCAAAGTGTATGTGAGGAGATGAAGATTTGAATTTGAATATTTAAATTTGAATTATTATTTGAATTTGAATTTGTTTTTGTTGTTAGATTCAAATGTTTGAATTATTAATTATAAGCGATTATTTGTCTTGATTTTAGGTTTCCTTATTAATGTGAATTGTACTATTTTTGTAATATGTATAATCTTTTTGTAAATATTTGGTTGATGTACTTTTCTTGTAATTACTTTCTATTTGTTGTATACTTATGTAAAGAACCCTTTTAATTAGTAATGGTGTAAATCGAGTCGAATATTGAATTGTTCAGATTTGATTTATAAAATTTGTTTAGTATAAAATAAAGTTTGATTGAGATTCGTTTAACTAGTGGATTGGGGTTAGGGTTTGTGAATTTTGCAGCAGTAGATGTATGAAAGAAAAATGGATTGAATAAGCAGAGATTTACCTCCTGCAGCCGGGTGATTACCTGCTATATTTGTTGGAGCTCAAAGTAAAAGCAACCCCATGAATAAGGAGGCTTCCCCTTCCCCTTCCCCTTCCCCTTTCCGATCTCTGAGCTGCCTTTGTTACCACAATTACCGGGTAAAAATGGTGCTGTTGGCCAGTACTATATGTTACTCCCTCATTGCCATTAATTTTAATAATCACACATATTAAATAAATTTGATTTAATTTTAATAAATTAATATTAATTTAAAATTTTATTACTATTCATGTACTAATTTTGTCAAATTACAATATTAATATACGAGATTTGCATAATTATAGGAGAACCCCACTTATTATACATTCTGGAGGAAGATACCACTAATATTAATTCACGTAACTAGCAATAAAAAAATTGACATAAACAATCACAATATATATCATTTTCCTAAAATCAATATTGACTTTTATCAATTTTAAACATTTTCAAACTTAAAATTGAGATAAATTCATTTAGCTTTATGTCAATACAAATATAAATATCATAAACTATCTTTGTCTTCTTTTTTTTTTGTCTAAAATATCATAAACTATCTAAAAAGTTACTACCTCCGTTCCAAAATTACAATTATGCTAGAAAATAATCTCACTAATAAAATTTGTAAAAATAAGTCATTTTTTTTCTTGTTTAATTCTAATGGTTGAATAATATATTATGACGATAATATAAAAAAATGTGCAATATTACTATTATTCCAAAAGATTCTTTTTAACACGATATTTTCCCAAAGTTTTCCCCCACATAAACGTAGGAACTATTTTATATCAAAATCTCAAAAAACATGTACATTGAAGCGACAAGAAATTTTAGAGGACCGAATTCAAATTAATGTTTATTAAACGAGATTTTCGCCAACAACAATAAGATAACAACATCTTGGAACATCAAAGTAAAGATTGTGCACACCCTCTAAATTTAGTAAAATTCGAAAACGTGTAAACTCTTAAGAGCTTTCCATTTTCGTGGTAGGTTATTTAACTAAACTAAAAAGCAAATAATTGTCTTATAGATAAGGGAGAGGTGCTAGAAATGCAAAAATAAACTATACAAGTACCCTCTTCTCGGTAGTAAGTTTAAGTTGGAACAATATTGTACTTCCTCCCTCGGGTCGGGTGTAAATGAATTGACTCGAGTCGAGTCAAGTATTGAGTTTCTGACTCAGATTTTGTTCACAAAATTATATCTAATATAAAATAAGGTTTGATTGAGGTTCACAAAAGTATATCTAATATATTATATTATATCTAATATAATTGTTTAATATAAAATTATATCATATGCCTTTGATAGATCGATGAGCAGCATATAGAGATCCTTCTTTCCTCTATTATCCATCAATGTCTAAATAATCAGAAGAATAGTTGATATTTTACCATATATAGATTCAAAGTGATTATTTGATACTCCAAACCCTATTCTTAATTACTCACTCCCCAACTTCATTGTATTGTATTGTATTGATCATGAGCTTAACCTTTTGTAGTTAGAGGAATTCTGAATATCTCCCTTGTCAACCAACCAAAGGCCACACCCCTCAAACAACTCCAAACTCCTTGTCAAACTAGTGAAATAGACTTGTCAACCAACCAAAGGCCACACCCCTAACAAGGGCAGCGCGTGGGATCTACCTATGCCTAGTATTTCTAAAAAGGGCAGCCTGAAATAAGGAAGCAAACTATCCTCGACTGTATCCTTGTGACTCAGCAGTATCGCTTCGCCTTTGTTCTTCATTAAACAAATTATCCTTGACTGTATCCATAGTCAATGTACCATCGGGAGCAGATTTACTCAGCAATACAACCAAAGCATGCATCTCATCTTCGATGACCATACTTTATTTCCTCGTGTGCCTGCTTTGTATCATTGCGACATTTATAAGCACGCATACTCATATCGTTAATACTCTTTGTACACCCACTTATATTCTTCTTAATCTCACAATCTCCTCCTCTTCTTTAATAACAAAATTAGGAAATGGCAACACCCTATCCATATTACATTTTAATTCTTCCAGAAGCTTTGGAATTCCATCAAAATCCAAGATCCTGAAGTCCCAGTCCCAATCCAAAACCCGATAAAACTCCGAGTCAACAATCCAAGTATGCAACTCCTTAGCATGGTTAACATAGTCTATAGTTGTCATCATTGGCAGTGGTTCAGCAATACGCAAGTCCACAACTGCAGAAATCAAAACTGCACTAAGAGAGGCTGCACTTGTTACATTTAATACTTCACGCCATTCCTTAACTGACGTCGACTGCATATTGTGCTTTATTTGATCACCATACAACCTTAGCATGGTTACTTGTTGATCATAGCAAGACTTGAACAATGTCACAAACTCTGCAGAAAATGGAACCTTTGCAACTTCAAGTTCAATGAGTTGTTGCATCGTCTCCAAATAATTGAGAGTGCCTGCTCTTCTTTTTGCCTCAATTTGCTGCATTGCCACCTGGACAATCAACCAGCTATCACCGGTGCCTTTCAGGAATTTAATTAAATCAGTACAAAGTTTTAAGATTGGGAGACTTCAGAGAAGAACAGCAGAACTAAAGAAAATAATTGCTTATCCTTCCATATCTCTTCCTTGCATTCAAGTATGACTTTGACTACTTCTTGGTTCATTTCTTGTAGACTTTCTATGGTTCGAAGGAAATGGAACCATGTTTTAAGCCAGTGGCGAGGATGGTAATTACCTTACAGGTGTGATCTTGAAAGCTCGACTTGAAGGACTTGAGTTGTTGATTAGCTTCACAAAAAACTTTATACCGCCTCACGATGCTCAGAATTCCATTGATAGAAAATCTTGTTCCTCTCAACTTCAGTATGTCTTCTCGGCATAGGAAACGAACCCCAAACTTCTTCACCTCCAAATTACCATCTGCAATATAGTTATACTTTTATTAAACTAGTTTTAAAAAATATAAAAGTTACGAGTGAACAATAAAACAAAAAGTTTGCGCATGGGCTCATCATCAGATGTAGAACCCATGGGGGAGGGAGGGGGGGGGGAGGCGGTATAGAAGCGAGATGTTTCATGTTATTTGGAATTTAGTTTTATAAGTTATCAAAGTAAGTTTCTCTTAACCTTCTGGCTCCACAGAAAATGATATATGAAACTGATTCATTTGAGATTGATATAGTACTGCTCTTCCAAGATCATCAGTTACAGTCCAATACCAAACCAACTGGGTCTCGAACTCGGCCTCCAAGAAATTTATGGGAACCGGTTTCCTCCAATATATTCCCGCAACATGAATATGTGCAACAATCTCATATTTGACTTCTGTATAAGCACCTCTCATATTGACAAGAGAGTGGGGGACAACAATAACAGCGCATAAAGCAACTCCAATGCATGTATCGAAATCAATATCGAATACATCCCTTAAACCTTGATGCTTGGTCCTTGTACCTTTAAACCTTGATGATTGGTCCCTGTACCTTCGCAGCTCAAACCACTGTGGGATTTCACTTCCAGCAGCAACTATCTCATATATAGCTTCAGGTATAACTCTAGATTCAGTTCTTACCTGCACACAAGGAAAATAAAAAAGAAAAGTGATCGTTAACAACTGGGGAAGACAGACAGACATAAAGACATATAGATAGAGACGAATACACACAGACCTGAAGGTACTTTTTCAAAATTGTATCTGCAAAACCACTGCCGCTCTGATTCTCAATCAATTTAGGACAATTCAAACAAGATACCGTTGGATTAATGATGTGGCTCCTCGAAACAAGACAAATATATCCAACAAGCTCAGTCATCAAAGCATGTTTATGAGTTCCTCAACAAAGCCTTTTATCCCATTCTATCTACCCTTCCCTTCTCTACGTCATCCACATTCCACCTTATAGAAGACTCATTTTCACACCACAACATCAAATATTCCCCTATATTCCCTTTATTGGTGTTGGCCAAACTTTCTTTCGAAAATGTACCATTGGGAGCAGATTTACTCAGCAATACAACCAAAGTCTCTCGGCTATCAGGCAAAGAGCTCAACAAACACAAAGCATGCATCTCATCTTCGATGACCATACTTTATTTCCTCGTGTGCCTGCTTTGTATCATTGCGACATTTATAAGCATGCATACTCATATCGTTAATACTCTTTGTACACCCACTTATATTCTTCTTAATCTCATCCATGGAAATCACAATCTCCTCCTCCTCTTCTTTAATAACAAAATTAGGAAATGGCAACACCCTATCCATCCTACATTTTAATTCTTCCAGAAGCTTTGGAATTCCATCAAAATCCGAGATCCTCAAGTCCCAGTCCCAATCCAAAACCCGATAAAACTCCCAGTCAACAATCCAAGTATGCAACTCCTTAGCATGGTTAACATAGTCTATAGTTGTCATCATTGGCAGTGGTTCAGCAATACGCAAGTCCACAACTGCAGAAATCAAAACTGCACTAAGAGAGGCTGCACTTGTTACATTTAATACTTCACACCATGCCTTAACTGACGACGACTGCATATTGTGCTTTATTTGATCACCATACAACCTTAGCATGGTTACTTGTTGATCATAGCAAGACTTGAATAATGTCACAAACTCTGCAGAAAATGGAACCTTTGCAACTTCAAGTTCAATGAGTTATTGCATAGTCTCCAAATAATTGAGAGTGCCTGCTCTTCTTTTTGCCTCAATTTGCTGCATTGCCACCTGGACAATCAACCAGCTATCACCGGTGCTTTTCAGGAATTTCATTAAACAAGTACAAAGTTTCAAGATTGGGAGGTCGACTTCAGAGAAGAAGGACAGAACTAAATCAAATAACCGATCATCCTTCCATATCTCTTCCTTGCGTTCAAGTATGACTCTTACAACTTCTTGGTTCATTTCTAGTAGACTTTCTATCACTTCACGGAGGGAATCCAAGGAAATGGAATGATGTTTGAAGCCATTGGAGAGGATGGAAATTACCCTGCGGGTGTGGTCTTGAAAGCTTGAATTGAAGGACTGGAGTTCTTGATTACCTTCACCAAAAAAATTACACCACCTCATGATGCTCGGAATTTCAATGATAGAAAATCTTGGTCCTCTCAAATTCAGTATGTCTTCTCTGCATAGGAAACGAACCCCAAACTTCTCCACCTCCAAATTACCATCTGCAGTATAGTTATACTTTTATTAAATTGGTTTTAAGAAATATAAAAGACATGAAGATTAATTAAGGGTGAACAATAAAAGAAAAAGTTTGCGCATGGGCTCATCATCAGATGCAGAACCGAGGCGAGAGGGGGAGAGAAGCGAGATGTTTCATGTTATTTGGAATTTAGTTTTATAAGTTATCAAAGTAAGTTTCTCTTAACCTTCTGGCTCCACAGAGAATGATATATGAAACTGATGTATCTGAGATGGATCAACTGCTCTTCGAAGATCATCAGTTACAGTCCAATACCAAACCAACTGGGTGGCCTCTAACTCGGCCTCAAAGAAGTTTATGGGAACCGAAATCCTCCAATCTTCGCCCGCAACATGAATATGTGTAGCGATCTCATATTTGACTTCAATATAAGCACCTCTCATATTGACAAGAGAACGGGGGGCAACAATAACAGCGCATAAAGCAACTCCAATGCATGTATCAAAATCAATATCGAATACATGCCTTAAACCTTGATGCTCGATCCCTGTACCTATAAGGATCATGTAAGCTGATTTTTGCAGCACAAACCACCATGGGATTTCACTTCCAGCAGCAACTATCTCAAATATAGCTTCAGGTATAACTCTACATTCAGTTCTTACCTGCACACAAGGAAAATAAAAAGAAAAGTCATCGTTAACAATTGGAAAAGACAGACAAACAAACATATAGATAGAGACGCATACACACAGACCTGAAGGTACTTTTTCAAAATTGTAACTGCAAAACCACTACCCCTCTGATTCTCAATCAATTTAGGACAATTCAAACAAGATACTGTTGGATTAACGTTGTGGCTGGACGAACGAAGTTTAGACTTTAGATACATCAAATATTTCTCCTGAAATATAATGTCTGAATCTAATTTCAACTCCATACAGTGTATCCTCATTTAATTTGATAGCTTCGGTAATGATTCAAGCCTTCTGCAACAATTCAAACTAAGCATTCTAAGATTTGAAAGGAGACTGATACTTGCAGGCAGCGTAACAAAATCATTTTCGGACAGATCCAACTCCTTTAAGCTATATAACAAACCAATACCATCAGGAATTGCATCAAGACTGCAAGCACTTAGATCAAGTTCTTTTAAACCCAATAAAGACAATTCCATGGAATGAAAAGTTCTGGTTAAGGATAAAAGACGACATCCATGAATATGCAAAAGTCTTAATCTTTCCAAGTGAAGTATGAAAGATGGCAGCTCTTCTATAGCAGTTTCACTCGCATCAAGCTTCCGTAAAGAGCGCATTTTCCCCAAGCTCTCTGGTAATAGCTTAATTTTAGTCCCATCCAAATACAAATGCTCTAAGCGCTTCATGTTTTCTCCAAATTCTGGAATATGTTCAAGTTTCGAACAACCAGAAAGAAGAAGAGCCTCAAGACCATCCATTTCCATGTTGTTTCCAAGGCGTCGAAGATTTCTACACCCTTTCAGATTCACGTAACTAAGCCTTTTGTGAATAAGAAGTGATTTGTGTAACTCAACCAAATTAGTGCAACCTTCGAGATTTAGTTTCACGATATTTGGAGTTAATGTCAAGTCTGGAATTTTAGTCAAATCCTTTGAGCAACAAAGATTAATAGATCTCAAATTGGGCATGTCCTGTTAATTGAGGGAGAGAAAAGAATTGTATATCATACACAAAAAAAGTCATTACCGAAATATAATACTCCCTCCATTCCAAAGTATATGATCAAGTTTTACTTTTCAAAGTCAATTTGAGATATTTTTAGACTTAAAATTGGCATGATCATAGTTATCAAGTCGTCGACTAGTCGTCGACTAGGCGACGACTAGGCGTTGAGTCGGCCAGAAAAATCAAGTCGGTAGGACGACTTGGTGGCAGAGCACATAGTCGACCGCTCAGGCCTCGACTTGGATGACTTGGACGCTCATCAGACGACTAGGACAACTACCTGGAAAAGCGGGCGACTTTCCACTGCGGGTTTGACCCGACCCAATTCATAAACCTAACTCCTAAGTCCTAATCGATCGATCCTCTCCTCGCGACCTTCAGAAATCAGAACTTCGACCGTTCGACGAGACGAGAGGGAGAAACGATCTGAGACGAGAGGGAGAACTGAGCGAGAGGGACTGAGATCGGATCGTGGTTGTCCGACGAGGAGCTCGAACTTTCCTTCGGCAGCGACTGACTTTTTCCTTCGACGACTCCGGTGGCGGCGGCGACGGCGACTTTTTCCTTAGGCGCGACTGACTCGAGCTGCTCGTTCTTCGACCTTTTCCTTCGACGATAGTTCAAGAGGGAGAAACGAGAGGGAGAACTTCTGTTGCTGCTATATATTTACAACACTGAAACGAGAGTTAGAGTACGACCTTTTCCTTTTTCTTCTTTGCTTATGACTGCTGCTGCTATTTTTTGACTCATGTTGTGTTGACTCATGACTGCTGCTGTTTGGTTTTGTTTACTGACTTCAAGTTGATCGATTGATTTATCTTCTGCTGCTGCTATATATTTTTTGTTTGTTGCGGATATTTGCTACACAATAATAGACTTCTGCTGCTGCTATATATTTTGTTTGTTTGTTATTACAATTTATAAATTACAATGTCTTGTTTGTTTGTTTAATTGTATTTTGTAGAATTGTAGATAGTTAAATGGCGGAAAGTTCAGGAGCTGAGGGTTATGATCCAACTAAGGATCCTAAAAGAAAGGCCAAGTCTAAAGATCTGGGGTGGAAATATGCATTTTGGACAGAATTGAGCGATAAAAATCTTGTGCAATGCATTTTCTGTGGAAAAAAGGTTCATGGAGGAATCAAGAGATTTAAACATCATCTTACCGGTGGGTATGGGGATGTGTCCAAGTGTCCAAGTGTCCTCGAACTACAACAGAAATTTCAAATGAGATGCATCAAGCAATAATGGGTAACAAAAGGAATAAGCCAATTCAATTTGATGACCATGACGAAGTAGAAGAAATTCAGTCATTTAATATTCCAAACAATCCTTCCACTGCTTCTAATGCTTCCTCTACAGCTGTTCCAAGTTCTGGGACTGCATCTAAAAGGATGAATAGTGTATTTCAATTCCCTAAACCCCAATCACAAACAAAGACCATTGAAACTCATTTTAGGAAATCTCCTGAAGAAGTTGTGGACGAAAGGCATCGAAAAGGTCCTAGCCAAACTACTTTGGAGAATCGTCTAAGGACACCGGAAGAGAAAGAGAAAGTTGACATTCAATAGTCCTGCAGGTACTTACTTTTTGGGATCAGTTGATGCCTCTGCTCAATCTCAGGATGCAAACATGTTGACAGAGCTACTTGATGGGAAGATAAAAGAGATTGGGGCTGAGTATGTTGTGCAAGTGGTGACGGACAAAGCCACCAATTATAAGGCAGCAGGTCATATGTTGATGGAGAGGAGACCGACTTTGTTTCGACACCACGTACGCCCGTTGCTGCTAGACTTGATGTTAGAGGACATAAGTGATATGAAGCAATTTAAGTCTACAATCGTGAAGGGCGTAAAAATAAGCTGGATTCATTTACTGAGACATGGTCGCTTTCGAGGGCGATGAGGACCAAAACAAATGGGAGGGACCTTGTGAGATCGGAGTCACCCGATTTGCTACATCATTTCGACTCTTCAAAGCTTGTGCAAACCACAAGGTCGCTTTGAGACACTTGTTCATCAAATTGATGATTGGACAAATTCGAATTTGTCAAATACAGAGAGAAGGGAAACAAGTGTATGATACAATTATTTCTTCTACTTTTTGGCACAACGTAGAAGATTGTATTAGAGCCTCACAACCATTACTTGTAGTTTTGAGGATTGTGGATTCGGATGAGAGGCCACCGCCCGAGATTCTTCTTTGCGATGGAATATGCAAAGAAAAGATCAAAGATGCCTTTAACAACAAACAAAAAGGTCAGATAAGAAAATGATTGACATCATTGAAATAAGATGGGCATGCCAAATGGAGCGAAGTTATATGGGCAACATTGTTTCTCAATCCGGAAAGTATTTTGACATCAAAGAAGAAGAAGAATCTAATTTGGCTTACAAGTTCACAGAAGAACTTCAATGATGTTCTTTCAAAATGGTTCCACCAAGTTTTCGCGCAGATAAGATAAGCGACTTAGCCGATGTCTATGAATCTTCTCGTGATGACTTTTCTAAAGACATGGCGATTAGGCAACGAAAGTCAAAAAATCCTAGCAAGCATATTACATTAACTATAAATTTTTCTTTTAAGTTTAATAATTAAGACTATATTTGATTTTTAAATTTTTTTACATCTAATGTAGTTGATTGGTGGAATGCTTTTGGCGGTTGTGCTATTGAGCATACAAAGTTTGCAAAGCGAATCCTCGGCCTTTGTTGTTCTTCTTCCGATTGAGAACGCAATTGGAGCACTTTCGAGTTTGTAAGTAATTAGTACATAACTAAATGTATAAATATTTTAAATATTCTTTTTGCTTAATATTTTTTAAACAAAAATTGCAGATTCATACGAAGAAGAGAAATAGGTGGAGCATCGGCGGTTAAATGATTTGGTGCATGTCCGTCTACAATCGCCGAATTGTTGATAGGTTCCAAAGGAGGAGCGAACTTGGAAGAAACTTGATCCATTAGTCTAGATGACTTTGATTGGGGTAATGAGTGGATAGTGTCTTAACAAGATATAGTTCATGATGGAGATGATCTTACGTGGGAGGATGTTGATAGAGTTGTTGGTGCTTTTGATGCCGTTGAGGACTTAATCTTCCTCGTAGGATTCGGGTCTATTCTACTCACTGGCGTGGTAATGCTTCGACTTCAAGAGCTATGATTGTGAATGAAGTCGATTCGATGTTGGAGAAGAGGAGGAGGGCCTTCCTAATGATGATGAGGATGTTGATGATGATTATGGTAGAAGAGTAACTCTCTTGTTTCGAGTGATGATGCCTTTCTTTGGGAGAGATGATGATGATTTGATCTTTGATGATTTTGTTTGATAACTTGAGTGATATTTTCATTATGAAAATGAGAATTTTGAGTTAAAGAATAATTGAATTTTTATGACTTTGTTATCATTTCTATATTATGTTTGTTTTGGAAATGTCACAATGAACATGTCTTTATCTTATAAAGGATGGTTGTCTAATTTTATGATATGATATCATGATTATATGTCAGATATATACCTTTATCGTAACAATACTTGTATAAAATTTGGTAAATCATTAGAAATATCAATATATAAATATTCATTAGAAATATCAATGTATAAATATTCATATAAATGTTAAATATATATAATTTTATTCGTATAAAATTTACATTGTTAACGACTTATCGACTTGTGGACGACTAGTCGGGCGCCTTGTCGCCTAAGCGCTTAAGCTCCCGGCTGTCGACTCGCCTCGACTTGTCGCCTTGATAACTATGGGCATGATGTTAACTTTTGAAAATTATAAATCTTCTAATTAGTAGTACTACTTAGATTGTTACAATTTTCATAGTTGTATTGTCGAAATCTCAAATTAATCATGTCAATTTTGAATTTTAAAATATCTCAAATATAATTCAAAAGTCAATATTGATCTTATATCGTGGAACCGAGGGAGTATATGGTATAGAAAACACTTACAATATCTTTCTCCCACAGTTTTTCAAGTCGGCTAGAACGCATGTCAAGTTCATAAATTTGTTTTGGTCCAAATGTCGGTGGAAAACACTTTAAAGAAAATCCATACTATTCAAGAATTCGTAAATCATTGGAAAGATACTCGAGACCATATGGAAAGAGTACATTACTTATTCTGAGAAATTTAAGTTTCTTCATCTTTGAGAAAGATTCAGGATCACCAGTGTAGTTTTCCACTTCAACCCCATACTGCTCCTGGTTTATAATTTCAATTGCTTTTGTTCCCTAGAATAATCAAGACGGAAGAATAAGTGGCATTCGTTAAGAATAAAATTTTGAAGCAAATTTTCATAATATTATTTATTTGTTTTTCTTAGTGAAATAATTAGTATATATGTTGATGTTTAGTGAGAAACCATTACACAAACCTTTTCTTCGGATGTGCATATATCAACAATATCTTCACGACACTTGAGCCCAGTGCGTTTTCCAGGCTTTATGGGGTATTCCTTGCGAAGAACTTCCCAACCCATTTGTTGTAGTAGATCATGCATCCACACACTATCGTCATAATTAATAGTTATGAGAGACCTATTAATGAGAACATCAATTCCGCGCACAGGGTACAAACCAATATTCTTTAGTATATCGTTTACTAGTACTTGGTTTCTCCCTTTTAAGAAACAAGCAATATATATGAATATATCCCGCTCATTTCTGTCTAGTCTACCATAGCAAATTTCAAGTCTTTGGAGAATTTCTTCCTCCGGAAATTGTTGTAGCTTCTCCAATGTCTCTCTCCAATATTCTTCTCCTTTACCAAATAAAAGAGAACCAAAAGCATTAAGAGCTAGTGGAAGACCAAAAGCAAGTTTAACAATATCATTGGATAACTTTTCATAACCGTGTTTTGGTTGTCCTTCCGTAAAGGCCGACAAATTGAAAAGTCTAGTGGCAACAGAAAAGTTTAATCCCTCACACTTATATTTTCCGTCCACTTTGTGTAGTGTCAACAAATCTTCATTTGTTGTTGTCATGATAATTCTGCTACCATGCCCAAACCATTCACGCTCCCCGGCCAAAACTTTTAATTGCTCACGGTTATTTACATCATCCAAAACGATTATAATCTTCAAACCACGTAACCTTTCCCGCAACATGCTAACTCCGTCAACCACACTACTTACACGTATATGCTCATCCTTAAAGATGTCAACAAGGAGTTTCTGTTGTAACTTACAAAAATCACTGTCATTTTTCCTAGAAATGTCCTTAATGTTTCCAATAAAGCTATATCCTTGAAATTGATTATGAATTCCCTCATAGACAACTTCAGCAAGAGTAGTCTTCCCCATTCCACTCATCCCACAAATTCCTATGTAGCGAATATCCTTAGAATCAATATTCAAAAGACTTTTCAACTCCTCTACTCGTGATTCTATTCCTACTAGGCCTTTGGCAGCATCTCTAGGTAATGTATCCTGCAAGTCCTTAAAGATCCTTCTTACAATTTCAGTTATGACTTGTGACTCATACCTGCAAATTATTAAGCATGAGTGTATTATTTATATGCGACTGGTCATAAGAATTTTTTATCTCTACCTAGGTTATATTAAGAATCATGAAATTTGTATAGAGAGAAGAATAAATTGGGCAGAATAAGAAAGAATTATGCAATATAGTAGGTATAAAAATAACAAGAAAAAGTTACCGGGTTCCTTGTACGTGCGTTCCACTTATACCACCCAGTTTTCGTAAAGCAGCTCTCCATGTTTCCACCTTCTCTGGTGCAAATCTGTTACTTGCTTCATGTTTGGCAAAGGCTTGCGCAAAAGTGTTGTTTTGATAGCGCACATCAGAGGGATCCACATGGTAAAAAACAGGAATAACAATCATCTCCATCTTTTCCATGCGATCAACAATAGATGCAACTTCTTCCAAACACCATGTTGAAGTTGCATAATTACTCGACAGAACCACAATTCCAAACCTTGATGCTGCGATTGCTTCTAGGAGGTCAGGCTTGATGTGGTCTCCGACCCCAAGTTTCTCGTCATCCCTAAAAGTATTAATACCTTGCCTAGTCAAGGCATCGTATAAATGACCTGTGAAACCTGTGCGAGTATCCTCGCCTCTGAAGCTGAGGAAAACGTCGTGGCTCCTTGGGCGTTTTCTTGAAGTAAAAGATGAGGACGACGCTCTCATTGAAACCCAGTATGTTAGAGAGATGTAATTACTATAACTAGCAATTTCAGCAATTGAATGTTTTAAAGAAATAAATCAGAAATTAAGAGGGATAGAGAGATTTATGTTTCATCAGGACAGAATTGTTACAGCTTTAAAAAGTCAATACAAGCAAACAACTTCTCAGTTGTTAAACCAGCTACATTTACATAAGTGTTTTTGTTCATTAATATAAGTCGTTTGAGAATTTCAACTTCAGCAAACATTAATTGATTAGTTTCCAATATTACTCTAATTGTTAAATATAACTTTAGTTCTCTTAGTATTTTTTGCCCAATACTCCCCTCGTTCCTTAATATAAGTCGTTTGAGAATTTAAAGTAAGGATTAATTGTTTAGTTTTCAATATGACCGCAAGCATTAAATAAAATTTTGGTTCTCTCATTATTTTTTGTTCAATAAATAATACTATCTCATTACAAAGACAAAATATGCAATTGATATTATATTTAATGTTATACAATCATTTCCTTAATATTTGTGTACAACTCTAAAACGACCTATATTAAGGAACAGAGAGAGTAAATAACACCATCTTTTTCCAATATAAATACAATTGATATTATATTTAAGGTAAAAATGGATGTGCACAGCTGTGTAAATTTTAAAGTAACACATTCTACTGTACATTTGATGATAGAGATTATGTTTCAATTAATTCGCCGCCAAAGAAGTTCTGCTCTCTGCAAGAGATTCTTGATTCATGTGATGTTGCACTTTTAGCCTTTTGAGCCACAACATTTTGAAGAGGCAAGTAAACAAGGAAGTTTGGATGAAAGTAATGCACAAGTAAATCTTAATGATTCGAAAGAATAAGACATGAGATCTTACTCATTTGCCAAAAGAAAAACAGGTGATTGGACTTGAGTGGATCTTTAAAACCAAGTTTAACGAATATGATTCCATTCAAAAACACAAAGCTCGACTCGTAGCAAAAGGATACTCTCAACAGCCTGAAATAGATTTTACGAAAACATTCGCTCTAGTTGCTCGTATGAAGACTATTCAAACTTTTCTTGCAATTGCAGCCCGATCAGAACTAGATGTGTTTCAACTTGACGTGAAATCTGCATTTTTGAATGGAGAATTAGCTAAGGAAGTTTATGTGAAGCAACCTCAGGGGTTTGTTGTACAAGGAAATGAAGATAAAGTCTATCAACTTCGGAAAACATTATATGGTTAAAACAAGCACCTAAGCGTGGAATAGCAAGATCGATGGCTATTTTTGTCAAAATGGATTCCAAAGAAGTATAAATGAACCGCCGCTTTACGTGAAGAATTAAGGTGAGAAAGATTTTTTAATTTTTGTTTATAAGTTGATGATTTAATTTATATGGGCAAAAAAGGGAGATAGTTAGACCTGACAAAATATGGTTATGGGTTGGTTTTGGTTTTTAAAATATGGTTAACCAACTATTTAAGAACTAAAACCATTTTAATCATTTTTAATATGGATAATGTGGGTTGGAACCATATGGTTATGGTTAAAAACTATATTAACCATATTAACCATTTTAAGATGTTTTGACTTTTAAACAAAAATTTTAAAAAATGAAATTAATATATACTATAGATAAAGAGACGGATATAAGGGGTGAAATTTAGGCTCCTTAAGTAATGCTATGAGATATACATAATCACGTAATATTATCTTTTTTTGGTGAGGGTGAGGGTGAGGGTGGGGGTGGGGGTGGGGTGGGGGGGTGGGATGGGGTAGGGTGGGGTAGGATGGGCGAGTGGGGGTGGGGTGGGGATAAGGGGTGTATACATTTATATGTATACATAATATTATTTTTTGGGTGAGGGTGGGTGGGGGGTGAGTGGGGGGTGGGGTGGGGGGGTAAGGGGTAGGGGTGGGGGCGGGGTGAGGGGTAAGGGGTGTATACATAATCACATAATATATTTTTTGGTGGGGTGCGTGGGGTGGGTGGTGGGGTGGGGAGATGGGTGGGGGGGGTGGGGGTGGGGTGGGGGTGGGTGGGGTAGGGGGTAGGGGTGGGGGTAGGGGTGGGGGTGGGGGGGGGGGGGGGGTAAAGGGTGTATACATAATCACATAATATATTTTTTGGTGGGGTGGGGTGGGGTGGGTGGGTGGGGGGGGTGGTGGGAGTGGAGAGATGGGTGGTGGGTGGGGGTGGGGGTGGGTGGGTGGGTGGGTGGGGTGGGGGGTGGGGGGGGGGGCGGGGTAAGAGGTGTATACATAATCACATAATATATTTTTTTGGTGGGGGTGGGGGTCGGTGGTTGAGCTTCTTGAATATGTAAATATGGGTGGAAAGAACTTTTAATTTGGATTTAGAATAAAATATAGGTCGAAAAATGATTAACCGGGTTGGAATTATATTTCATTTTAAAAATATGGTTCCAAACTTTAACCAACCCAAATAAATAAATATAGTTAACTAACCCATTTGGTTCCAGTTAATATGGGTTGACCCGGCAGTTAACCAACTATATTGCCAGGTCTAGAGATGGTTGAGAAATTCAAAAGGAAGATGATGGACCGACATGGGATTAATGAAATATTTTCTTGGGATCCAAGCAAAGCAGTTGAAAGGCGAAATTTTCATTTCTCAAGAAAAATATCTTGATGATCTACTCAAAAGATTTCACATGGAAAATTGTAAATCAGTCAATACACTCATGGTTTTGAATGAAAAATTGGAGTAAAATGATGGTGATAAAAAACTGTGGATGGAAATTAATATGTATTGAAGCTTGGTTGGCTCCTGATCTAACTTACTCATACAAGGTCAGATATCACGCACGCTGCAAGCTATGTGTCCAGATTTATGAATGAATCAAGTAATTTACATTATACTGCAGCAAAGAGAATTCTTCCGTACCTTCAAGGTGCTCTGCTACAGGGAGCAAAAAACATGACTTGGGCCTTCCTTCAAACTACCTGGATCCTGTTTCCATGAGCGCCACTCAATTTGAAGAGCTGGAAATATTATTTTAACATAATTATTTAGCTCCTTTGATATATGCATTGTTATTGCACAGGTTATATACCTTTATTTTCCTTTGACTGAGACGATAAGTAATAGTAGCATTCATACTTGAGAGAATAAGGAATATCAAAAAGTGGATACAACAAACATTATTATTATTATTCCATCAATTATAGGTTACAAGAGACATATAAATATGCTTCCATACATGAACTAGAACGTGAATCTAATTTAATGAATGCATATACATGAATACTAATATACACGTATCAATACAAATGTATCGTAAAATATCAATGCATGTATTAAGAAATACTAAAAGTCATTCATGAATCTAGCTTACTTCCAACATTGCCTCCCTTAAGTTGGATGTGTGAGTTAGCCTTTGACGAAGGTCGGACGCCTCTTCCTTGAGCCGTGCATTCTCTACAAGAACCCTGTCATGGCTCTCGGATGCATCATTCAACTTGTCTATGAGGTCCTGATTTTCAGTCCTTAGACGCACCACCTGTGACCAGAGCTCGTCTAGCTGCTTCTGCTTCCGCATCCTTGACCTGCGAGCAGATTCTCTATTAGAAATCATCCTCCTTCGCTTTCTCTGGTCGATGAATATAGGCTGAAGCTCATCTCCTTCTTCTGAGGTTGAGTTATTGCTAATACACGAGGACTGGAGTGAACTCACAGACAGAAAGAGAGGTTTGAAAATTCGGATAGTTGTTTAAGAAGCTGCTGGAATGGAGTGATGACATGCTATTATCCTGCATCAACCCAAAATTATTGCTATAATATTTTTTATGAGGATTCCCTAAAGCTAACGTGAATTTGATATATGAAGAAATAGTGAGACAGTATGAGAGTGAAGAGAAAGACGAAGAGCTGCCTGAAACGAAGGGTCAAATGACTGCTAAAAGGGCAGCCTGAAACAGGGAAGCCATACTTTATTTTCGTTGCATGCCTGCTTTGTATCATTGCAACATTTATAAGCATGCATACTCATATCGTTAATACTCTTTGTACACCCACTTATAATCTTCTTAATCTCATCCATGGAAATCACAATCTCCTCCTCGTCTTCTTTAGTAACAAAATTTGGAAATTGCAACATCCAATTCATCTTACTTTTTAATTCTTCCAGAAGCCTTGGAATTCCATCAAAATCCGAGATCCTCACGTCCCAATCCAAATGCTTTGAATAATAATTCTCATAACCCTTCTCCCATGTTTTATCTTTATCATACTCTTCCAAAATCCAACAAGTATGCAGCACGAGATCATAGTCTATAGTTGCCATCACCGGCAGTAGTTCAGCAATACGCAAGGCCACAACTGCAGAAATCAAAACCGCACTAAGAGAGGCTGCAGTTGTTACATTTAAAACTTTATGCCATGCCTTAACTGACGTTGACTGCATACCGTGCTTTGTCTGATCACCATAACACCTTAGCATGGTTACTTCTTGATCATCGAAATACTGAAACAATGTGATAAACTCTGCACAAAATGGAACCTTTGCAGCTTCAAGATCAATTAGTTGTTGCATCGTCTCCAAACAATTGAGAGTGCCTGCTCTCCTTTTTGCCTCAATTTGCTGCATTGCCACCTGGACAATCAACCAGCTATCACCGGTGCCTTTCAGGAATTTAATTAAACCAGTACAAAGTTTTAAGATTGGGAGGTCGACTTCGGAGAAGAACAACAGAACTAAAGAAAATAATTGCTTATCCTTCCATATCTCTTCCTTGCATTCAAGTATGACTTTGACTACTTCTTGGTTCATTTCTTGTAGACTTTCTATGACTTCACGGAGGGAATCCAAGGAAATGGAACCATGTTTTAAGCCAGTGGCGAGGATGGTAATTACCTTATAGGTGTGATCTTGAAAGCTCGACTTGAAGGACTTGAGTTGTTGATTAGCTTCACAAAAAACTTTATACCGCCTCACGATGCTCAGAATTCCATTGTTAGAAAATCTTGTTCCTCTCAACTTCAGTATGTCTTCTCGGCATAGGAAACGAACCCCAAACTTCTTCACCTCCAAATTACCATCTGCAATATAGTTATACTTTTATTAAACTGGTTTTAAAAAATATAAAAGTTATGAGTGAACAATAAAACAAAAAGTTTGCGCATGGGCTCATCATCAGATGTAGAACCGATGCGAGAGGGGGGAGGGGGAGGGGAAGCTAGATGTTTCATGTTATTTGGAATTTAGTTTTATAAGTTATCAAAGTAAGTTTCTCTTAACCTTCTGGCTCCACAGAAAATGATATATGAAACTGATTCATTTGAGATTGATATAGTACTGCTCTTCCAAGATCATCAGTTACAGTCCAATACCAAACCAACTGGGTCTCGAACTCGGCCTCCAAGAAATTTATGGGAACGGTTTCTCCAATATTTTCCATAACATGAATATGTGCAACGATCTCATATTTGACTTCTGTATAAGCACCTCTCATATTGACAAGAGAGTGGGGACAACAATAACAGCGCATAAAGCAACTCCAACGCATGTATCGAAATCAATATCGAATACATCCCTTAAACCTTGATGCTTGGTCCTTGTACCTTTAAACCTTGATGCTTTGTCCCTGTACCTTCGCAGCTCAAACCACTGTGGGATTTCACTTCCAGCAGCAACTATCTCAAATATAGCTTCAGGTATAACTCTGCATTCAGTTCTTACCTGCACACAAGGAAAATAAAAAAGAAAAGTGATCGTTAACAATTGGGGAAGACAGACAGACATATAGATAGAGACGCATAAACACAGACCTGAAGGTACTTTTTCAAAATTGTATCTGCAAAACCACTGCCGCTCTGATTCTCAATCAATTTAGGACAATTCAAACAAGATACCGTTGGATTAATGATGTGGCTCCTCGATTGAAATTTAGATACATTTAATCTTTCTCTTGAAATATAATGATTGAATCTAATTTCAACTCCATACAATGTATCCTCATTTATTTTTGATAGTTTTGGTAATGATTCAAGCTTTCTGCAACAATTCAAACTAAGCATTCTAATATTTGAAAGGAGACTGATACTTGCAGGCAGCGTAACAAAATCATTTTCGGACAGATCCAACTCCTTTAAGCTATATAACAAACCAATACCATCAGGAATTGCATCAAGACTGCAAGCACTTAGATCAAGTTCTTTTAAACCCAATAAAGACAATTCCATGGAATGAAAAGTTCTGGTTAGGGAAAAAAGACGACATCCATGAATATGCAAAAGTCTTAATCTTTCCAAGTGAAGTATGAAAGAGGGAAGCTCTTCTATAGCAGTTTCACTCACATCAAGCTTACGTAAAGAGTGCATTTTCCCCAAGCTCTCTGGTAATAGCCTAATTTTAGTCCCATCCAAATACAAATGCTCTAAGCGCTTCATGTTTTCTCCAAATTCTGGAATATGTTCAAGTTTCGAACAACCAGAAAGAAGAAGAGCCTCAAGACCATCCATTTCCATGTTGTTTCCAACGCTTCGAAGATTTCTACACCCTTTCAGATTCACGTAACTAAGCCTTTTGTGAACAAGAAGTGATTTGTGTAACTCAACCAAATTAGTGCAGCCTTCGAGATTTAGTTTCACAAGATTTGGAGTTGATGTCAAGTCTGGAATTTTAGTCAAATCCTCTGAGCAACAGAGATTAATAGATCTCAAATTGGGCATGTCCTGTTGATTGAGGGAGAGAAAATAATTGTATATCATACACAGTAAAAGTCATTACCGAAATATAATACTCCGTTAGTATAGGATCAAATTTGACATTTCAAAGTAAATTTGAGATAATTATAACATTTGAAAACAATAAATCTTCTAATTAGTGGTACTACTTAGATTGTTAACAATTTTCATAGTTTTATTGTCTAAATCTCAAATTAATCATGTCAATTTTGAATTTTAAAATATCTCAAATATAATTTGAAAGTCAATATTGATCCCATATCATGAAACCGAGGGAGTATATGATATAGAAAACACTTACAATATCTTTCTCCCATAGTTTTTCAAGTCGGCTAGAACGCATGTCAAGTTCATAAATTTGTTTTGGTCCAAATGTTGGTGGAAAACACTTTAAAGAACATCCATACCATTCAAGAATTCGTAAATCATTGGAAAGATACTCGAGACCATATGGAAAGAGTACATTACTTATTCTGAGAAATTTAAGTTTCTTCATCTTTGAGAAAGATTCAGGATTACCAATGCAGTTTTCCACTTCAGCCCCATACTGCTGCTGGTTTATAATTTTAATTGCTTTTGTTCCCTAGAATAATATAGACAGATAGAAGAATAAGTGGGATAAATTTGAAGTAAACTTTCATAATATTTTTTATTTACTTTTTCTCAATGAAATAATTACTATGTTGATGTTCAGTAAGAGATACCATTACACAAACCTTTTCTTCGGATGTGCATATATCAACAATATCTTCACGACACTTGAGCCCAATGCGTTCTCCAAGCTTTCTGGGGTATTCCTTACGAAGAACTTCCCAACCCATTTGTTGTAGTAGATCATGCATCCACACACTATCGTCATAATTAATAGTTATGAGAGACCTATTAATGAGAATATCAATTCCGCGCACAGGGTACAAACCAATATTCTTTAGTATATCGTTTACTAGTTCACATGGTTCTCCTTTTAAGAAACAAGCAATATATATGAATATATCCCGCTCGTTGCTGTCTAGTCTACCATAGCAAATTTCAAGTCTTTGGAGAACTTCTTCCTCTGGAAATTGTTGTAGCTTCTCCAATGTTTCTCTCCAATATTCTTCTCCTTTACCAAATAAAAGAGAACCAAAAGCATTAAGAGCTAGTGGAAGGCCACCGGCAAGTTTAACAATATCACTGGATAACTTTTCATAACCGTGTTTTGGTTGTCCTTTCGTAAAGGCCGACAAATTGAATAGTCTAGTGGCATCAGAAAAGTTTAATCCCTCACACTTATATTTGCAATCCACTTTATGTATTGTCAACAATTCTTCATTTGTTGTTGTCATGATAATTCTGCTACCATGCCCAAACCATTCATGCTCCCCTGCCAAAAATTTTAATTGCTCACGGTTATTTACATCGTCCAAAACGATTATAATCTTCAAACCACGTAACCTTTCATGCAACATGCTAACTCCTTCAACAACACTACTTACACGTATATGCTCATCCTTTAAGATGTCAACAAGGAGTTTCCGTTGTAACTTACATAAATCACTGTCATTTTTCCTAGAAATGTCCTTAATGTTTCCAATAAAGCTATATCCTTGAAATTGATTACGAATTCCCTCATAGACAACTTCAGCAAGAGTAGTCTTCCCCATTCCACTCATCCCACAAATTCCTATGAAGCGAATATCATTAGAATCCATATTCAAAAGACTTTTCAACTCCTCTACTCGAGATTCTATTCCTACTAGGCCTTTGGTAGCATCTCTAGGTAATGTATCCTGCAAGTCCTTAAAGATCCTTCTTACAATTTCAGTTATGACTTCTGACTCGTACCTGCAAAATGATTAAGCATGAGTGTATTTATATGTGGTTGGACAATATTGACTAAAATGTGGAATGCTTAATTGTAATGAGAGAGAGAAAATTTGAGGTTGCTTCACAGTGGATTCTAAGTTATTTATGTTGCATTAAAACTTCAACCTCTTGCGATTATTTCAAATACATCATGACACTTTCCTAAGACAGAAAGTGCTGTGTATGGTCATTTCCTTTTTGTCCAGAGAGAAATATTTATGTTTTTGAGACAATAAAGTGGCTTTATGTTCCAACTTCAAATTTTGGCATCAACGCAATCTACTATTATGACAGTGCCATAAGAATTTTTGATCTCTAATTAGGTTAAATAAAGAACCATAAAATTGTCCATGAAATTTGTCATTTTAGAAGCATAACCTCTTTTTTGAGAAAGGAGGGAATATCACTGTTTCCAGAGAGGGAAGAATAAATTCGGCAGAATAAGAAGAATTATGCAATGTAATACAAGAAAAGTTACGGGTTCCTTGTGCGTGCACTCCACTTATATCACCCACTTTTCTGAAAGCAACTCTCCATGTTTTCACCTTCTTTGGTGCAATTCTGTGATCTGTTTCATGTTTGGCAAAGGCTTGCTCAAAAGTGTTCATTTGAGACCGTACATCAGAGGGATCCACATGGTAAAAAACAGGAATAACAATCATCTCCATCTTTTCCATGCAATCAACAATATATGCAACTTCTTCCAAACACCATGTTGAAGATGCATAATTACTCGACAGAACCACAATCCCAAACCTTGATGCTGCGATTGCTTCTAGGAGCTCGGGCTTGATGTGGTCTCCGACCCGAAGGTTCTCATCATCCCTAAAAGTATTAATACCTTGCCTGGTTAAGGCTTCGTATAAATGACCGGTGAAACCCATGCGAGTATCCTCGCCTCTGAAGCTGATGAACACATCGTATTTGCATTGACATACTGTTGAAGAAAAAGATGTGGATGATGCTCTTATTGGAGAGCTCATTGAAACCCAGTCTGGAAATGTAATTACTATAAAGCAGCAATTAATTACAATATGTTAAAGAGAGTTACAGATTTCAACAACTGAAAGAAAACAAAAATGAAGTGAAAAATTCAGAGGGATAGAGAGCTTTAGAAAATCGAAAGAAGCAAGAAACTTCCTAGTTGTTTTGCCAGCTGCATCCAAGTATTTAATTAAGCAGGTCAGTTATATTATTATTTTGAAGAAGTCATAGATGCACAATACCAGCAAACTCTTGTAACTATCTAAACGTCCTTTTCTAGCTAGTCAATTGGTTCAATAATTAAAGAGCTACCAAATGAGACACTATAAAGAACAAAAGATGTCAATTCGTTTGGGAAAGAAGAAGATTCTTATGGGAACAATAAAAAATTCCCATACATGCAATACTCCACAAAATAAGAACCATCAAAGCCATGTATATAATTTCTGGAAGGTTAATACTCCCTCTATCTTTCATCTATTTTCCCTTTTGCTTCCAATCGAGGCAGACAAAATGCATTTTTGCTCTTTGTACATTATTCAGTTGCAGTTGGCTCAATAGCACTTGTCCTTTTAAGAATACATGTCATGTATTAATTTGTGATTCAATAACATAGTCCATGTAGTTAAATAACTTGATTAGAATGTAGTCAAAATGCAAATCAGTAACCTATAGGGAGTCCGGAAGTGAAGTTTACGTGGTAGCTTCCAACAGGAACAAGTTGAGCATCACTAAAAGAGTCGAGAACTAAGGATTAAATGGTGTAGTTCTGTTTCATTGCATCAACTTTATAATTTAACTGCAAGGCCTCAGTGCTTGCCTGCCTTACATCATTCATACATTTATAAGCATGCTTACTCATTTCGTCAATAGTGTTTGTACACCTACTTGTCTTCTTATTAATCTTCTCAATCAAACTCATCCACTCCTCATCTTCTTTAGTAGTAAAATCAGAAAACTGTGACAGCCGGATCATATACCTTAATTCTTGCAGGAGCTTTGAAATACCATAAAAATCTGTGATCCTCACGTCCCAATCAAAAAAACTCCCAATAATTCTCAAACCCCTCGACCCATATCTTATATTTATCCTCATGCCTTGCCAAACTCTGATGCCACTCTTCAATCGAACTCCCCAGCACGAGATCAGAGGTCATTGCTGTCACCACTGGCTAGCGTAGAGAGGTGCGTTGCAGTTTGAGCAGTGTGGGAGCCTCCCAAAACCACACCACCGCATATGCGGTTTTTTAGCCATTCTAAAACTGCCACATACACAAGAACCGTTGGTGCGGCTCAATTGGTGCGGTTTGGTCAAAAGTGTGGTTTCGGGCCAATTTGGTTCCTTGCTCAGCCTACCACTGGCAGTAGTGGTGACAGCAATGCACAAGGCAACAACTGCAGAAATCAAAACAGCACTAAGAGTGGCCATGGTTGTAACATTGAATACTTTTTTCCATGCCTTAACGGACTTCAACTTCATATTGTGCTTAATATGATAAAAGAAGAACCTTAGCATGGTAAATTGTTGATCAGAGAAAGACTTAAAAAAATGTGATAAACTCTACAGAAAATGGAACCAATTCAGCTCATTCAAATTCTCTTATACAGAACTATTCGTTCAATTTTATTAAACACCCCGAAGCAGGTCCGGACACCAAATGGACTAACCGAGCGGAGTCTGTCAAGCATTCAATATAATCCCATCTGTGGTGAACTGCCCAAAGAAGAGAATGAAGAAGTGCCAAAGTTTTTGTATGTATAGGGGAAGAGGCAAAGGTTGGGTGGGCCACTCCTCTGAAGGACTGCCCTTCATCCCATACCCAAGCAACCGCTAGCAACTGCTGCAGCAAAATGGTCCTGCATCCAGCTACCATCCATTGGGATTTTTAGGACATCCCTTGTCTCCTGGTCCAAGACATACATGTTACCAATAAGCACAAAAGAATTCTTAACCAATCCTTCCTCAACAACATGTCCTTAACTAATCCTTCCTCAACAACATGTCCTGCAAAAGGGTTAGTCCGAAACAGAGACGGGCAATTTTTAGAGAGATAATGCTGCACTCCATTGATTAAGAGTGGGTAACACACAAACCACCTCCATCGTTGTATCCGGGGTAAATCGCCGAAAGATAACATCACAACAATGTTTCCACACCCCCACAGGATGCAAACTGCTAACTCTAACTCACAGAGGGAGGGATTTTGTATCCACACTCTAAAGAGACGACTCTTCACCGAGTCTGTAGGATGAATATATGATAGGAACCCAAACGAATTCCCAAACAAACTGCCCTGGGGACATTACAATGCAGGGATAAATGATCACCAGATTCAAAGTGTAGCTGACAAAACACACACAAATGAGAGGCCAAAGGTACAAACTTAACAAGACACTCATTCAAAAGTAAACCATTATGGAGCATTTTCTAAATAAACAACTGAACTTTTGGTGTTACATTAATTAATTAATTAGCTTCCATATCTTATGAAGCAAGCTCTGCCCCAATTGATCATTGGTTGTATTGAAGCATTATAAGATATCTCCCTTTTAGAATTCTTCCTCTCCAAACCCAAGAGTCTCCAGCATTACAACTCTGTCTGATTCAAAAGACAGTATTTTGATAGAAGAACCAAGAGACAAGAGAAGAGACTCGGGTTGAGTACAAATTCTCCAGGCTAGGCTAGGCTAGTTTAGAGAGGAGAGCCCAATGAGTCTCTTTATTAAGCTCATCCAGGAGGCCATATGGGATTAAAAATGATGAGAGTATAAATAGCTAGGAATAGAGGAAAGTGTATATTTAATTTAATCAGCACATTTCTGCCAGCATGCAGGAGTTAATAATTTAGCTTTCCAAGTTTGAAGGGGAGCTTTAATTTTGTCTTCCACCAGAAAGAAAGAATGAAAGAAAAATAGACGCTATCAAAATCTAGTCTTAGTTACAGCAAAATACAAGTATAGGAGTTTATTAATTCAATTCTCAACCCACTGGTTCATGTGTTCAATGTATTTTTTATGTAACACCTTCAACTTTTGAGTTTTCGTCTCCTTCATTTCACCACAAAACTTATTCATCATGTAATACAACACCTAAATGCACTGCCTTAGTTCCACAAAAAGAATTTTCTCATAAAATTTGCAAAGTATAAGAATACAATTTTCTCCCATGTTTATATCCTCGGATATAATAAGTATTTTGTTTGGTACTAGTTTCATGATAACGAGATTATTTTATTATAGTTGACAACATTGTCATTTTATATCATCGTCAATAAATAAAAAGGATAAATTCTTTCGGTGAGACAGAATGATCTTTTCTTGTGATCAGTCCCAAAAATGGACAATTTCGACCCTGCTCCAAGCCTTATCTCTAAATTCTTAAAAAATAAAAATGAAAGTTGTAGGTCTACTTCTTAGCTTTCTAGAACATCTTTAATCACCTCAATCGGAGTTCATATGCAAAAGTTATGCCCATTTTAATAAGGGATGTGAAACATCGTCCAAAATAGGCTTGTGGGCAGCAAAGAAAGCAGTAGCACCCAAAGTGCAGAATACTCTGCCCATGCAAAGTTATGCCCATTTTAATAAGGGATGTCGAAACTGTCACGCCTGACACTATTCTATGTCTAGGTCCAAAATAGGCTTGTGGGCAGCGCAGCAGCACCCAAAGTGCAGAATACTCTGCCCATTTTGCCAAAATTTCCAGATTTTGAAAATTTTTCATGCCTACTTTTCAATTTTGTATCTCACAGTCTACAAATCTGATTAACTTCAATTTTGGATATGTTTTGAGATGTTACTACATAGTATTTTATAAAAATTTCACATGACCAAAAAGGATTCTTTAAGACATATTTATAGCAGCTCAAAAGTACTCTGTCACCTCATATTTTCACTTGAAATTGATTCTAGTCCATAAAATTACTTTTAAACTTACTTTAATTCACCTAAGCAACTTGGGTTATCTCATAAATCATGTATAAACACTTCCTAGCTCAAGACATTAGCTAATTGTCACAATTTAGCATACTAGCCTCTTTGAGGTCCTTTCTCAAATACCTTGAAGGCATGGCTTTATATCCAGAATTTCACAAGCTTCTAGTTATGGTTCTAATCAAAAATTTCGTAGAAATCCTTCCTTATTGCTCCAGAATTCATGAAGCATCTTCATCACACCCATTCACATATCCAAACACAGCAATTTAAGATACTAATATTCTAATTTCCATGAATTTAACAAGTGAAGGTTAGTTACCTCTTTGTTGGGTGTTTTGATGGAATTGATACTTCAATCTTGCTTCAAGCTCAATTTTGACTCCTCTCTTTGATAAGAGTTGCTCCAATTCTTCTTCAATTTTAGATTGCTGACTTCAATTCTTAGGAATTTCATAATACTTGAACTTTTAGAAGTGTAGAAGCTTGGGTAGTTAGAGAGAGAGGAACGGATGGAAATGAGAATAGGAGAGCTGAGATTTGAATTAAGCTTATTAGCTCTCTTATTCCCTAAGAATTCGTTCAGTGTCCCTTGCTAGTATAATAGCTTTACACCTTCTGCTTATTAGCTCATGACTCAGCAGCATGCTTTGGCCTTATAATTCCCAGCATACTTGCTAACTCTCTAATTACTTATTCTCAGCATATACACATTATATGCTTATTACATACTTTACAATATATTTCCATACATTTCCATTTACACATTGTAATAACATATATTCTAACATAATACATGTATTACAATACTTTATTCCCATTACATATATACATAAGGTATATATTACATTATGTATATAACATCACATCATGCATACATTATGCTTCCAATACCCACATAAAATAATTTATATATTTTAATTTCATGTAATTCCATTATTAACAAAATTGGATATTATACATTTATAATCATGTATAAAATTATCCCACTAATTAAAGAATTAATCCATAATTAATTTAATATTTTAGTATAACTAATCAATTAATTGGAATAACTAATATTTATTCCATTAAATAAAATTAATATATCAATTTTCTCATCTCATACTTTCAATATATCTTCATTTGGCATAATATGAAATATTAAGCCATTTCATAATTATATTACATTTATATGTAACATCATACATGCATTAAATCTTTTCATATATTACATCTTTATGTAATATATAAGAATAATAAATTTAATTAACTTATTCATTTCCTTTACATCCATTAATTCAATATTTTTAATTAAACGAGTTAATTACTTCATTTATGAAATTTAAATTCATAACAACACCTCGCCATTCAAGGCTTATTATTCAAATTATATTTCTCATAATATACTCTTAACTTTAATCTCAATTAATTAATATTAATTGATTTTATTTACTTGCATCTTTCATTTCGTAATTAGCTCAAGTTAATTAACTTAATAATTTAATCAAATATTAAATCTTACTTTTCAAGTATATGCATATATTTCACACTTATATACATATAAAATCCACCACATAAATCACATAAATATATATATATATATGTTTATACATTCAAGGTCAGCACTTCTCATAATAAGAATTTTATTTATAAAATTCTTATTTTAATAATTTTAAAAAAAAATCTTGTTGTCACATTCTTCCCTCATTGTAAGGATTCCGTCCTCGGAATCACAAATACTGAACCTCTCTTATTCGGTTTATTTTAACACCTTTTTTAAACTTTATCGTCAAATATTTTCAACTTACCGTTTTAACTAAGTGCTATGTTACCTATTTCTTCCATTCTCTTTGATTAATTTATATAGGTTTTATATCATAACCTTTATTAAATCTCGATTACATTTCGAGCATTATCATTTCTTTAACCTTTCAACTCTCTTTTCTAAGGATCATTTTACGTCACAATTGTCGTAATAATTTAACGTCATGATTTAAACCTCTTAATTATTCGGAGTATCACAATTCTCATTTGATTAACTATACTAGAAACTCTAGAGAAGAAACCTTCATTACCTTTCATGAAAAGTATCTCAAACTCTTCGGAAAGTCTACAATTTAATCGTTGTTATCTTGTTGCCACCATGGAACGCTTGCTTCAAAATAGTCTGTGCTTCCATCGACTTCGTGGCACCAGCAATTCGAGGAAATATAGGGTCTGCAACAGCCTGTTGCAAAACAAGCAAAGCCTTCGCATCCTTCTTGCGAAGTTCTCTAACATCCGTTGCAGTCTCTGCTAAACCATTCTCAACCAACTCCCAAAGTTCTTGTGCAGTAAAAAAGGTTTTCATTTTGATGCTCCAAAATTCATAATTTTCTCCAGTAATTGGAGGAATCAAGGATTGAGAAAGATTTAGAACATTACCGTTTGCCATAGTTGCAAAAAGCTTAAGCAGACCTTTTGTCGAACACCTTGTGTGCACAGCAATAAGACCCACTGATTATGCTACAGCAACAATCCAAAAAGCTCCAACGCCCAACGTCAATCGAGCCCGGCATTGATACCAAAAATGTTGGGAATCTGCTGTATTTCTAGTTGCAGTAAACAAGTAAACACAACAAGGCAATATATGACTACAAGGGAAAAGATATAAAGTGCAGGAATTCAAGTCTGCTACAGCAGAAAAACAGGGGAAGAAACTTGAAAGAAACAGAGGCTTTTTATTATAGATACACCAACAGTTGCAATTACTTGTTACCATATATATAGCTTTGGCCCTGAACCAGATATTATGTACCAAACTATTGCTGATCATGTGGTACTGCATAACAAGTGCTCAAAGTCAAACATGGAGCAGACTGGAGTATATTAACATCACTCTGCACATTATTGACCTTCTTAGTCAACATGAAAATCAACAGCATCACTTTAGTAGTCTGTCTATATACGAAGGCAGCAGTAACATAGAACTGCTGCAAATCCTAATTCCTACAGGAAATCCTAAACTATTCACAAACTTTTAAAAAGTAGTAAGTAGAGAGTAAGTTACTAATAATAATGAGGATTGGGCTTAAAACTCTCACGAAACTACCACTCATGAATCGAAGTATGCAGCACATGATCAGAGTCAATAGCTGCCATCATTGGCAGTGGTTCAGCAATACGCAAGGCCACAACTGCAGAAATCAAAAGCGCACCAAGAGTAGCTTAACTGACGCCGACTTCATATTTTGTTCTATCTGATCACTACAGTGCCATAGCTTGATTACTTGATCATCAGAGAAAGACTGAAACAATGTACTAAAATCTGCATACAATGAAATAATGTACTCCAATGCATGCATTGAAATCAATATTGAATACGTCCCTTAAACCTTGAGTCGTGATCCCTGTACTACTGAAAGCTAATCTTCCCAGCTTGAACCATTGTGGCATTTCACTTCCAGCAGCAATTATCTCAAATATAGCTTCAGGTATAACTCTGCATTCACTTCTTACCTGCACAAAAGAAAAGTAAAAAGAAATGTGATTGTTAACAATTGAGGAAGACAAAAAGATATACAGACATGCATGTGCATGTATGTGTGTATATATATATATATATATATATATATATATATATATATATATATATATATATATATATATATATAAAGAGAGAGAGAGAGAGACCTGAAGGTACTTTTCAAAATTGCATCTGCCAAACCACTACCTCCCTGACTCTCAATCAATTTAGGACAGTTCAAACAAGATACTGTTGGATTAATGCTGTGGTTAGACGCATGAAATTTAGATATATCTAATCCTTCTCCTGAAATATAATCACTGAATCTAATTTCAAGTCCATACAGTGTATCCTCATTTATTTTTGATAGCTTTGATAATGATTTGAGCCTTGTGCAACAATTCAAACAAAGCATTCTAAGATTTGAAAGGAGACTAATACTCACGGGAAGCGTAACAAAATCATTTCTTTATTATTATTATGAATGACATACCATTTATGGGAAAAGATTTTTCAGCTGCACTTATATATCTATTTCCATTATCCATCACTTGTACTAAAAGTGAATTACCAAAATACAATAAAACATCGATAAATGAATAAATGAATGTTCAATAAGTAATAACCTCGCTTAGATAATAATTTCTTCCTATACCGACTTGGACATGTGTACTAAAATAATAACCTCGCTAAATGCATCAAGTAATAAAAATTTTTGAATGCCCAATGAAAATATAAATTAATAATTACTAAATTCCATACAAAAATTTATATATATATATAGAATCCATATATTCTTGAACTTTTTGTAATAACATCCATACAATAGACCCAAACTTTTCAGTCAATCAACAATATCCATACAAAAAAGTAATTTTTTCTGAAAATATGCATTTAAAGTTACTTGTTTTTTCCTTTTCACTTCATACTAACCGGATCCATAGATACGGTTAACCCACGAGAAGGGCTGATTTGCGGATGAGAAATCAACATACCGACTTGCCTTCATCCTTCTCGTTCATGCATAGTCCAAGGACTCCCTTTTTAGGAAGGATTGCAACAAGGGGTAATTCGTCATTTTTAAATCGAATCTTTTTTTACTCGATTTAAAAATAGGAAAATTTCCATATAACAAAAGAACAGGGGCAAAGTTATACAAAAAGAACTTTGTTCTTTCTTTTTTTAGTCTATCTATAAGAGGAGATCATATGAAAAATGTAACCGATTCTTTAGTTTAGTTTCTTTGGGCCACTGGCCGTCCGCCAGAAGTTTCGGGTTTAATACCGATATTTTAGCAACAAAACTAAAATCTTTTTCATTTGCTATGTACATTAACTTAAAATTAAACCTTTTGTTTTCTAAGACATTATAAGTTTCACCTATTCTTTTTAGCTTCTCGGGACTCAAATTAATACATTAATTATTCTCTTTATTTTTTGACCATATACATAAATTGAAAAACTCTCTCTAAAATAATAAATATCAATTTATCGATAAATGAATAAATTCCAAAAAAAACCCTATAATTTGATTGATTCAAGTTCGGTGCTACTTACCACTCCTGGAGGCGTTCTTTCTAATATTGACTAACGGATTCTAGGAACCATTCTTATATATGACCATCTTGACCATAAATGGTTTCTTCACCTCATCCTCCCCTTGCATACGACCATCTTGACCATAAACGGCTTCTTAATGCCATCATTCCCTTACGGGTCGGGTCGGTTCACTACAGGCTGCTTTCGACCAATATCCCCAGTTATAATAAAGGGTCAAATGACTCTTGTTACTACTAATCAATTTTCTCAACAATAAGACTAAAAAAAAGCGTGGGATCTACCTAGACCTAGTATTTCTAAAAGGGCAGCCTGAAACAGACTTTATTTCCTTGTGTGCCTGCTTTGTATCATTGTGACATTTATTGGCATGCTTACTCATATCGTCTATACTCTTTGTACACCCACTTATCTTCTTCTTAATCTCATCCATGGAAATCACAATCTCCTCCTCCTCTTCTTTAGTAACCAAATTAGGGAATTGCAACACCCAGTCCATCTTACTTTTTAATTCTTCCAGAAGCTTTGGAATTCCATCAAAATCCGAGATCCTCACGTCCCAACCTAAGTTTTCTGAATAATGTTGTTATTTTCTAACATGATCATCCTTGTGCACTGCAAATTATAAGTGGCAATATAAATATTCTTTAACTATTAGTTGCAAAGAAACTAAAGAAATTACGTGTACTAAAATCAGCATACAATGAAACAATGTACTCCAATGCATGCATTGAAATCAATATTGAATACGTCCCTTAAACCTTGAGTCGTGATCCCTGTACCACTGAAAGCTAATCTTCCCAGCTTGAACCACTGTGGGATTTCACTTCCAGCAGCAACTATCTCAAATATTGCTTCAGGTATAACTCTGCATTCACTTCATACCTGCACAAAAGAAAAGTAAAAAGAATTGTGATTGTTAACCATTGGGAAAGACAAAAAGATATAGACACATGCACATGTATGTGTGTATAAACATACATGCATATATATATATATATATATATATATAAAGAGAGGGAGAGAGAGAGACCTGAAGGTACTTTTTCAAAATTCCATCTGCCAAACCACTACCTCCCAGACTCTCAATCAATTTAGGACAGTTCTAAAAAGATACTGTTGTATTAATGCTGTGGTTCGACGCATGAAATTTAGATATATCTAATCCTTCTCCAGAAATATAACGACTGAATCTAATTTCAAGTCCATACAGTGTATCCTCATTTATTTTTGATAGCTTTGATAATGATTCGAGCCTTGTGCAATAATTCAAACAAAGCATTCTAAGATTTGAAAGGAGACTGATACTTGCGGGAAGCGTAACAAAATCATTTCTTTATTATTATTGTGAATGACATACCATGTATGGGAAAAGATTTTTCAGCTACTATTTTATATATATATATATCTATTTCCATTATCTATATATCACTTTACTAAAAATGAATAACTAAAATACAGTCGATAAATGAATGTTCAATAAAGTAATAAGCTTAGATAATAATTACTTCCGGTCCCAACTTGGACATGTGTACTAAAGTTATAACCTTGCTAAATGCATTAAGTAATACATTTTTTTGAATCCCTAAAGGCCCAATGAAAATATAAATTAATAATTACTAAATTCCATACAAAAATTTATATATAATCCACAAATTCTTGAGCTTTTTGTAATAACATCTATACAATAGACCCAAATTTTTCAGTCAATCAACAATATCCATACTAAAAGTCATTTTTCTGAAATATGCATTTAAAGTTACTTGTTTTTTCTTTACGCCTAAACCAAATTCAACCTCATCCTTAACTTTTTGTAGTGCATACACAACTTCGGGAATATTTTGCTCATGTTGTACACATCTGCTTATAATGTATAGTTAAATACTTAACCCACGGGAAGGTGCAGATTTGCGGATGAGAAATCAGCATACCGACTCTCTTTCATCCTTCTCGTTCGTACATAGTCCAAGGACTCCATTTTTAGGAAGGATTGCAACAAAAGGGTAATTCGTCATTTTTAAATCGAATCTTTTTTTACTCGATTTAAAAATAGGAAAATTTCTATATAAAAAAAGGATAGGGTCAAAGTTATACAAAAAGAACTTTGTTATTTTTTTTTTAGTCTATCTACAAGAGGAGATCATATGAAAAATATAACCGATTCTTTAGTTTCTTCGGGCCACTGGCCGTTCGCCAGGAGTTTGGGTTTAATACCGATATTTTAGCAACAAATCTAAAAAAAATTCATTTGACTTAAAATTAAACCTACATGTTGATTTCGATCAATATCCCCAGTAAGAATATAAGGGTCAAATGACTCGTTATTGAATTTTAGAATTGCTACTTGTTGAGTTTCATCGCTCACCCCTTATAATATTACAGATTATTTTGTTTCGAGAGTTGGGACACTATAGGCCAAGTCAAAGGTAAACATGAGATGACTAATTTAAGTTTCAGTATAATATTTTAGTCTGATTTTTGTTGGACCATTAATTTAGAGGAGTTACACCTCCGTTGGTATTGTTTTAGTCTCAATTGATGAAAATCTTATTGAGATTTTTCAATAATTACATTATTTATGTAATACCCTAATCCCAAATAGAAAGAGATGAGAAAATCAGATTGAAGAAAATAGGCTTAGACCCATGTGTGAAGCATGTGAAGGTAGCAATTTGTTCTCTTCCTCTCTTCCCCAAGTTCAGCTTATATCCTTATCTTCCCTGTCATCGTTATAATCAAACCCAACTGTTCAACCTCCAACAACAACACAAGATATTTATAACTTACCCACAATCAAAAAAAAAATTAAGGAATCAAAATCAAAGAAGTCCAGCAACAATATACATATATATTTATAACTTACAGGTACAGTATATACATACACACATATATGACGTACAGAGAGAGATATGCACTCTTCTTCTCTCTTTCCCCAAATTTTCCGCTACCAGATCTATATATTTTATTAGAAACAAAGAACAATATGTGTTCTTAATTTAGACATAATTCAATTAAACCATATTATTTTTATGAGGATTCCCCTAAAACTAACGTGAATTTGATATATGAATAAATAGTGAGATAGTATGAGTGAGAGAGCAGCCTGAAATGACTGGCAAGAATAAAGGGTCAAATGACTGCTAAAAAGGGAAGCCTTCCCTTGATCCAGATGTTATTTCGTTGCGTGCCTGCTTTGTATCATTGCGACATTTATAAGCATGCTTACTCATATCGTCAATAATCTTTGTATACTGACTTATCTTCTTCTTAATCTCATCCATGGAATTCACAATCTCCTCCTCCTTTTCTTTACTAACCAAATCAGTAAATTGCAACACCCTATCCATCTTACTTTTTAATTCTTCCAGAAGATCTGGAATTCCATCAAAATCCGAGATCCTCAAGTCCCAATCCAAGTTCTCTGAATAATTCAAACTTCCACGAAATTGCAACAACCAATCCGAGATCCTCACGTCGCAGTCCCAGACCCAGTCCCAGAGCCAGTCCCAGTCCCACTGATCAATCATTGGCAGCACATGACAGTCTATTGTTGTCATCATTGGCAGTGGTTCAGCAATACGCAAGGCAACAACTGCAAAAACCAAAACCGCACCAAGAGTGGTTGCACTTGTTACATTCTTCTTAACTGACTTCGACTTCATATTGTGCTTCATCTCATCACTAAGGCGCCTTAGCATTGCAGCTTGTTGATAAAGGAAAGTCTGAAACAATGTTATCAACTTTGCAGAAAATGGAACCTTTGCAACTTCAAGATCAACGAGTTGTTGCTTCGTCTCCAAATAATTGAGAGTGCCTCCTCTTCTTTTTGCCTCAATTTGCTGCATTACCACCAGGACAATCAACCAGCTATCACCGGTGCCTTTTAGGAATTTCATTAAACCAGTACAAAGTTTTAAGATTGGGAAGTCGACTTCAGAGAAGAAGGACAGAACAAAAGAAAATAATTGTTTATCCTTCCATATCTCTTCCTTGCGTTCAAGTATGACTTTGACTACTTCTTGGTTCATTTCTAGTAGACTTTCTATGACTTCACGGAGGAAATCCAAGGAAATGCAACCGTGTTTGAAGCCAGTGGCGAGGATGGTAATTACCTTGTGGGTGTGGTCTTGAAAGCTCCGATTGAAGGACTGGAGTTCGTGATTAGGTTTATGAAGAATTCTCCGATCTTGTTCACGATGCTCAGAACTCCATTGATACCGCCTCACGATTCTCAGACTTCCATTGATAGAAAATCCAGGCATTATTTCCTTGTGTACCAGCTTTGAGTCATTGCGACATTTATAAGCATGCTTACTCATATCGTCAATAGTCTTTGTACACCCAATTATCTTCTTCTTAATCTCATCCATGGAAATCACAATCTCCTCCTTGTCTTCTTTAGTAACCAAATTACGAAATTCCAACACCCAATCCATCTTACTTTTTAATTTTTCCAGAAGCTTTGGAATTCCATCAAAATCCGAGATCCTCACATCCCAATCCAAACTCCGATGAAACTTCCAATGATCAATCCAAGTATGCAGCACATGATCATAGTCTATAGTTGTCATCATTGGTAGTTGTTCAGCAATACGCAAGTCCACAACTGCAGAAACCAAAACCGCACTAAGAGTGGCTGCACTTGTTACATTTAATACTTTACGCGCCTTAACTGACTTCGACTTCATATTGTGCTTCATCTCATCACTAAGGCGCCTTAGTGCGGCAACTTGTTGCTCAGAGAAAGTCTGAAACAATGTGATCAACTTTGCAGAAAATGGAACTTTTGCAACTTCAAGATCAATGAGTTGTTGCATCGTCTCCAAATAATTGAGTGCTTGCTCTTCTTTTTGCCTCAATTTGCTGCATTGCCACCTGGACAATCAACCACCTATCACCGGTGCCTTTAAGGAATTTCATTAAACCAGCACAAAGTTTTAAGATTGGGAGGTCGACTTCGGAGAAGAAGGACATAACTAAAGAAAATAATTGCTTATCCTTCCATATCTCTTCCTTGCATTCAAGTATGACTTTGACTACTTCTTGGTTCATTTCTAGTACACTTTCTATGACTTCACGGAGGGAATCCAAGGAAATGGAACCATGTTTTAAGCCAGTGGCGACGGTGGTAATTACCTTGCCGGTGTGGTCTTGAAAGCTCGAATTGAAAGCATCACTAACAAATTTATACCATCTCAAATCTTGGGGCCGCAGTGAATTCACTTTCACGATTCTCGGAATTCCATTGGTAGAATCTCTTTTTCCTCCCAACTTCAGTATGTCTTCTCGGCATAGGAAACGAACCCCAAACTTCTTCACCTCCAAATTACCACCTGCAGTATAATTATACTTTTTATTAAACTGGTTTTAAGAAATATAAAAGACATGAAGATTAATTATGAGTGAACAATAAAAGAAAAAGTTTGCGCATGGGCTCATCATCAGATGCAGAACTAATGCGAGAGGGGGCGAGAAGCGAGCTGTTTCATGTTATTTGGAATTTAGTTTTATAAGTTACCAAAGAAAGTTTCTCTTAACCTTCTGGCTCCACGGAAAATGATATATGAAACTGATTCATTTGAGATGGATCTACTACTACTCCTCGATAATCATCAGTTACAGTCCAATACCAAACCAACTGTGTATCGAACTCGGCCTCCAAGAAGTTTATGGGAACCGGTTTCCTCCAATATTTGTCTGCAACATGAATATGTGCAACAATCTCATATTTGACATCTATATAAGCACCTCTCATATTGACAAGAGAGTCGGGGACAACAATAACAGCGCATAAAGCAACTCCAATGCATTTATCGAAATCAATATCGAATACATCCCTTAAACCTTGATGCTTGGTCCCTGTACCTTTAAACCTTGATGCTTGGTCCCTGTACCGTTGCAGCTCAAACCACTGTGGGATTTCACTTCCAGCACAAAAGGAAACTATCTCAAATATAGCTTCAGGTATAACTGTGCATTCAGTTCTTACCTGCACAAAAGGAAAAGAAAAAAGAAATGTGATTGTTAACAACTGGGGAAGACATACAGACAACAAATAGACAGAGACGCATACACACGGACCTGAAGGTACTTTTTCAAAATTGTATCTGCTAAACCACTGCCGCTCTGATTCTCAATCAGTTTAGGACAGTTCAAACAAGATACCGTTGGATTAATGTTGTGGCTCGACGAACGAGATTTAGATACATCTAATCTTTTTTCTGAAATATAATGACTGAATCTAATTTCACCTCCATACAATGTATCCTCATTTATTATTGATAGCTTTGGTAATGATTCAAGCCTTCTGCAACAATTCAAACTAAGCATTCTACGATTTGATAGGAGACTGATACTTGCAGGCAGCGTAACAAAATAATTTTCAGACAGATCCAACTCCTTTAAGTTATATAACAAACCAATACAATCAGGAATTGCATGAAGACGACATCCATTAATATGCAAAAGTCTTAATCTTTCCAATTGAAGTATGAAAGAGGGCAGCTCTTCTATAGCAGTTTCACTCACATCAAGCTTCCGTAAAGAGCGCATTTTCCCCAAGCTCTCTGGTAATAGCTTAATTTTAGTCCCATCCAAATACAAATGCTCTAAACGCTTCATGTTTTCTCCAAATTCTGGAATATGTTCAAGTTTCGAACAACCAGAAAGAAGAAGAGCCTCAAGACCATCCATTTCCATGTGGTTTCCAAGGCTTCGAAGATTTCTACACCCTTTCAGATTCACATAACGGAGCCTTTTGTGAGCAAGAAGTGATTTGTGTAACTTAACCAGATTAGTGCAGCCTTCGAGATTTAGTTTCAGAAGATTTGGAGTTGATGTCAAGTCTTGAATTTTAGTCAAATCCTCTGAGCCACGGAGATTAAGAGATCTCAAATTGAGGAAGTCCTGTTGAGTGAGGGAGAAAAAAGAATTGTATATCATACACAATAAAAGTCATTACCCAAATATAATACTCTCTCCGATCCAAAGTAAAAAGATCAAGTTTGACTTTTTAAAATCAATTTGAGATATTTTAGACTTAAAATTGGTATGATGTATTTAACTTTTGAAAACAATAAATCTTCTAATTAGCGGTACTACTTAGATTGTTAACAATTTTCATAGTTGTATTGGCTAAATCTCAAATTAATCATGTCAATTTTGAATTTTAAAATATCTCAAATATATTTCAAAAGTCAATATTAATCTTATATCATGGAACCGAGGGAGTATATGGTATAGAAAACACTTACAATATCTCTGTCCCACAGTTTTTCAAGTCGGCTAGAACGCATGTCGAGTTCATAAATTTGTTTTGGTCCAAATGTTGGTAGAAAACACTTTAAAGAACATCTATACCATTCAAGAATTCGTAAATCATTGGAAAGATACTTGAGACCATATGGAAAGAGTACATTACTTATTCTGAGAAATTTAAGTTTCTTCATCTGTGAGAAAGATTCAGGATCACCAATGCAGTTTTCCACTTCAGCCCCATACTGCTCCTGGTTTATAATTTCAATTGTCTTTGTTCCCTAGAATAATGAAGATAGAAAAATAAGTGGCATAAATTTGAAGTAAATTTTCATAAAATTATTTATTTACTTTTCTCAATGAAATAATTATGTTGATGTTCAGTAAAAACCATTACACAAACCTTTTCTTCTAATGTGCATATATCAACAATATCTTCACGACACTTGATCCCGGTGCGTTCTCCAGGCTTTTTGGGGCAATCCTTACGAAGAACTTCCCAACCCATTTGTTGTAGTAGATCATGCATCCACACAGTATCGTCATAATTAATAGTTATGAGAGACCTATTAATGAGAATATCAATTCCGCGCACAGGGTACAAACCAATATTCTTTGGTATATCGTTTACTAGTTCTTGGTTTCTCCCTTTTAAGAAACAAGCAATATGTATGAATACATCCTGCTCGTTTTTGTCTAGTCTAAAATAGCAAATTTCAAGTCTTTGGAGAACTTCTTCTTCCGGAAATTGTTGTAGCTTCTTTAATGTCTCTCTTCAATATTATCTTCTAGACAATATCTATACTCAAATAAATCCTCATCACATTTATTGATACATTATTTTACAAAAATGGTGAGGACTATTATACAATTCTCTCTAGAACCTTCATTCCATACCCAGAGCTCGTCATCTCATTTATATTCTCGCCTCCGAGAAGAAAAATGGAACAAAAAGGAAAAGGTAAAGCTCAATATTTCACCGAATAAAGAATATTATGACTAAGATAATATACAACAAATTATCGTTAGTCTTCAACGAGGGAAAAATCTAATAGAATACTGATAGACAACAAATTTTAAATCAATATTCGCAATGAAATAATAATTCATTAGAAGAGTTAAGTAGAGAATACAAACTACTATCTTCTATGTATGAATTTAAAAGTTCATAAATCTATCTTTTATCCCTGTAATATCAATCGATATATATCGGAATCAAATATTCATCTTTTTTACTACGGGCCAAAAGATATTCATCGATTAGTTAGTGTTTCATCTAAACAACATTTCATCTGCACTACGGCCAAAGATATTCTTCGAAATCATTCATCTTTGACTACAGGCGGCCAAAGATATTCAATAATATCATCATTTAAGGCGAGGATGATGAAAAATATTTTTAAAAAAAGCGAATCCAGGTGAAACAAAATGTGAGGATTAAGGATTAAGGATTAAGTACTTTTGTTTTATCCATGTCAAAAATACCTCAAAAATAATCACAAGTGGTGTAAAATTCAAGAATGATCAAAGCGTGGATCTGATCAAAGCTAGTATCAGATTAGATATTTTTGGACGAAAAGAAAAATTTCATTTTCGATGAATGAATAAATCGTATTCGTGAATAATAAGTGTCGTATCGTGAATAAGTGTCGTATATCGTGAATAGTAACTCAGACACCAAAAGTTTTAAATTTGATAAAAACTTGGATCAATATTTCAACATAATGATATTGAAGAAATAATATCATTCTGAAAAAAAATAATATCCTTCACTCGAAAGATTAGTACTTAAATTTGGAATCAAAGGGTATAGTCTTTGAAGGAAACTTTGCCAGTCTAACAATACTCAAAGTATACTCAAAATACTCACAAGAATCATTTCGATAATATAGAGAGAGATAACTTGAGTTTTTGATGTGATTTTCAATTCTAACCTAAGCACACCTATTTATAGGAAAATCTTAGAAACAAAAGCAGAAAATTTAATAAAATATTAATATATATTATAAATTTCCTTAGCCCATCTTTGAAGATCTGATTTCAGCAATTAATATCACATGTTAGCCCACTTAAATGCAAAAAAAAACGTTTTTCTTTAAAATAATAATTAAAACTTCCAAAAATCAATTATTTCGGAGTTTCGGAACTTCAATAATTCACAATAAATAGCCCTTTTATCGGAAAATTCGAATCTCACGACTTATTATAGAAAATTCAATTCTCTACAACTTTGCAGAAGAAAGTTTTCCAAATTCCAAAGCAGAAATTGGTAGAAATCCACAAGCAGGCGATTTTACAATTTATAATCAAATTTCGGTTAATAAATGGGGTCAATGAGCATGTTTAAAATGTTTTAAACATTTATTGCAACAAAAATACTCTTCCTCCTCGTATACTCATATATCCCACATTCGTTGTAAAAATATCACCATTATTATATATTTAAAATATAATAATATATTTAAATGAATTATTTTATCAGAAAAAGATAAAATTTCAATTTTCAACAATTGTCACATTAAAAATTTTCTCCATCTATATCCACATAAAATTAATATTTTTCTTATCATATGAATCAATAATTAATTATTCACAAATAATATTACTGAGAATCATGATATTAATGACAATGACAGGCGGTTCGAGGAAAGAGGGGGCTTTTCGATAAAGATTTCTCCTTATTGTGCGCGTAATTAGGTAACCAAACCTCTCCTTAGGCAGAACTTTCTAGACATTGCCAATAATGTTATCCAATAATATTATTAGGATAATATGAATTATTGCTCCGATAATGGAAAATCTTGTGTAATAACAATTTATTGAAACAACGGTAATATAAAATATCAATGCGACAATTATTGAATCAATAAAATACTAAAGCGGTAATTATTTGTAACCATTATTAAGTAGTGCCTTCTTACGTAAGAATCGATAATTGGTGCAATCTGGTGTCTTCTTTTGTGGTTTAACCGCAGAGTATTTTAACAATATTAATTGAGTAACAATTACTGCCAGATTATTTTTAAACCACTTATATTTATCGTTTTCTTCATCCAATCGCTTTTCAGTTATGGGGCCCACACATGGTGCATTTGCGCCGTCATACGAATATTCCCGAAGCGATCACGAATATTCCACGACTAAACGAATATTCCCAAACAACAATGAATATTTTATAACCACTTGCTTATTTTGAAATATTTGCGTATTTTACCCCTAACTATCCACATTAATCAAATCAACCCTTACTATTTCAAAATAATAAATAGAAAATTAAATTTCATTAATAATAAGTTGGGGTCTTACAACCTCCCCTCCTTATGAAATTTCTTCCTCGAAATTGGCGTACGTACTGGTGTTTGAAAAGGTGAGGATACCTCGCTTTCATTTCCATTTCAATTCCGGGTCATTTCCTCTATAGCATGATTCCTCCACAAAACTTTAACTTGTGGTATGACCTTTCTTAGCGTGGGGACATGCTCCTTCTATCCAAGATCTTGTGGTACCTCTCTCATCGTTAAGTCTTTGGCTATCTCGTCCTGGTTCTAACTTCTATAACGTGGTTCGGGTCTTTCACATATTAACGAAATGCGGATATGTGAAACACATTATGAACACGAGACATACTCGGAGAGTAGCGCAAGTCTATAGGCTACATTTCCTACTCGGTCGAGAATTTGAAATGGACGATAAATCGTGAATTGAGTTTTCCTCTCTTCCCAAATCTTGTAACTCCCTTCCATGGAGCTGACTTCATGACAATCATGATCCCCTATACTAAATTCCACGTCCTTTCGATGAAGATCCGCATAACTCTTTTGTCGATCTTGTGCTGGTTTGTATCGTTGTCGAATCATTTGGATCTTTTAAAAGTGAGTCATACGTACCCAACTCGGGTCCCAACAATGTTGCTTCACCCACCTCGTCCCAACATCTTTGGAAGCGACACTTTTCGTCCATATAATGCTTGAATGGAGCCACACTATACTTGCACGATAGTTGTTGTTGTAGGAGGAATTCCACCTGATGGTAAATACTTATCAAGCGCCCTTGAAGTCAGGACACGAGTCTTAATAGATCTTGAGAGTTTGAATAGTTCTCTCGATTGTCGTCTGGTTTGGGGATGGTATGCGAACTAAATCGCAAATCCGTGTTCATAGCTTTTTGCAAGCTAACCCAAAATCTTGAAGTGAATATTGGGTCACGATCCGAAACTATGGATCTGGGCATGCCATGCAACCTCACAATCTCATTCACGTCACTGTACTAGCAAAGGCGTTCGAGGAATAAGTCTCCGTGTCGGCAAGAAATGAAGCGAGACTTGGTTAATCTATCAACAATAACCCAAATAGCATTGATGCCTTGAGAACCCGTAGGAAGACCGTAACGAAATTAATGGTAATATGTTCCCACTTCCATTTCGAATCTTAAGTGGTTGCTGACGGACCCTTAGGTACTAGATGCTCGCCTTTTTACGTTGACAAGTTAAACACATCGAGATAAACTTTGCAATCTCTCTCTTCGTATTGTTCCACCAAAATGTATGTAGAAGATCACGATACATTTTGGTACTTCGAGATGGATTGCAAATGGTGTATTGTGTGCCTCCATCATAATCTTGTACTTCAAATCGTAGTCGTTAAGAACACAAAGTCTAGAGTGGACTCGAAGTATTCCTTCTTCATCAATTCTCGCTTAGGAATAGCTCCTTCTTGTACTTTCTTCTTCACGCATCGGCTCAAGATTCGGTGGCTTGAGCAACCTTAACTTTTTCTATTAAAGTTGGCTCTGTCGTATACTTGACATCATCCTTTTCGTTCCGCATATGATCTTCTACTCAACGCGCTACCTACCACGTTCGCTTTTCGGGATGGTATTGAATAGTATGGTCGTAGTCTTTCAATAGCTCGAGCCAGCGTCATTTCTTAGCGTGTTGAGTTCTTTTGAGTGAAGAAATATTTAAGGCTTTTATGGTGCGAATATATCTCCACTTTCTCCCCATATAGATAGTGCCTCCATATCTTTAAGCACGAAAACGATGGCTTGACTCTAGATCATGAGTAAGATAATTCCTCTCATACTCTTTAAGTTGTCATGAGGCATAGGCTATGACTTTCCACGTTGCATGAGAACACATCCTAACCCTTTGCACGAAGCATCATTTGTAGATAACAAATCCATCCGAACCGGATGGTATTGTTAGAACAGTCTTAGAAATAAGTCTCCTCTTAAGCTCTTGGAAACTCTTCTCGCATTCTTCGCTCCAAAGCGAATTTTATATCTTTCAAAGTCAATTTGAGTTAATGGAGTAGCGATTCGAGAAAATCCTTCCACGAATCTCTCGATAATAACCGGCTAAGCCCAAAAACTTCGTACTTGATCACCGAGCTTGGTTGCTCCCAACTTTGTATTGCTTTAATCTTCGTCGGGTCCACGGATACTCCATGTTTTGACACCACGTGCCAAGAAATGCTACTTCCTCAAGCCGAACTCGCATTTCTTCAATTTGGCATATAGTTTGTTTTCACGAAGCCTTTGGAGTACCCGACTTCAAATGGTGCTCATGATCTTCACGACTTTTGGAATATATGAGGATGTCATCAATAAAACAACAACAAACTGATCCAAATATTCCTTGAATACTCGGTTCATCATATCCATGAAAAGCCGCGAGGAGCATTAGTTAGTCAGAAAGACATGACTAAGAATTCATAATGCTCATCTGGGAGTTGAAAAGGCGGTCTTTGGAATATCCTCGATTCTAATCTTGGTGATGATATCCGAGCGAAGATCGATTTTGAAAAGAATTGTGCCCCCTACATTTGGTCAAACAAGTCATCAATACGAGGTGAGGATACATATTCTTGATGGTGACATGGTTCAAATCCAGATAGTCAATACAAAGTCGCATACTCCCGTCTTTCTTCTTTACTGAATAAAGCAGGAGCACCCCGAGGAGATGTCTTAGGACAAATGAAACCGATGTCCAACAATTTCGTAGTTGGACCTTTAACTCTGAAGTTCAATAGGAGCCATTCGATATGGGGTTTTAGAAATGGGCTTTTGCACGGGTTCAAGATCAATAAAGAATTCAACTTCACGTTACGGGGGTAGGTAAGGAAGTTCTTGAAATCGTCGGAAAGTCAATAACAACGGGAATATTATTCAAATTTGACGTGTCTTTATTCAAATCCATAACATGGGCTAAGAAAGCTTGACATCCGTTTTTCAATAAATGAATAGCTTTATGATTAGATATGACAGTGATTGATTTTAATGGTTTAGTTGCTTGAATTCGTACAACAGGTTGGTTAGGAATATGAAAACTAACAACCTTACGAAAACAATCAATTTTGGCATGATGAGTAGTTAACCAATCAATCCCTAAAATCACATCAAAAGCAAGTATTTTTAAAGAGATAAGGTCAACTGGTAAGGTGATGGTGCCAACTTGAATCAAACAAAATTTATAAGCGGTGGATGTGATGAAAGTTTCTCTAGCGGAGTTTCCACGAGATAGGTCAAAGTCTAATTTCTCGAGTCGAGTTTAAGCGTTGAGCACATGCGGAGAGATAAATGAATGGGTAGCAACAGTATCAAGTAAGGTATAAACTTCGTGAGAATTTATAAATAGCTTACCGTGATCACCTCGTTTGGGTTCTTCGCATTTTGACCCGGTCACAACAAAGCGCTCTTCCGGAATCGTTGACTTTGACTTTTACGGGGACGATCTTTTGAGTCACCGTCCCTCATTGAACTAGGTTTCTCTACCGTACAATCTCGGCGATATGTCCTTCCTTTCCACAATTATAGCATACCTTGAGCTGTTGTGGGCGGTTTGGTGATATGCCCCTCTTTTCGCATTTGTAGCATATAATGGGTGGTCGTTCTCCTCCCTTAGAACCGATTCTTTGCCCTGGCTGTCGTCTTCACATGGTCGTTGTTAAAACTCCTCTTTTTAAAATCTCCTCTGACTCGCTTCTTCTATTTTCATGGCCATGATTACCACAGTGGTTACCATTTTTGTCCGTCTTTTCTTTCTCCATTTGGTTATCATTATTACATTGTTGCTTTCTGCAGTGCGATTACGGTTATGGTCCCTCGGTTGAACATACTCGTTATCTCGCATTTCTAACAATTGAGCCACATTAACAACATCCGAATAGAGAAAATTTATGAGAAATGAGATATTGTCGTATCTCTAGGGTTTAAACCTCTCGAAACATCGCGTCATCGTTCCTCATTCTCCACCAAATGAGGTCTAAACACGGATAACTCTGCAAACTTTGCCTCGTCTTTGAGACACCGTCGTGTTGTTTTGTTCTAATCGATGAACTCCACTTCCTTCATATATGACGAACACTTTCGAGGAAAGTATTTGTCATTAAATAATTTTCGAAATGTCTCCCAAGACATCTTTGAGTCGCGGTGGATGGGTACGCTTGAGACTCTACCGATGATGCGCCTCGCCACGGAACATAAAGGTGGCGAATGGAACCTTCTGTTCCTCCGTGCATCCCAAGACATCGAATATCTTGGTAATTTGTTTTGACCCGTGTTTCCGCCGTGATCGGATCTGGTTTTCCCTTAAATTTCGGTGGTCCCAACTCTTTGAAGCGCTTGGTTTGTGACAACCCGTGAATTGCTATCATTTCCTCCCGTATTTTGAACACGAGTCTCCCTCGTTTGATTTTGCATGAAGCGCAAAAAGCTTCTAAACATCCCTCGTTCATCATCGCTTTCAATGGTGTTGTTCGCGGGAGGAACATTGCCGACTGTTGCACGCGTTCTCCTCGTTGGTGAGTCTGAGCGTCTCCACGATCTCATTTCCATTGTTAATATTCTAAGTCGACATTCTCAAATCTTGTCGTAAAACAAGGGTTAATTAAGGAAATCAATATATCACATAATATCCTTATATCTTGACCAACCAACAAATAAGCTTAGGTAGGACACCTTAGCGAAGGATTTACTCGTCTCTCCCTCCTAGTTCTATTCCCCAATCTCGCGGAGATCATATCCCTAAACTACGATACCAATTGTGGCGCCCCCAAAATAGGTATACATCACCCATTACGAGTTGTCAATACATGGTAGTGCGAAATAACTACAACTTTATTATTACAATGAAAAAGCGTGAGTTTGAATACAAATATTATCTTCAGACAATATCTATACTCAAATAAATCCTCATCACATTTATTGATACATTATTTTACAAAAATGGTGAGGACTACTAAACAACTCTCTCTAGAACCTTCATTCCATACCCAGGCTACGTACTTCGCTTATATTCTCGCCTCACGAGAAGAAAAATGGAACAAAAGGAAAAGGGTGAGCTCAACTAGCCCGGTAAAGAATATTATGACTAAGATAATATACAACAAATTATCGTTAGTCTTCAATGAAAAAAATCTAATAGAATACAATAGACAACAAATTATAAATCAATATTCGCAGTGAAATAATAATTCATTAGAAGAGTTAAGTAGAGAATACAAACTACTATCTTCTATGTATGAATTTAAAAGTTCATCGTCTATCTTTTATCCTGTAATATCAATCGATATATATACGGAATCAAATATTCATCTTTGCGAAGACAGGCCGAAGATATTCATCGATTAGTCATGTTCATCTAAACACACATTCATCTTTGCACTACTGGCCAAAGATATTCTTCAGAAATCATTCATCTTTGCACTACGGGCCAAAGATATTCAATAATATCATCATTTAAGGCGAGGATGATGAAAATATTTTTAAAGAAACGAATCCAGTGAAACAAAATGACAAGGATTAAGGATTAAGGATTCGTACTTTGTGTAACGACCCCAAAATAGGTCCATTCCATCCAACCCATTCTGAGTCGCCAAATATATGGTACGAAAAACAACTACAACTCTATTACAACAATTGTCGTGCAAAATACAACAACACATATTTTATGAGTTTTGATACCAATATATACCAAATGTAACTCTGGACACCAACTTGATAACACGTCACCATGACACCTTACATAAAGTATACGGTCAAAAGCTGTTTTAGAAATTAGAATCTTTGGGAAGTGCTCAAGAAACCTTCGTATACATGGGAGGCCATGCTTTTAGGTTATGGTAGATATCATATTGCCACTGAGAATTATCCTTGGTTGACCCAATAGACCCCAAAAAGAAAAACAAGAAGATTACTATCATATTCTTCCCGATGGCGAGTCTTCTCTTGACATATCATTATCTCCACTTGTCTCTAATTTGGTATTATACTCCAAACAAACACCAAGATTATATAGGTAGTGCTTGTAAATATACTCGAGAAGTGGATGAGCACAACCATGTCTTATGATAACACGAGTTTGTATGTCATTAGACATCTTGTATGATAGTGACAAAACACCCTTCCAAAGTTGGGTTAGCCTCACCTATTTAATTCACCAAAATAACTATTAAATGATGTATAAAATCTGACACACTAAAGCCCTCAATAAAAATATTTTCATACTCTTTAGGAGAACCTCAACAACTATAGACCACAGATTCTATTCCTTGTTATCCCCGCTCAACTCGGCTACACTTTTATTACACGAAAGGAATTGTGAAACAAAAGGGTGAGCACAACTAGCTCGATAAAGAATATTATGACTAAAGATAAATAAATTATCAATAGTCTTCATCGATAATAAATCGGAGATTTAGAACATATGGTAGATGATAAAACTTTTCAACCATAGTTGCGTGAGCAAGCGATCCATTAAAAGAGTCGAATAGACTATAAAGTCTATTGTCTTCTCCACGTTAAAAGTCCACTGACAATATTTTATCCTGTAACATCAATCAGCGGTTCCTTTCCACAATCATATGAATAACTCATAATCATAATTGTGATTCTAAATTCCTCTTCTCATCGGGGCGAAGATAATTTTCATCGCTTTGTCTTTACACGAAACATCAAATATCATGGTTATACCAAATCACAGTTCACATTCATAATCATACTAATAAATTCATCTTTGCACTGCAGGTCAAAGATATTCATCAACAGATTCATCTTTACACACACTACGGCTAAAGATATTCAACAACAGGTCATCTTTGCATTACTGAGCCAAAGATATTCATCAATAATTCATCTTTGCCCTACAAATTTAAAGATATTCAACAACAGTCATCTTTGCATTACGAGCCAAAGATATTCATCGATAATTCATCTTTCTGCACACTTTAAAGATATTCATCAATAATTCATCTTTGCATTCACAAAAGAGATATTCAACAACAGGTCATCTTTGCATTACGAGCCAAAGATATTCATATATCAAAGAAATACATAATCATTTCAGAAGTTATATAACAATAATTATAACCCTGTTGATCAATTCACCTTTGCACTTAAGTTAAAAATATTCAATTGTAAATTCAATGGTCATGATCATACGATCCACAATTCAACTTTTTCCCCTCTTGGCCAAAAAGAGAACCTAGTCATGATCATACCAATAATCTACCCATCTTTACACTCAAGTGAAAGAGAAATATCATCATTAGGTTTATAAAAATGTTATATATGGTAATAAAATCAATATAATCAAAACATCTAGATTTAATCTCAAGAGTAATATTCATAAATCAACTATAATTTGGTTAGAAAAAGAAACCAATTTTTAAGTGAATAGTACCCGTATTCATACATAATCTCAGTATCGTCGTAGTAACCTCGATACTAAAAGATAAAGTTTCATAATAAAATTCATATCCATATGTATAACACCTTAATCCAAATGTTATAAATCACTTAGAAATCTTATAATCTAATATTATTAATATTATAATAATATTTTAATCATTTCTAAAACTTATAAACAATTTAATTAAATTGTTTACACTTTACTAATTAATGCATTTAATCATCATAAAATGCCAAACTCATAAGATTTCATCACCAATAACCAAAACCCTCATCAAAAATCTGCATATACCTCATATATGATTCTCAAGCCATAAAATCATATTTTCCAATTTTCTTACTTCACATAACATATTTAATTCATTTACTCATAACTAGAATATTTTCATGAAAAATACCAAATCAGTTCCAAAAATATTTCTTTTCTGGGATTTAGCATAACATAGTCCCATATTGAACATATATTTTTCTCAGAATTTTTAAAATTCATTTACTATTTTTTATATGGCCAAAACCACCGAATATTTAAACATTTATCATAAATTATACTTTTATCCAAAAATTCTGAAATTTACACGGTATACTGATATTATATAGATGTACCCCCAATAAAAATTTCATCAATTTTGGAGTTAATCACAAGGAGTTATAAACAGTTACTTTTAAAATAGTCTTTTCTCATAAAATTCATAACTCTCAATCTATACATCCAAAAATCTCCATTTTTGGACACACTCTAAAACTCATCAAAATATCATTTCAAATTTTTCCAGAATTTTGAAGATCCAGAAAAATTTCGAAACTAAAAACATAATAACCCTTAAAATCTCTTTACTATCACTTACCTCAAAAAAGCGATCTTACATTGGAATACTGAATTTGAAACGAACTTGCATCGTATAGCAATACTCAAAGTATACTCAAAATACTCACAAGAATACACTCGATAATATAGAGAGAAAACTTCAGTTTCTGGTGTGATTTTCAATTCTAACCTAAGCACCCTATTTATAGGAAAATGCTTAGAACACCAAAGCAGAAAATTTAATAAAATATTAATATAATATATATTAAATTCCTAAGCCCACTCTGACCATCTGACCATCTGAATTCAGCCACTAATAATGACAAAAACAAAAAAAACGTTTTTGTTATTAAAATTAATTAAAACTTTCAAAAATCAATTATTTCGGAACTTCGGAACTTCAATAATTCATAATAAATATCTCTTTTATCAGAAAATTCGAATCTCGCGAGTTTTTATAGGAAATTCAATTCTCTACAACTTTGCAGAAGAAAGTTTTTCCAAATTCCAAACAGAAATTGACCGAAATCCACAAACAGACGATTTTACAGTCTATAATCAAATTTTAGTCAAGAAATGGGGTCCACCGACATGTTTAACATGTTTTAAACATTTATTGTAACAAAAATATTCTTCTTCCTCATATACTCATATATTCCACATTCACTGTAAAAATATCACCATTAATATATTATTAAAATAATATATTTAAATAAATTATTTTATCAGAAAAAGATAAAATATTAATTTTCAACAATTGTCACTTTAAAAATTTTCTCCATCTATATCCACATAAAATAAATATTTTTCTCATCATAAAAATCAATAATTAATTATTCACAAATAATATTATATAATCACAATATTGACAACCGAGGCGGTTCCAGGAAAGGGGCTTTCAATAAAAATTTCTCTTCTTGTAGTATGATTAGGTGACCAAACCTCTCCTTAGAGCAGAACTTTCTAGACATTGCCAATAATGTTATCCAATAATATTATTTAGGATAATATGAATTATTGCTCAGATAATGAAAAATCTTGTGTACAGTGATAATTATTGAAACAATGATAATATAAAATATCAGCGTAGCAATTATTGAATCAATAAAATATAATATTGATCGGTAATTGCATAATGATTATTGAGTAATGCCTTCTTACGGGAAAAAAAAATTATCATGCTTCATGAATAGTACTTTCGTGAATAGTAACTTCGTGAATAGTAACTTCATGAATAGTAACTTCGTGAATAGTAACTCATGAATAGTAACTCGTGAATAGTAACTCGTGAATAGTAACTCATGAATAGTAACTCATGAATAGTAATTATAAAAAATTGAATACTTTTATTTCATAAAATTGAGGGTCTTACAATCTCCCTCCTTATGAAATTTCGTCCCCGAAATTTACGCACAGTATTTCAAAGAGTTGAGAATACCTTGTTTTTTTCATTTGATTCTATCTCCCCGTCATCATGATTTCTCCATTGCTCATCTCTCCGTATTTGAGGATATCATTCTAGAATACGACTTCAAAACAAGGGTTAATTTAACAAATTAACATATCACATAATATCCCGATATTATGACCGACCAACAAATAAGCTTATGTAGGACACAAAGCGAAGGATTTACTCATCTCTCTCCTCCTAGTTCTAATCCCGATCTCGCGGAGATCATATCCCCAAGCTCGATACCAAATGTAACGACCCCAAAATAGGTCCATTCCATCCAACCCATTACGAAGTCGCCAAATATATGGTACAAAAAACAACTACAACTTTATTACAACAATTGTCGTCTGCAAAATACAACAACACATATTTTATGAGTTTTGATACCAATATATACCAAATGTAACTACGGACACCAACTTGGATAACACGTCACCATGACACCTTACATAAAAGTGCGAGTCAAAAAGCTGTTTTAGAAATTAGAATCTTTGGGAAGTGCTCGAGAAACCTTCGTACATGGGAGGCCGTGCTTTTAGGTTATGGTAGATATCATATTGCCACGAATTATCCTTGGTTGACCCAATAGACCCCAAAGAAAAAACAAGAAGATTACTATCATATTCTTCCCGATGGCGAGTCTTCTCTTGACATATCATTATCTCCATTGTCTCTAATTTGGTATTATACTCCAAACAAACACCAAGATTATATAGGTAGTGCTTGTAAATATACTCAAGAAGTGGATGAGCACAACCATGTCTTATGATAACACGAGTTTGTATGTCATTAGACATCTTGTATGATAGTGACAAAACACCCTTCCAAAGTTGGGTTCGCTTTCACCCTATTTAATTCACCAAAATAACTATTAAATGATGTATAAAATACAACACACTAAAGCCCTCAATAAAAATATTTTCATACTCTTTAGGGAGAACCTCAACAACTATAGACCATAGATTCTATTCCTTGTTATCCCCATTTCAACCCGACTACACTTTTATTACACGAAAGGAATTGTGAAACAAAAGGGTGAGCACAACTAGCTTCGATAAAGAATATTATGACTAAAGATAAATAAATTATCAATAGTCTTCATCGATAAATCGGAGATTTAGAACATATGGTAGATGATAAAACTTTTCAACCATAGTTGCGGTGGGCAAGCGATCCATAAAAAAGTCGAATAGACTATAAAGTCTATTGTCTTCTCCACGTAAAAGTCCACCAACAATATTTTATCCTCGTAACATCAATCAGCGGTTCCTTTCCACAATCATATGAATAACTTTCATAATCATAATTGTGATTCTAAATTCCTCTTCTCATCCGGGGCGAAGATAATTTTCATCACTGTCTTTACGAAACATCAAATATCATGGTTATACGAAATCGGTTCAGTTCACATTGCTCATAATCATACTAATAAATTCATCTTTGCACCACGGGTCAAAAGATATTCATCAACAGTTCATCTTTACACTACAGGCTAAAGATATTCAACAACAGGTCATCTTTGCATTACGAGCCAAAGATATTCATCAATAATTCATCTTTGCCCTACAGGCTAAAGATATTCAACAACAGGTCATCTTTGCATTACGAGCCAAAGATATTCATCAATAATTCATCTTTGCACTACAGGCTAAAGATATTCATCAATAATTCATCTTTGCACTACAGGCTAAAGATATTCAACAACAGGTCATCTTTGCATTACGAGCCAAAGATATTCATATATCAAAGAAATACATAATCATTTCAGAAGTTATATAACAATAATTATAACCATGTTGATCAATTCACCTTTGCACTTAAGTTAAAAATATTCAATTGTAAATTCAATGGTCATGATCATACAAGTCACAATTCAACTTTTTCCCTACTGGCCAAAGAGAACCCTAGTCATGATCATACCAATAATCTACCCATCTTTACACTCAAGTGAAAGAGAATATCATCATTAGGTTTATAAAATGTTATATATGATAATAAAATCAATATAATCAAAACATCTAGATTTAATCTCAAGAGTAATATTCATAAATCAACTATAATTTGGTTAGAAAAAGAAACCAATTTTTAAGTGAATAGTACCCGTGTATAAATACATAATGCAAGTATCGTGCATAGTAACCTAATACACGAAATGATAAAGTTTCATAATAAAATTCATATCCATATGTATAACACCTTAATCCAAATGTTATAAATCACTTAGAAATCTTATAATCTAATATTATTAATATTATAATAATATTTTAATCATTTCTAAAACTTATAAACAATTTAATTAAATTGTTTTACACTTTACTAATTAATGCATTTAATCATCATAAAATGCCAAACTCATAAGATTTCATCACCAATAACCAAAACCCTCATCAAAATCTGCATATACCTCATATATGATTCTCAAGCCATAAAATCATATTTTCCAATTTTCTTACTTCACATAACATATTTAATTCATTTACTCATAACTAGAATATTTCATGAAAATACCAAATCAGTTCCAAAAATATTTCTTTTCTGGGATTTAGCATAACATAGTCCCATATTGAACATATATTTTTCTCAAATTTTAAAATTCATTTACTATTTTTTTCATATGGCCAAAACCACCGAATATTTAAACATTTATCATAAATTATACTTTTATCCAAAAATTCTGAAATTTACACGGTATACTGATATTATATAGATGTACCCCAATAAAAATTTCATCAATTTTGGAGTTAATCACAAGGAGTTATAAGCAGTTACTTTTAAAATAGTCTTTTCTCATAAAATTCATAACTCTCAATCTATACATCCAAAAATCTCCCATTTTGGACACACTCTAAAACTCATCAAAATATCATTTCAAATTTTTTCAGAATTTTGAAGATCCAGAAAAATTTCGAAACTAAAAACATAATAACCTTAAAATCTCTTACTATCCCTTACCTCAAAAAAGCGATCTTACATTTGGAATATTATTTGAACGAACTTGCACAGTATAGCAATACTCAAAGTATACTCAAAATACTCACAAGAATATTTCGATAATATAGAGAGAAAACTTGAGTTTACGGTGTGATTTTCAATTCTAACCTAAGCCTTTTATTTATAGGAAAATCTTTAGAACAACAAAGCAGAAAATTTAATAAAATATTAATATAATATATATTAAATTCCTAAGCCCTCTGACCATCTGACCATCTGAATTCAGCCACTAATAATGACAAAAAAAAAAAAACGTTTTTGTTATTAAAATTAATTAAAACTTTCAAAAATCAATTATTTTGAACTTTGGAACTTCAATAATTCATAATAAATATCTCTTTTATCAGAAAATTCGAATCTCATGAGTTTTTATAGGAAATTCAATTCTCTACAACTTTGCAGAAGAAAGTTTTCCAAATTCTAAACAGAAATTGACCGAAATCCACAAAATGACGATTTTTAAATTTATAATCAAATTTTAGTCAAGAAATGGGGTCAACCAGACATGTTTAACATGTTTTAAACATTTATTGTAACAAAAATATTCTTCTTCCTCATATACTCATATATTCCACATTCATTTGTAAAAATATCACCATTAATATATTATTAAAATAATATATTTAAATAAATTATTTTATCGAGAAAAAGATAAAATATTAATTTTCAACAATTGTCACTTTAAAAATTTTCTCCATCTATATCCACATAAAATAAATATTTTTCTCATCATAAAAATCAATAATTAATTATTCACAAATAATATTATATAATCACAATATTGTGACGAGGCGGTTCAAGGAAGAGGGCTTTCAATAAGAATTTCTCACTTCTTGGTAGTATGATTAGGTGACCAAACCTCTCCTTAGAGCAGAACTTTCTAGACATTGCCAATAATGTTATCCAATAATATTATTAGGATAATATGAATTATTGTCTCAGATAATGGAAAATATGTGTAAGTGATAATTATTGAAACAACAATAATATAAAATATCAAGCGTAGCAATTATTGAATCGATAAAATATAATATTGATCAATAATTCACGTAATGATTATTGAGTAATGCCTTCTACTACGAAAAAAAAAAAAAATTATCATGCTTCATGAATAGTACTCGTGAATAGTAACTTCGTGAATAGTAACTCATGAATAGTAACTTTCGTGAATAGTAACTCATGAATAGTAACTTCGTGAATAGTAACTCATGAATAGTAACTCATGAATAGTAATTATAAAAAATTGAATACTTTTATTTCATAAAATTCGGGGTCTTACACTTTGTTTTATCCATGTCCAAAAATACCTCAAAAATAATCACAGTGGTGTAAAATTCAAGAATGATCAAAACATGGATACAATCAAAGCTAGTATCCGAATAGATATTTTTGACGAAAAGAAAATTTTTCATTTTTCGATGAATAGTGTCGTACTAAATGAATAAGTAATAAATGAGGCGTGAATAGTCTTAGTATCGTGAATAGTAACTCGAGCACCAAAAGTTCCAAATTTGATAAAAACTTCAGATCAATATTTCAACATAATGATATTGAAGAAATAAATATCATCTGAAAAAAAAATCCCTTACCTCGAAAGATTAGTACTTCTAAATTTGGAATCTAGGGTATAGTCTTTCAAGGGAACTTGCACCGCCTAACAATACTCAAAGTATACTCAAAATACTCACAAGAATATTTTCGATAATATAGAGAGAAAACTTTAGTTTCGGTGTGATTTTCAATTCTAACCTAAAGCACCCTATTTATAGGAAAATGCTTTAGAAACACTAAAGTAGAAAATTTAATAAAATATTAATATATATTATAAATTTCCTTAGCCCATCTTTGAAGATCTGATTTTAGCAATTAATATCACATGTTAGCCCACTTAAATGTAAAACAAAATGTTTTTCTTTAAAATAATAATTAAAACTTCCAAAAATCAATTATTTCGGAGCTTCGGAACTTCTATAATTCACAATAAATAGCCCTTTTATCAGAAAATTTGAATCTCGCAACTTTTTATAGGAAATTCAATTCTCTACAACTTTGCAGAAGAAAGTTTTTCCAAATTCCAAACAAAAATTGACCGAAATCCACAAACGAGCGATTTTACAGGCTATAATCAAATTTCAGTCAATAAATGGGGTCCACCGACATGTTTAAAATGTTTTAAACATTTATTGCAACAAAAATACTCTTCCTCCTCGTATACTCATATATCCCACATTCGTTGTAAAAATATCACCATTATTATATATTTAAAATATAATAATACATTTAAATGAATTATTTTATCAGAAAAAGATAAAATTTTAATTTTCAACAATTGTCACATTAAAAATTTTCTCCATCTATATCCACATAAAATTAATATTTTTCTTATCATATGAATCAATAATTAATTATTCACAAATAATATTACAGAATCACAATATTGACAACCAGGCAGTTCCCAGGAAAGAGGGGGCTTTCCAATAAAGATTTCTCTTTACTGGCGCGCAATTAGGTGACCAAAACTTTCCTTAGACAGAACTTTCTAGACATTGCCAATAATGTTATCCAATAATATTATTCAGATAATATGAATTATTGCTCCGATAATGAAAAATACTGTGTAATGACAATTTATTGAAATAAAAGTAATATAAAATATCAATGCAACAATTATTGAATCAATAAAATCTTTGAGCAGTAATTATCGTAACCATTATTAAGTAGTGCCTTCTTACGTAAGAATCAATAATTGGTGGTGCAATACAGGTAATCTTCTTGTGTTTTAACCCAAAGTATTTTAACGGATAACTTCTGTGAACAACTACTGCCGATTATTTTTAAACCACTTATATTTGTCGTTTTCTTCATCCAATCGCTTTAGTTATGGGGCCCATTGCAATTACTTGCCATCGCATGCGAATATTCCCTGAACGATCTGAATATTCCACGACCAAACGAATATTCCCAAACAACAATGAATATTTTATAACGACTTGCTTATTTTGAAATATTTGCGTATTTTACCCTAACTATCCACATTAATCAAATCAACCCTTACTATTTCAAAATAATAAATAGAAAATTAAATTTCATTAATAATAAGTTGGGGTCTTTATATATGTATATAATATGTGTTTATATATATATATATATTAGTGAGGAAAACAAGTGAATATTTTTTTAGCATGTGTTATATTAATATAATATATATATTTTATATATTATATTTTATTTAAAAAATTTTGCTTTAAATATGGACCGTCATATTAAAGTAAATCAATCTGTACCGTTCATGAGTTAGTTACTATGCATTCCATTTTTCTATAAATAGAAGCTCATTCCTTCATTATTTTCTTACGAATTCACTAAACTATAGAGAGAGAAATTATAGGGAGAAAGAAGAAGAGTTTTCTGTTACTTCACTACTCTAATATCAAGTATTATTTTCCGGTAAGGGGTGTTATTTCTTTTGTATTCATGAAGAGAACTTCTGTTATTCCATTATTTATTATTCTCTTTGGAATAACCCGATTATCATGCGGACTACCCTATACTTGGTGACATTCTTACATTATTACATTTTTATTATTATTACATTTGGAATATCACATGCATGCGTTTCTGGCGGGACTGAGTTCCATCTTTATTATTATTACTTGTTGGAATATCACATACTGTGGGGTTTCGCAGGACACTGGTTAAAATCTTTGTTATTATTACATTGGAATATCACATGCATGCGTTTTACGCTGTAGAACACAGTTAAAATCGTATTATTACATTTGGAACATCACAGCCGGTGCGAATTTAAATTCGACACACAGTTAGTTATTTATTATTCTATTGAAATAACCTATCTATCGCGAAGTCTGCGCATGCATGGTGATTTCTTTTGTTATTCCATTCGTTATTATACTCGATTGGTTAAAGTTTTGACTTATACTCCATGAAATTAGTGGAATATCCTTGATATTTGCGCTTCATTCGATATCTTTTCATGGAAATATTCTTCTGAGCATTCTTGAATTTTACTTTACAAAGCAGTATGATGTTGACAATTTGGACGTTATTGATTCATGGATAAATTAATTCTTGAACTTATTTTATTGAATTCTTATATCATTGTCATCATCCTCATGTTTATATTATGTTGAAAGTCATATGTGGCCTGTAGTGCATAGATGGACTTGGTATAATTATGACCGAGGATTATTCGATTGTAATCATGGCCGTAATGTTACAAATGATGTGATAAAATCTCTCGATTGGTAGTAGTGCATTGATGGACGAGTTGTTGGCATGATCATGACCATTAATGAATACACAAATATTATTGGCCCGTAGTGCATGAATAATTGTGGTCGTGATCTTAAAGAATATCCTTCAGAAAGTAGTGCGAGGGTGATTCGATGATGTGAAATATTTATTAAAGGCGAGTCTCATTTATAAACAATGATGAAAAACCTTTTAAAAACCTAAAAGATAGTAGACTTTATTTTCTACTTGACTCTTTTAATGGATTCATATTATTCATTGCGATTAAACCGGTTGTCTATTGTATTTTATCGGTTTAACATTATTGAAGACTATTGATAATTTACTCTGCATTATCTTAGTCATAATATTTCTTCTTTGGGCTAGTTTAGCTCACCATTTCTTTCAATTTATTCTCTTGGAAATGAGAATATATTTGGGGACAGTGAGAGCGGAGTGATGGACGAGATGATAGTATTAGTAGTCCTCACTATTATTACGTGAAATAGTGTGTTAACAATTGTAATGAAGACTCCTTTTGAGTTTGTATAATCTCTAGTAGACAATAATTGTATTCAAACTCACAGTTATGTTTTGTCGTATTGTACACGACAGTTGTATTAGTAAATTGTATTTGAATTCTGTACCATGTATCTGGCGACCCAAGATGGGTGATGTATACCTAATTTTGGGGGCGTCACAACTCAATCCACCCTACCCCACCCCACCCTACCACCCAACCCACCCTGCCCCTACCCCTATCCACCCACCCTACCCCCTACCTCCATCCACCCCACCCTACCCCCATACCCCACCCTACCCATGCCCCACCCACACCACCCTACCCCAACACCACCCACCCCACCCCTACCCCCACTTCACCCACCCACCCTACCCCCACATTACTACTACAACAGACTAAAAATTGTTTTTAAACATTGCATAGTACAAGTCGTAAAATGAGAGTGAAAGGAATCTCAAGCATAAATTATAATTAAATACTATTATATTTTAGTTATTTATTATATGATACACTCACAATATAAAAAATATATAATATTATAACAACTAATACAAATAAATATTTACATGAAACATCTTAAAATGGTTAATATGGTTAATATAGTTTTTAACCATAACCATATGGTTCCAACCCACATAACCCATATTAAAAATGATTAATATGATTTTGGTTCTTAAATGGAACCATAAACATATTTTGAAAACCAAAATCAACCCATAACTATATTTTGCCGGGTCTAGCTGTAGATGTATAGCGACGGTGAAAACCGTTGCTATAGGATCTATAGCGACACTTTTGTTGTGAAAATAACATTTTTTGTTGTGAATTTAACAATTCCCTATATATATAGGTACACCATACTGTAGGTTCCGTCTTTGCAAAGAGAGGGGGTGAAGCCTTCCGGTACGATAGTTTGGATGGGGAGGGTCAAACCAACCACAGAAAGAAGGATTCTCCCAGAAAAGAAGTGCCCACAAAGCAAGATGGGGATGGAGCTTGTGACGCCCCCAAAATTAGGTATACATCACCCATCTTGGGTCGCCAGATACATGGTACAGAATACAAATACAAACTTAATTATACAGCTGTCGTGTAGAATACGACAAAACATATGCTGTGAGTTTTAATACAAATATTGTCATCTAGACAATATCCACACTCAATGGAGTCCTCATTACATTTATTATTCCACTATTTCACTGAATAGTGAGGACTACTAATGCACCATCTAGGACCATTACTCTGCATTACTATTAAGTCCCAATTACGTTCTCATTTCTCAAGAGAAACGATGAAAGAAAGAGTGAGCTCAACTAGCCCAGTAAGAAATATTATGACTAAGATAAAACAGAATAAATTATTATTTAGCCTTCAACAGTGTTAAACTGATACAATATAACAAACATCAAGTTTAACTACGGTGAAACAAGCAATCCATTAGAAGAGTCAGTAGAGAATAAAATCTACTATCTTCTATGATTTAAAAGGTTTTCATGACTTTTATCGGCGTGACTCGACAATAAATAATCCACTTCATCAAATCATCCCGCACTACGTGCCAAGGATATTCTTTAAGTATCACGACCACCTAATTATCCATGCACTACTACTAAAGATAATCATGTTTTCATCAATCGGTCTCGATCATGTCATAAAACAATTCATCTTTACTATGGCGAAGAAAAGAGAATCCATAGCTATAATCATACCAAAAGCGCCCATCAATGCACTACTACCAACGATGAGGATTTTTTCCACATCATTTGTAACATTACGGTTATGATTATACTTAGAATAATCCTCGGTCATAATCATACCAAGTCCATCTATGCACTCTGTTAAGCCACGAGATGACTTTCAACATAATATAAACATGAGGATGATGACAATGATATAAGAATTCAATAAAACAAGTTCAAGAATTAATTTATCCAGAACTAATAACGCCCACATTGTCAACATGATACTTCTTTGTAGAATAAAATTCAAGAATGCTCGTAAGAATATTTTCATGAAAATATATATGGATGAAGCATAAATATCAAGGATATTCTACTAATTTCATGGAGTATATAAGTCAAAACTTTAACCAACCGAGTATAATAAAGAATGGAATAACAAAAGAAATCACCATGCACGCAGAATCAGATAAAAAAAAGTTATTCCAATGTAATAATAATAACGAACCAAAGTCAAAGTAAATTTTGACCGTACGTGATATTCCAACAGAATAATAAATAATCGGAACAGTGTCCCGTGAAAACGCATGCATGTGATATTCCAATGTAATAATAAAGAATAGAATATTACAAGAATTTCACCGTGTATGTAAAGATTAGATGGCGAGGTTATTCCAACATAATAATAAAGAATGGAATAATGAAAGAATTTCATCAAGTATAGGTAGCTCAGCGTATCTGAGTTATTCCAATAGAATAATAAAGAATGGAATAACAAAAGATCTCTTCATAAATAAGAAAGAAAAGAGTACCCTTTACGAGTACAACAAATAATATTCCCTACCCAAGAAGAAAATCTTGGATATATGAGTAGTGAAGTAGCAGAATACTTTTCTTCTTTTCTCTATAGTTTATCTCTCAGAGTTTCGATGAATTCGTAAGAAATAATGAAGGAATGAGCTTATTTATAGAAAAATGGAATAGATAAGAACTAACTCACTTAAGCGGTCAGATTGATTTACTTTAATCTGACAAAATTTCATATTTAAAGCAAAATCTTTTAAATAAAATAAAATATATTCTATTTATAATCTAATAAAATGAATAACTTTATAAAAGATTTTACTATGCAAAACACTATGCATAATAAAATATAATATATTCTAATTATTGTCTAATAAAACAAATAACTTTATAAAAGTATTTTATTTTATATAAAAGATTTTACTATGCAAAATACTATGCATAATAAAATATAATATATTCTATTTATAGAATAACTTTATAAAAAGTATTACATTTTTATATAAAAAGATTTTACTATGCAAAATACTATGCGCACCATTACGCATAATAGAATATAATATATTCTATTTATAGAATAACTTTATAAAAGTATTACATTTTATTACATAATAATACCAATAAAACAAAACCGAAAGTGACTTATCACGTAAAGATCAATAATCAATACCACAGTGTATTATACTATACAACCACGCGTATTCTTTGCATTTTTTACTACCGAAGTAGTTCAACAAGATAATTGTGAAACTTCCGTCGTTATTCTCATAAAAATATTTTTGTCGTTTTCTCCATCCGACAATAATTCCGTTGCGGGGTCCACCAATGATTGTACCGTCGTACGGATATTCCCCGACAAAAAAAATATTCTTTGACCAATCGAATATTATACAACAACTTGCATACTTTTCAAAATTTATAAATACTACCCACAACTATAACATTATATCAAATCAACACCATAATATAAAAAAAAATTATTTCCAGAAAATTAAATCTTTATTCATAAAATCTGGGGTCTCACAGAGCTGTTGCTCAAAAAATTGGAGGAGATTCAAAAGGAGTTGGCCGAATTGAAACAGGAGAAAGTAAGTTCGGGTAAAAAAGCTTCTCCATCTCTCCTAAGATCATTCGGGAAAAAGCAGACCCCAGCAAAAAGCTCCCCTATATGAAAAGTTATGTTAGCTCGGGTAATCCGTATGAACACACTCAAGCATGATGACAGACTAATGGACTACTATGACTACTCGGATGCGGTCAAGTGTCATACTTTCATGACAACTTTGAGGAAGGATGCCAAGCAATGAATGATAACATTGGCCCTGAACTCAGTTTCGTCATGAGAAGAGCTGTGCGACAAGTTCCATACCCAATTCGAGAGTAACAAGAGAAGGGGAAAGCCCACAGAATCGTCATGCACTAAAACATTTCACTCTAAGGTCAACACGCTTGCAGCTAAAACATTTCTTAGATTGTATATACTCCATTATCCAAGTATTATCATGTTCCTTTTGCAAAGTCTACAGAGTTTAATTTAGTTGATGTTCCTGATGAAACTTGTGCTGCTTTCTGGTGAGTTTCATACACTTGGGTTGTTGTTAGTTGAATGCGCAGCTTGCTTATGATCGTGTAGAAGCTGCTTATTTCAAACCCAATTTATTTAATTTAAAGACGCAATGCACTAAAAATGATACGATGCTTTTGGATTTTGGATGTCCAAATACTGCAAACGCTATCGCCGCATATGCTAATAACATAAAGAAACCCAAAAAGTTGATGCAATGGAATGTATATAGATAGTTTCATGTTTTTACAAAGTCTCTTTGTAGAAACATATTTTGTGATTGTTGGGTAAAATTCTATCAAATGTGCAGATTTAGAAAGTCAAATGGTTGATTTCATTATGGTTTGATCCACTTTTAGAGTATCTTAAGTAAGAGTATTTTGCAAGCTAAAGAAAGTAGTTGACCTTTGTATTGTTTTTTCCCTCTTGCCTTTTGTATGTTTGGACATGCATGTACGTGTATGGTTTACACTTGCTGCCCCAATTTTTGCATACTTCGCCCTACTTTTGAAGTTTTGCCATTTGTTTTTAGAAAATTAATATTTTCATAATATTTTTTGATATTTTTACATAAAAAGTGTCGTTATAAATGTATTCACTATCAGTATAGGTTTTCATATGAAAATATCATTTCTGTTGTAGATTTATCTTTATTTATGCCCTCTTTCTGAAAAAGAGTTCTAATTAACCTATATATTTTTTAATATTTCTTACACACACTAAAATTTTCTTGGGTGAAACTTAATATCATATTTTATAAAATTTAAATGTAAAGATTAAAATATTTTATTTGACAAAAAAGAGAGTCTACTATATACTAGACCAATAGAACTCTTATTTTCTATAGTATGAGAGAACTAATTAATGGTGTTTAGTTAACAGGTAGGTCATTCAATTTGTCTCCTTAGAAATTTCTAATTTGTATCTTTATATTATTCCTTTTATTGCGGGGTTTGTTGATATATTATTAATAGTCCTTTTATATATAATCTTACTAAAGGATTCTTTTATGTTTTTTTGGGTAATTAGGTTCTGAATTAAATATACTTTGCATCCTCCAATTTATCCTTAGTTTGCATTTTACATTTTACACTTTATAAATAGACAATTTGTATGCCACACTTTCAAGATACTGAAACATAACATAATACATTCCCCCCAAAAAATAGTTAATCGAGTTGAAAAGTTAAGTTGTTTTAATCGCGTTGTCTTTTCATGGTCAAAATAGTCTCGTCATTGAAATTCTTGTCGTGGATCAAAATTGCTCAACTCTTTCAACCCATTTAACGACTATTTGACCGCAGGGGGGTATGTGTCAGTGTGCTGAAGTGTGGGATGCAAAGTGCAAAACGAGGATAAACTGAGAAATGTAAAGTAGAATTAACTCTTAAGTCATGGTTGTTATTTTAGTTTGTGTCTAATGAGATGAAGTATGCAAAATTTATTAGAAGAATAAAAATAAAGAAAATTACTTTTGACAACGAAATGAAATGAAATGAAAAAAAAGACTAGTAGTCGGAGAAAATATTAAAATTGGGACCATTGCCCTATTCCAAATAATGCATTGGGAAGTTGCATGGACCACCACCTATGGCTATGCCAAATGTGAATTAGATGACATTTGGAAGGACATAAGGGATTTGGTGGTCAATTGCAGCAGTTATAATTAACTTTATATATATATATATATATATATATATATATATATATATATATGGGGTTCTATCTACATCAACCTTTTTTTTTATGCATTGAAATTTAATTTGGAAGCGAAAAAAAAAATATCAATAAAGCCAAAAAGGAGTTGATTACAAAGAACCTATTTCTTTGTGGATTAAACTCTATATATATATATATATATATATATATATATATATAGGAGAAGAATCAAAACGCTTTTTTCGACTTTTACCGCATGATATCTATCGAAAGACCTTTACACTTTTTTTTGTCAAAAGTACTTCTAACGTTACTGATTTTGGGTCGATTATACCTCTTGGTTGACAGACATGCCAAATAGACAAACGAAATTAACACTTGGACATATTTTACTTACGTGGCTGCCACATGGACGGATTAAATACTAATATGTAAAATACTAAAATACTAATAATAAAAACAATAATAATAATAATAATAATAATAATAATAATAATAATAATAATAATAATAAAATAGTAATAATAATAAAAATAAAAATAAAATAAATAAAATAAAATAGTATTTTAGTATTTAAAAAAATATATAATACTAATATTTAGTAAAATAATTAAATAAAAATATTTATATATTTACATATTACATTGTAAATATGTATAATACTAAAATACATTGCTTACACTAATTAAAAAAGGAGCAGCAACACTTCTCTCCCAATATTACCGTCACCGTCAACATCAACATCAACAGAGCTAATCATCTTCCGTCAATCCTTCAACGAGCACTTCTCTCCCAAGCTCCTCACTAACCGTCAGATCGAGACTCTCTCCACCCCTTCTGTCCTCTCCAAGCGTTACGGAACGATTCCGGAAGCGGAGGCCTCCGCGCGGCATCCCGGCGCATCGAGGAAGAGGCGTTCTCCACCACCGCTGCTTCCGCCTCCGCCGATGATGACGGAATCGAGATCCTTCAGGCTTACTCTAGGGAGATCAGCAAGAGAATGCTCGAGATCATCAAGTCTAGATCTGGATCTGTATCTGTATCGGAATCGGCGCCTGAGGAAGCAACTGCTTCTAATGTTGTCAAGGAGGAAGTCTCTTCCGGTAATAGTGAAGCTAATTAGGATTTTGCTTTATTAGGGTTTCGGTTCTATGAAGTAACTTGATGTTATTGCTGCTTAGATCTGTTTGTGCGAGTTGGGATTTCTACATTATCTACATTATTATATATGAGCAATTAGGATTTTGACTTCAATAATCTTTCTTTAGTTGTATGTTGGATACTTGCTTGATTGTGATAATTGCAATGTGTGGTTGATATTAGATGGTGGTAGTGGACTGGTGGTGGAGTGGGTGGGTTTATTTACTAAATTTTCTCTTTAATTATTTACTAATTATACATATATGTAAATATACTAAATATTTTAATTTGATTTTTTTAGTATTTTGACTTCCATGTGGCAGCCACGTCAGCAAAATATGTCCAGCTGTCAACTCTGTTTGTCTATTTGGCACTTCTGTTAACGGTAAGGGCATAGGTGACCCCAAAAATGTAATATTAAGGGTATTTTTGGATAAAAAAAAGTATAGGGTGCTCGGTAGACATTGGGAAAAAAGTCAAGGGTATTTTTGGACCTTATCTCTATATATATATATATGGTTGTATAATGAACAAACAGTTTGTGCTCGATTTGTACAATTAAAAGTTCAATTTGAGTTCGATTCGAAATATAAATGATTCAAATAAGAGCAAATTTTAAAGTTCGATAAATTACTCAAACCTCCTCAAATTGAAATTTTTTATTAAAATTCGGATCATATTCGTTAGAAAAATTCAAACCTAGAACACATTAAAATAAATCGTCTTTCGATTAAATAGTTAAATGAGCTTCAATCAAATCTTATTTTATACTCGATAAATTTTGTGAATCAAATATGAGCAACTTAATAGTCGACTCGACTCGATTTATTTAAACTCTTATATATAAAATACTCATTTTAAAATTTAAAATGCCTTTAATCAAAGACATAAATAAAGAAAGGTCAGCTCTCAAGGGTCAGGTCATGTGAGGTAGTGTTAACTTCAGAATAAAAAAATATAAAAAGAAATCTTACAAAATGGTACCTCATGTTCTTAGAAAGATCATTATAAGTAATTTATAATAAAAATATAAATACTTTTAATAGTATATATCAATCATCCCAAATGCCAACAGTCAAACTTCATTAAATAATTTGGACATATTATAGTACTATTTGTTTAAAAATTAGTTTAATTTGTGTGCCAGTTAGACAAAATATTTGTTTGTGCTTAACGTTTCTGCTGCGGTTGATATCATGCGTTAATATAAACATATTTTTAATTATTGAATATTTGATAAAAAAATATATTTTAAGAGAGTTGAATAATGTTTAGTTATATAATTATAAAAGTGTTTAAAAAAAAAAACTAAGGACGAACATATAAGTGTCCGTTTGTTGGAGTCGTGGGTTGTGGTGTAGTGAGATTAAATATTTTTTAAATTTCGAGTTTTTTACCAAACGTGAAAATTTTGGTAGAATTTTTGTAAAAATAAATTTTGTTGTGCTAAAAAGTATAACTTTTTTGCTTCTTTTAGAAGTATTTTTTTAAAACCAAAATCTCGATTCACTAAAATTAATGTTTTTTAAGAGTCACCAAACACTAAAAGTATGTTTTTGTTAGAATTTGAGCATTAATTTAGGTTCATTGTTGAGTATACTATTTAGAGTACTACTTGTCAAATATTAGTCTTAACAAATTAAATTATGTCGTTTGAGATAAGTTAATATATATATATATATATATATATATATATATATATATATATAATCTCTCTCAAATGTGACTGGAGGAATGATTCAGACTAAGCAAACCTATTTATAGCGATAATTTTTTTCGTCGCTATAACATAAATAACTGGCTTTCTATGCAATAACAACGAAAAAAAATGTCCCTATAGCCGGTTCGTTCTTAATTCGCTCATTCTAGTTCTCTGGAGAAGCGGATTATATATATATATATATAAGGGAAATAATTCATAGCAAATACTTGCTATGGAGGAAAATTGGACAAATAGCATCATATCCGTTCATTCTATAAATCAAGGGCGTAGATTAAAAAAGAACTCTGCCCTTACGCCAGTTCGTCTAGCGTAAGTTAAAAATACTATACTCACATACGCTAGTTCGTCTAGCGTAGTATAAAAAAAAAATTAGCGGAACCACTCCCCCCCGACTCTTGAAGCCCTCTTCCCTCCTTGACTTTTGAAGCCCTCTTCCCTCCTCCCCTCCCCTCCCCTCTATACGATTACTGACTGATTGCCCTGAAGCAATTGATGATGATGTCGACGATGATGTTATAATTAATTAAAGAATTACTTACTGAATATGTGATGCTTGTAACATAAACCATATACCGAAATGAGGCCTCCTAGGAGGATTAACCACTCTGAAATCAAAAGTTGGAGCGGTGGCATGGCCATGGCCATGGAGGAGTTGAAAGGGTCGGGTACTCAAGAAATAGGATGTTGGCAGTACCGAAGGCATTAAAGAAGAAGAAGCGATATTATTATAGTTTGTGGGATTAATATTGATGCTGTTATTATTAATATGGGGAGAGAGAGGAGGGAGGGAGGGAGGAGGAGGGTTCAATAATCATGGGAGGGAGGAAGAGGAGGCGAGATCTTACGTCTCAAATTATGTCACTTGTGTCCCTCCACTTAAATCTTGACACCTAATCTCTTACTTAACATTAATTAATTCTAAAATTAAATAAAAGGACATGTGTCAAGATTTAAGTAGAGGACATGAGAGAACGTAAAATTTCAGACGTAAGATCCTATCCTCGAGAAGAGGGCTTCAAAAGTCAGGGAGGGAAGAGGGCTTCAAGAGTCGGGGGGAATTTTTTTATTTTTTATTTTATTACGCTAGACGAAATAGCGTATGTGGGCATAAGGGTAGAGTTATTTTTTTAATCTGCGCCCTTGATTTATAGAATGGACGGATATGATGTTATTTGCCCAATTTTTCTCCATAGCAAGTATTTACTATGGATCATTTCCCTACATATAATTCATTTTTAGTTTACTAACAATCTTAAGACAATTATTATATATATATATATATATATATATAGTATCCATTTTCAGATTGCTAACAATTTTGTTATACAACATTTAAAAGTTTAAACGCACTTTAAAATATTATTCGTTTAACAATAACTTATTTTAAATATAACTTATTTAGCTCACAAAACTAATATTTAGGGCTCAAACAATATACCAAAAATAATATCCTGCATTTAGAGATTCAATACTGTAAACATCGGTAACCGAACAAACTCTAAAACGTTGTCATATTGATTTTAAAAAATATGAAAGACAAAATTATAGAAACCTTTATCATTGAATTTCTATCCATAATTATCTAACTTTTTGATGATGACATGAGAATAAGGAAATGAAAGGGAAAATATATACATAAGACAAAAAGGATGCGCATGTGATATGGTGACAAAATATTAGTAGTATGTAATTGAATTATTTTTTCGGTGCGATTATTATAATTGAATTTACCCGCTAAATTGCACTACTCTAAACTAACATGATTCACATTTTTGGCTAATGTATGTTAGGGGTGTTATAAATAGATGTGGCAAAGATGGTCCAGATCCGCGGGTCGGGTTGGTTCGCTCATCACGGACTGAATAATTAATATTTGAATTATTATATATTTTAATAAATTAAATTATTTGAGTGAAATAATATCTAACTTAAAAAATTATTTGATAATTAAAAGTATAAAACATCTGAATGATCTCAAATTGACTTTTCAAAACTCAATAATGATCATAAAATTTGAAATGGAGGGAGTATAATATTTTTAAAAACTATATAAATTTAAGAGACAATAAAAGGCAAATAAAATTTTACTAAAGACATGTCCTATTTTTTCTATCGATGGGAAACAAAGACTTTAACTTAAAATTTAGTTCTTAAAAAATAAAGGGTGATGCCTCTTGTAATATGCCTAAATAAATTTTATAAAATAAAATAGGATTACTATTTTTTAAATGAATCGATTTGTATCATGATTTTTTTATATTAATTAATGGTGAAATAAATTATGTTCTAGCATGAGTATACAGTAGGTTCCACTTTATGAGAGAAGTAAATATGTGAAAATACAAAAGGTGGAAGTAGACTTGATTTAATCGATTGAACAAATTTATATTTTATCATTTAATTACTCCCTCCGTTCCGGAATAAAAATTTTGGTGGATTTTTTACGCATATTAAAAAGAGGAATGAAATAACAAAATTGTTCATAATAATATGTCATTAATTATTTTCAATATAGGTGAGAGAGTAACTTTCTAGCTATTCAATTCAAAAAATTCTCTGTTCATATTTATTATGTAAGACCTCAGCTTTTATAAATAAAGATGAATTTTCTATAAATATTATTTTTGAATATTATGGAATAAATTTGATATAATGTTATAGTTGTGGGTAATATTTATAAATTTTGCAAAAAGTAAAGTTGTTATAAAATATTCGTTTGGTGGGGAATATTCTTTTTTGTGGGGAATATTAAATGACGTTTTACTCAATCATTGGTGGACCCTAACGGAAGTATTGTCGTAGTTAGAAAGCGACAAAATTATCTTTCTATAAAAATAACTGGCGGAGGTATTACCGTTAAAAGCTGTTGAACTACCCTAAAATTGGTAAAAATACGAATCTGGCGTGGTTGCGTAGTAAAGACACACGGTATTGATTATTGATGCTTACGTGAGAAGTCACTTAGCTATACTCAATTATTCGCTACGATAATTCTTTGATCATATCTCTTATATTATTGATTCAATTATTGTCACGATATCATCTCGTATAATATGTTATATTATTAATTGAGACGACAAGTTATAAATGATTAATAATTGTTGAAAGATTAAAAATGTGTTGATTAAAATAAAATGATTTGTGGTAATATTTATTCAATCCTTGATGTATATAAAGAGTACATTATGAGGCGTTTGTGGTAAGTTTGATTATTTTATGGGGCCCATATGTCATCATCTAAGAGTCTCTTCGTCGATAGTAATTACCTTTGTGAATAGTAATTACCTTTGTGAATAGTAATTACCTTCGTCGATAGTATTTACCTTCGTCGATAGTATTTACCTTCGTCGATAGTAATTACCTTCTTGATAGTAATTACCTTCTTCAATAGTAATTACCTTCGTCGATAGTAATTACCTTCGTCGATAGTAATTACCCCTTCGCAAATAATAGTAGTTGTCCCTTGATATTACCAAGAGTTAAGCGCCTCTTCGGTATTCCAAGGGTTAATTACCCCTCATAAATAATAGTAGTTGTCTCTTGATATTACTAAGAGTCATTTTGACCCTTCGTTAAGACCAAGAGCCACCCTCGCTTTTTCTATAAATGAAAGCTCATTCCTTCATTATTTCTTACGAATTCAATCAATTGAAACTAGAGAAAAACTATAGAGAAAGAAGAAAAGTATTCTCGCTACTTCACTTTTCCAATATTCGGTTCTTTTAAGGTAGGGAATATTATTTGTTGTACTCGTAAGGGTGTTATTCTTTCTTATTCATGAAGAGAAGCGTTGTTATTCCATCGCTTATTATTACATTGGAATAACTCATACTGCATTTTACCTATACTTGGTGACATTCTTCTATTATTACATTGGAACATCACGTATCATGTGTTTTTGTGTTTACACCGGACTGGTAAAATCTTTATTATTATTACATTGGAACATCCATGTCTGTGTGTGTTTCTGTGGGACTGGTTCCATTCTTTATTATTCTGTTGGAATATCACATCTCACATGCATTTCTGTGGGACTGGTTCCGTTATTTATTATTCTATGGAATAACTGCGCAATGCATATTCTATCGCGCGCATGGTGATTTCTTTTGTTATTCCATTCTTTATTATACCCGGTTGGTTAAAACTTTGACTTCTATACTCCATGAAATTAGTAGAATATCCTTGATATTTGCGTTTCATCCAAAGATATCTTTTCATGGAAATATTCTTCGATCATTCTTAAATTTTACTCTACAAAAGCAAGATCATGTTGACAATTTGGACGTTAATAATTCTGGATAAAATAATTCTTGAACTTCTTTTATTGAATTCTTATATCATTGTCATCATCCTCATGTTTATATTATGTTGAAAGTCATCTCGTGGGCTGTAGTGCGTAGATGGACTTGGTATGATTATGACCGAGAGACTATTCGATTGTAATCATGACCTTAATGTTACAAATGATGTGGTAAAAATCCTCGTTGGTAGTAGTGCATTGATGGACGATTGTTGGCATGATCATGACCATTAATGAATACACAACTATTCTTGCCCGTAGTGCATGAATAATTGTGGTCGTGATCTAAAGAATATCCTTGGCAGTAATGCGGGGTGATTGATGATGTGGAATATTTATTAAAGTGAGTCTTAAATTTATAATAAATGATGAAAAACCTTTTAAATCATAAAAGATAGTAGATTTTATTTTCTACTTGATTCTTTTAATGGATTCTTTGGTTCATTTGTAGTTAAACTTGATGTTCATTATATTTTATCGGTTTAATACTTTGTTGTAGGCTAATGATAATTTATTCTCGCATTATCTTAGTCATAATATTTCATTGAGCTAGTTGAGCTCACCCTTTCTTTCACCTTTGTTCTCTTGAAATGAGAATATAAATTTGGGACGAGTCGAGGAGCGGAGTAATGGTCAGAGAGGATAGCATTAGTAGTCCTCACTATTACGTGAAATAGTGTGATAATAATTGTAATGAGGACTCCTTTTGAGTTTGTATAATATCTAGTAGACAATATTTGTATTCAAACTCACGATTTATGTCGTATTGCATACTTTAGCAGTTATATTAGTAAGTTGTATTTAAATTACAGTATCATGTATCGACTACCCAAAATGGGTGATGTATACCTAATTTTGGGGGCGTCATGATTAGTATCGAGCTTAGGGATATGATCCTGGCTAAGATGTGAGAATAGTACTAGGAGGGAGAGAGGGAATACCTTCGCTAGTATGACCTAACCTAAGTTTATGTCTTTATTTTATTGGTGAATCGAGAATATAGGGATAATTTGTTACATGTCAATTAACCTTTGTTTTGTGGCGGTATCTAAAAATGACATCCGAGAATGTTGAGAATAAGAATGGAGCACAAGCGATCGTTGATTCACCACATATCAATAATCGGGATAATGTGCATCGAGGAAGGCGACATTCGCGTGCAAACAACAACACCTTGACCAAATGATGAATGATCAAATGTTCAGGAGGCTTTATGCGAATTTATGCAACAATGAAGAGGCGACTCTGTCCAAAAGCGTAGGTGGAAACACGGAAAACTCTGGTGGTCACCGCTAAACAATTCAATTTGGGACCACCGGAGTTTAAGGGAGAGCCAAAACCACTTACGGCGGAAGCATGGATAAAGCAGATTACTAAGATATTTGATGTCTTGGGATGCTCCGAGGAGCAAAAGGTTCCTTTTACGCCTTTATGTTCTTGTGGAGGCAGATTCTTGGTAGGAATCGATAAAACGTACTCAACTTCAGATCTTGAAGATATCTTGGGAGAAGTTCGGGAGAGTCGTTCAATGACAAATATTTTTCCGAAAGTATTCGCCACATGAAGGAGGTGGAGTTATCAAGTTGGAACAAAACAATATGGCCGTATCGCAATACGAGGCAAAATTTGCGGAGTTATCACGGTTTTCGTCCCACTTGGTGGATAATGAAGAAAGAATGGCGCGAATGTTTTAAGAGGTTTGAAGCGGGAGATACGTCAACATCTTATTTCTCATAAAGCGTGTTTGTATTGAGGATGTTGTAAATAGGGCTCGATTAGTGGAGTAGCGATACTTAGTCAACGCAACTAAAAGAGAGCGGTGACAAAATTATAATACCGGTGAGTAGTCATCAAAGCGGTGACAACAAGCGTGGAGGGAATCAACAGGCCAGATATGGTAACCACTTCGGTGGTAATCTGGGCCAAAACAATAAGAATGGACATTTCAAGAAAAGGAGATTCAACAATGATGGAAAGACGTCAGCACCAGCACCCGTTGTTAAGGAAGGAGAAAGACCACCTATCATATGCTTCAAATGCGGAGGAGAGGGACACATCAGTCTAAACTGCGCCATGCCGTCCAAAGCATGTTATAATTGTGGAAGAGAAGGTCATTTAGCTCGATTTTGTCGTTTACCAAAGACAAATTCAACTAGGATGGAGGCACCAAAGGCCGTCCCAGAAAAGTCAAAACCGGTAGGTGCAAGAGGAGGCGTTTGTTGTGACCTCCCAGAGAGCAAGGAACCCGAATGAGGTCATCACGGGTAAGCTTATCATAAACTCTAATGAAGTCTATACTTTATTTGATAACTGGTTCTACCCATTCTTTTATTTCTCCTACTTGCGCTCATCGATTAAATTTGACTCAGGAGAAATTAGACTTTGACTTATCTGTGGAAACTCCGTTGGGAGAAACCTTCATTACATCCCTTTGTTTATAAGTCTTGTTTGGTTTAAATCGGTACCCTCACATTACCTGTCGATCTTATTTCATTAAAAATACTTGCATTTGACGTGATTCTAGTGATTGATTGGTTAACTACTTATCATGCAAAAATTGATTGTTTTCGTAAGGTTGTTAGCTTTCATATTCCTAATCAACCTATTATGCGAATACAAACGACCAAACCATTAAAATCAATCACGGTCATCTCAAGCCATAAAGCTATTCCTTTATTGAAAAACGGATGTCAAGCTTTCTTAGCTCATGTCACAGATTTAAACAAAAATACGTCAGTTTTGAACTATATTTCTATTGTTAATAAATTTCTGACGTATTCAGAAGAACTTCCTGGCCTACCCAGGCGTGAAATTGAATTTTGTATCGACCTTGAACCGGTACAAAACCTATTTCCAAAGCCCCATATCGAATGGCTCTGTTGAACTTCGAGGAGTTAAAGACCCAATCGCTAGAAATTGTTAGACATTGGCTTTATTTGTCCTAGTACTTCTCCTTTGGGTGCTCTGTTCTATTCGTGAAGAAGAAAGATGGGAGTATCGACCATCAAAAATAAGTATCCATTGCCACGTATTGATGACTGTTTGACGATTGTAAGGAGCCAAATTCTTTTCAAAGATTGATCTTTGTTTGGATATCACCAATTGAAGATTAGAAGCCGTGACATTCAAAGGCGAGACGGAACTTCTGAAGACGGGCATTATGAATTCCTAGTCATGTCCTTTGGATTGACTAATGCTCCCTAACGCCTTCATGGATATGATGAACCGAGTATTCAAGGAATATTTAGATCACTTTGTGGTCGTCTTTATTGATGACATCCTTATTTATTCCAAAAGCCGTGAAGATCATGCGAAAGCAACACTTGAGGTCGACACTCCAAAAGCTTCGTGAATATAAGCTTTATGCCAAGTTGAAGAAATGCGAGTTCTGGCTTGAAGAAGTAGCATTCCTTGTGAAAGGAGTCAGGGAATGAGTGCAAGATCAAATCTTGGCTCAACTCTCCATCCATGACAAAACCGGTTGTCTAATTGATCAATCAAATTGATTATGTTAAGAACTTTTTATGCGTTTCTATAGTGCCATTGGCCATTCTAGATCGGAAGAGCTCCTTAGATATCTCGATATCTATCACCCTACTTTCCTCACCATCAACTACTTGATGTGCGGGAATATAGTAGGAGCATCCATAGTTTTCTTGCCGACGCTGAAGCTCGTTACTCATGGATGCGAGCATGATGCATTGAGCCAATTGTGCATCATCTTGCCACTTTCTAAAAGTAGCAATCTCTTCCTCGGAGGCATTATGCGCAACCATTGCGAGGATAGGCGATTAAGGACATAAGATAGCTTTTTCCTATAACCAATCCGATTTAATTTGATTCAAGTTAATTTAGCATCTAATATGCTTCGCGGTGATAGTAATTTTAGACATTGTAAAATTTCGTAAATTAATTTGTAATTAACAACATTTTAACATACATTCTTTTATTAATTACCAAAATAAATTAGGTCTTATTTTAAATTGGCATTTCTCCCACTATTTTCTTCAACTATATTACCCTCACTTATATAGTTCGTAAAAATCTAATTAAAGATTTGCTAGTGAGAATAAGGATCCCATTTCAAATGTATATAGCCTTGTGGTGACACAACAAACTATATATAAAAAATAGGTAGACAACTTTTGTCAATTACATCAACTATGCAACTCCTTTTCTTTTGCCTCTTAGATTATTTTGATCAAGTGGTGGCACATCCGAATCAAAATTATCCAAGTTAAGTCCGACCTAGAACTCCATATATTCAAAAAGAAAAATATCATCCTCAGTAGTGACACAACAAAACAATATTGTTCAATTTTCTTTATAAGCATCAAATGTGATAAATTAACATCTTAAATACTTAATACTTGCCTTGTGGTGACACAACAAACTCATATTAAATATTTAATACTCTATTAATTTTATCATGCTAGAAAAGCGACGTTCGATATTCCAAATATCTTTGAACGCTTAGGACTTAATAAAAAAAAATTGAGGGTTTGTTATTAATTTGTCTCATCTTGTTTAAATGCATTTATTACATATATATATAAAATACGCGTAATATTAATGAACATACGAAGCATGTTTGCATAATATATAATATATATATATAGTATAATATGCACATATAGAATACTATATTCTACCCGGATTGATTATGGACTTTTATTCTAGTTTGGTTCACTAGAGCCACCAAGTGAACCAAAAGGTCAAACCCCAAAGTGCAAGAAATAATATTTAAATATAACTATTACATTTAAATCCGGGCTCCATTACTGGCCCGGGTCTTCAAGCTCCTTGTTCTTGATCTCCAATTCTTCAAAATTAATTCTAACTATTCTATTACAAAACTATTTAAAATAAATAGAAACCTTGATCGTGATCGAGGGAAGTATATAGGAGGAGATAGAATTTACATTAAGAAAAAATTAGAGAAGAGGCAGTGCAGACCCCATTTAATAAAACTCATACATTCATGCATCCAACTAAAATAAAATCCAATCACATTGGTCGATAGTCCATAATCAATCCCATTTATTATCATACACATCATCATACGCATCGATAAATAACATTCATCTTATGAATAATAAACATTTAATATATATATTGATATCATTTAATGGGCAAATTTAGTTAGTATAAAATCTATTTTGAATCAAAATAAACTCCTTTATTTTAATCCAAATTTAAATCAAAATAAAACTATTTTATTTTAATTTATCCAATTTTGAATAAAATAAACTATTTTATTTTAATCAAAATTTTAATCAAAATAAACTCCTTTATTTTAAATAGTTATGGAATCCAATTCCATATATAAAAAAAATAACTCCTTTATTAAAGGAAACACGGATTTTCTTTCCATTCATAAATAAACTCTTTTATTTTGAATAATATGAAATCTTATTTCATATCTAAATAAACTCCTTTATTTAAGGAAACATATAATTCAATTTCAACTCCAATTAGTTATCATGGAATCCAATTCCAACTCTAATTAGTTAGCATGAAATTTAATTTTAAAATTAAAATAAACCTTTTATTTTAATATTAAAATAAACTTTTATTTTAAAATTAAAATAACATTTTATTTTAATTATAAAATAATTAAGAATAATATATATATATAGTATATATATATATATAACTATTATATATATATATAATGTAATAACCAATATATATATATATATATATATATATTATATAAAAATCGTGCATCTTGAAGACTCAGCAACCTCGTGAATAAAGCCACTTGATTTCTGCTGCCGTTTTTTTTTTTTTTTAATTAAATGCAGTTAGAAACGTATTATATATATATATATATATATATATATATATATATATATAATATGAAGCACGTGGATATCATAATCATGCTATGAGATCAACTTTTTGAAAAAGCATCAACGGACTCCGCGGAAAAAATCGGGATTACCGAAATTATTTCAGCTTTTTTTTTTTTTTTTTTAATAAATTTTATACAATAATATTATGCCCAAATAAATTTTTCTAAACACATATCAATATACATATCAAATTTTGAACAATTAATAATTTGCATAAAGGTTTGGCTCTGATGCTACTATTAGGTTTGAAATATTCATGAACGCAATCAAATTGCAAAAATAAGCGGAAACGTGTAAAAATCAGAGTTTTAAAATTTTACAAACCATATACCCGGATCACCCTTTATGCACAATTATTAATTAAACGAAAAGATAAAGAATAAAATCATACCCTTGAAGATCGAGCTTCCTCGTGCAAGTTTACCTCCAATCCTTTTCGCGTTCAACTTGAATCAACCGGGTTTGGTTCCTTCCTTTGATCAACGTTAGCCACCCAAGTGTTTGGCCTCTGAGGTGATCCACCAAGGAAGAAGAAGATTCAAGAAGATGGGTGGTTGGCTAAACCCTAGTTTTTCTATCTCTATAAAAGGAAGCGTGCTTTCTCAAACAACTGGAATAACGTATATTTTGATATCGATATAAGACTCCTCTTATAAAGATATTAGGTAACCTTATTTAATAAAATAAGGTATTATTTAATTAAACTCTTTTAATTAAATGGGCTCCCCTAATCTTATTAGGTATAATTAATTAAACTCCTTTAACTAATTTTTCCTCCTAATCCTATTAGGAATAAATGAGAGTACTTATATTAAATTAATTTCTAAACTCTTTTAGAAATTAAAATAATAATAATAATTGTAATAATATTAATAAGACTCCTCTTATTAATTTATATTTAATATTTCTAAAATATTAAATAATAAATATTAAGCTATTTAATTTATTCTATCACCATAGATTAAATTAAATATACATAACATATTATTACGATTATGCCATTAACTTCTTAAATAATTATTCTTCCTTTTATGGTGTGACCCTTTAGGTTCTCCATATTAAACCGGTTGTGAATAAATCAATTAGAACAATTCTAATCTTATTTAAATAAATAAATTAAACAATTAATTTATTTAAATAAATAATATTTATTCTACAATAGGGATAAGCTTCCCTAGCGATCAACGACTTTCCAGATAATATAGATTTCAACATTAATCATAAAAAGAACCTTTGAGTAAATAGTTCTTGCATAATTCAATCCTTCCACCATACAATATCCTCAATTAAATATAAGATATGAAATTCTTGTCAAGTCTTATTTTATTTAATTATATGTATTTCGACTCTTAAATGCACAACTCCAAATAATGCAAATTAGAAACTCCTTTCTAATTTTATTCTGCCTTGGCCAAGGACTACTAGGTTGTCATTTATCGAATCACATAGGACATTTCTCTTCTTTTAATAGAAGTGGTAGATTCTTTATTGATAATTCATTATCTCCATGTACAACTTATTATACCTAAGCATACCCTTTTGTGACGCCCCCAAAATTTGGTATACGTCACCCATCTTGGGTCGCCATTTACATGGTACATAAATTCAAATACAACTTACTAATATAACTGCGTAGGTATAACAATACGACATAAATCGTGAGTTTGAATACAAATATTGTCTACTAGATATTATACAAACTCAAAAGGAGTCCTCATTACAACTATTATCACACTATTTCATAGAATAGTGAGGACTACTAATGCTATCCTCGGACCATTACTCCGTTCCCCGACTCGTCCATGACTATGTTCTCATTTCAAGAGAACAATTGAGCGAAAGGTGAGCTCAACTAGCCCAAGAAGAAATATTATGACTAAGATAATGCGTAATAAATTATCATTAGCCTTCAATGATGTTAAACCGATAAAATATAATAGACAACCGGTTTAATCTAGCAATGAATATGCAATCCATTAAAAGAGTCAAGTAGAAAATAAAGTCTACTATCTTTTAGGTTTTAAAAGGTTTTCATAAATTTTATCACTAAGACTCGGTTTAATGAATAAACCACAATATCTAATCATCCCCGCACTACTGGTCAAGGATTTTCATCAAATTATCAATGGTCATGACTATACCGAATCACCCCCGGTCATAATCATACCAAAACTATCCATCATCGCATTATGTGCCACCGAGGACTTTTATCACATCATTTATAACAAGCCATGATTATACCGAATGATCCTCGGTCATAATCATACTAAGTTCATTTATGCACGTAAGATAAAAGATAACATAATATAACATGAGGATGATGACAATGACATAATAATTCAATAAAACAAGTTCAAGAATTATTTTATCCAGAATTATTAACGCCCAAATTGTCAACAAGATATCGCTTTTGTAGAGTAAAATTCAAGAATGATCAAGAATATTTCCATGAAAAGATCTTTGGATGAAACGCAAATATCAAGAATATTCTACTAATTTCATAGAGTATAGAAGTCAAAGTTTTAACCATTTGGGTATAATAAAGAATGGAATAACAAAGGAAATCACCATGCACGTGTGGTACTTCATGATGCATAAAAGTTATTCCAACAAAATAATAATAACGGAATAAAGTCGGTGAAATTCACCGGTAAAACAAATGGATGATCCAATGAGAATAATAAATCTTTGAATAATAATAAACAATGGAACCAGGTCCGGTGTAAAACACACAGACAGGATATTCCAACAGAATAATAAAGAATGGAATAACAGAAGAAGATCACCAAGTATAGGGGATTCCACGTATACAGGTTATTCCAACAGAATAAATAAGAATGGAATAATATAAGGATTTCACCAAGTATAGGGTATGCCGCGTATACAGGTTATGTATAGGGTATGCCACTTTTACAAAAGTTATTCCAAATGTAATAATAATGAATGGAATAGCGAAGTTCTCTTCATGAATAAGAAAGAATAACACCCCTTACGGTACAACAAATAATATTCCCTACCTTAGAAGAACTGAATATTGGCAAAAGTGAAGTAGTAGAGAATACTTTTCTTCTTTCTCTCTATAGTTTCTCTCTACTAGTTTCAATGAATTCGTAAGAAAATAATGAAGGAATGAGCTTCTATTTATAGGAAAATAGAATGCATAGTAATTAATCCATGAACGGGTCAGATTGATTTATTTTAATCACGGTCCATATTTAAAGAAATTTTTTAAATAAAATATAATATATTCTATTTATATAAAAACATTTTACTATTCAAACACTACGCAACACTACGCAAAAACACTATGCAACACTATGCATAATAAAAATATAATATATTTTATTTATGTAATAACTTTAATAAAGTATTCTGCATTTTATATAAAAGATGTTTCGCTTTTATTTCGTTAATAATACTAATAAAACAAAACGTCATTATCGCTATAATAATTCATATTATTAATCGATAATAATGGAATCAAACCGAGTGACTTCTCACATAAGCATCAATAATCAATACCGTGCTACTATGCAACCACACGACATCGCATTTTTTACTACCGAAAGTAGTTCAACAAAGATCAACCTGACGTCCATCCCAAAATTAGGTATACATCACCCATCTGAGTCGCCACTTACATGGTACGTAATTTAAATACAACTTATTAACATAACTCACGTGGTACAATACGACATAAATCGTGAGTTTAAATACAAATATCGCCTACTAGATATTATACAAACTCAAAAAAAAGTCCTCATTACAGCTTATTATCACACTATTTTGCGTAATAGTGAGGACTACTAATGCTATCTTTCAGACCATCACTGCTTCCCGACTCGTCCCCAAATTTATATTATCATTTCCCAAGAGAATAAAGGAAAGAAAGGGTGAGCTCAACTAGCCCAAGAAGAAATATTATGACTAAGATAATGCGTAATAAATTATCAATAGTCTTCAACAATGTTAAACCGATAAAATACAATAGATAAACCAGCTTTAATCGCAATTGAATACGCAATCCATTAAAAGAGTCAAGTAGAAAATAAAGTCTACTATCTTTTAGGTTTTAAAAGGTTTTTCATCATCGTTATAGCCGAGACTCAAACTTTAATAAATATTTCACATCATCGAATCACCCCGCACTACGGCCAAGGATATTCTTTAAGATCACCACCACAATTATTCATGCACTACGGGCCAAGAATATTTGTGTATTCATTAATGGTCATGATCATGCCAACAATCTATCCATCAATGCACTACTACTAATCGAGGATTTTTATCACATCATTTGTAACATTACTGGCCATGACACAATCAATAGTCTCTCGGTCATAATCATACCAAGTCCATCTATGCACTATGTGCCACGTATGACTTTCAAAAAATATAAACATGAGGATGATGACAATGATATAAGAATTCAATAAAACAAGTTCAAGAATTATTTTATCCAGAATTATTAACGCCCAAATTGTCAACATGACATCGCTTTTGTAGAGTAAAATTCAAGAATGATCGTAAGAATATTTCCATGAAAAGATATCGGATGAAACGCAAATATCAAGGATATTCTACTAATTTCATGGAGTATAGAAGTCAAAGTTTTAACCAACGGGTATAATAAAGAATGGAATAACAAAAGAAATCACCATGCATGCGATAGATCGCATGCATGTGTTATATTCCAATGTAATAATAAATAACGGAACCTGTGTCGTGAAATTCACACCGGCTGTGATGTTCCAAATGTAATAATAAAGATGGAACCAGATCCTGTAAAAAACACATGTATAGGATATTCCAATGTAATAATAAAGATTTTAACCAGTCCCAGTGTAAAACACATGCATGTGATGTTCCAATGTAATAATAAAGATTTTAACCAGTCCTGTAAAAACACATGCATGTGATGTTCCAATGTAATAATAATAAAGATTTTAACCAGTCCCTGTAAAACACATGCATGTGATGTTCCAATGTAATAATAGAAGAATGTCACCAAGTATAGGTAAACCACTTATACAAAAGTTATTCCAATGTAATAATAAGCAATGGAATAACAACAGCTTTCTTCATGAATAAGAAAGAATAACACCCCTTACATTTGGTAGAGATTGAATATCGCAAAGAAGTAGTAAGAATAAAATACTCTTCTTCTTTCTCTCTTATTCTCTCTATACTTTTCTCTCTATAGCTTGAATGAATTCGTGAAAATAATGAAGCCCTCAGCCTCTATTTATAGAAGATTTCTAGCTTAAGACCGCCGTGTGAAAAGGCAAGTGGTTTTCGATTAACGGTTCGGTTCGACGCTCAGAATGTGAAACGACAAGTGGTTCGACGCTCAGAATGTGAAACGACAAGTGGTTCGACGTCCGGTAAAGGTAATTACTATTAACGAAGGTAAATACTATCGACGAAGGTAAATACTATTCACAAGGGTAATTACTATCGATTTAAGGTAAATACTATTCACAAGGATAATTACTATCGACGAAGGTAAATACTATTCACAAGGGTAATTACTATCGATTTAAGGTAAATACTATTCACAAGGGTAATTACTATCGAACAAGGTAAATACTATTCACAAGGGTAATTACTATCGATTTAAGGTAAATACTATCGATGAAGAGACTCTTAGATGATGACATACGAGCCCCCCATAAAAATAATCAAACTTACCACACAATCATTTTATTTTAATCAACACATATTTAATCTTTCAACAATTATTAATCATTTATAACTTGTCGCCTCAATTATTGATTTAATACTATAACATATTATATGTGATGATATCGTGACAATAATTGAATCAATAATATAAGAGATATGATGCAAAGAATTATCGAAAGTAATAATCGAGCATACCGAGTGACTTTCACGAAGATCAATAATCAATACCGCAAGTGCTACTACGCAACCACGCCAGACATCGCATTTTTTTTACCACGGGTAGTTCAACAGCTTTTAATCAGAACACCTCCGCCGTTATTTTTATAAAATATTTTTGTCGCTTTTTCAATCCGACAATAATTTGTCAGGGGTCCACCAATGATTGAGCCATTGTATTTAATATTCCCTAACAAAAAGAATATTCCCCACCAAACTAATATTTTATAACAACTTGCATACTTTTGCAAAATTTATAAATATTACCCACAACTATAACATTATATCAAATTTATTCCATAATATTCAAAAATAATATTTATAGAAAAATTCATCTTTATTTATAAAAGTCGGGTCTTACAACCTCCCTTCTTATGAAATTTCGCCGAAATTAGGGTACGACTGGTATGTCAAGAGGTAAGGATACCTTGATTTCATTTCGATTCTAACTCCCAAGTCATTTCCTCAACATCGTGGTTCCTCCACAAAATTTTCGATTTTGAGGTATAACCTCGAGCGTAGAATATGTTCCTTCTTATCCAAAATTTGAACAGAACCTCTTCATACGCCAAATCTTCCGCTATTTCGTCCGGCTTCTAACTCAATAATATGGTTCGGTCTTTCACATATTTACGTAATATAGATATGTGAAAACGTTATGAACACGAGACATATTTCAGCAGAAAGTTTAGTCTATAGCCACGCTCCTACTCGATCGAGGATTAAAATGGACCGATGAATCGAGGATTAAGTTTTCTCTCCTTCCAAATCTTGTAACTTTTTCCATGGAGCAACTCTTAACAACACACGATCTCCTATATCGAATTCCACGCCCTTTCGATGAAGATCAAGATAACTCTTTTTGTCGATTTTGTGAGGTTTTTATACGTCATTCGGATCATTTCAATCTTTTCCGTAGTCATACGCATTCAACTCCGGCCCCAACAACGTTGTTTCACCCACCTCATCCCAAAGATACCGAGAACGACACTTTCTTCCATACAACGCTCAATGGAGCCATGCCAATACTTGCTTGATAACCGTTGTCAGTAGGAAAACTCCACCAATGGTAAGAACTTGTCCCAACTCCCTTGAAATCAAGGGACACGAGTCTTAATAGATCTTCAAGAGTTTGAATAGTCCTCTCCGATCGTCCGTCCGTCCCGAGGATGATATGCCGAAGCTAAATCGTAAGTCTGTGCTCATAGCTTTTTGCAAACTAACCCAAAATCGTGAAGTGAATCTTGGGTCTCGATCGTAAACTATGGATACCTAAGATACCATGCGCAGCTTTACAATCTCGCTTATGTACATACGAGCAAGACGCTCAAGTGTATAAGTTTTCAGACGCAGAAGAAATGAGCGATTTGGTCAATCTATCAACAATGACCCAAATCGCATCAACGCCTTGAGAAACCTTAGAAAGACCCCAGAACTAAATCCATGGTAATGTGCTCCCACTTCCATTCTCGAATTTCAAGTGGTTGCAATGGACCTTTGGTACTTGATGTCCGCTTAACTCGCTGACAAGTTAGACACCTCGAGATAAACAAACGCTTATCTCTCTCTTCATATTGCTTCCACCAAAATGTACGATTTAATATCATGATACATTTGGTACTCCTGTGATGGATTGCAAATGGTGTGTCAGGCGCTCCATCATGATATTATACTTTAAATCGTGGTCGTTTAGAACACAAAGTCCGGAGTCGACTCAAGTATTCCTTCTTCATCGATTCTTGCTTCCTAAGATAAGCACCTTCTTGCACTTTCTTCCTCATACGATCACCCGTGTCCAGAGCTCGAGCAGCTTTTAACTTTATCAATTAAAGTCTGGTTCTACTCAGATACTCGCTATCATCACACGCGCCCCTCGAGTCTTTAACTCTATCTCCATCCTTTGCAAGTCACACAAATGGGCCTCATATTGACAATATCGCACTCAGATTTTGCATATGATTTTCTACTCAACGCGCCGCCTACCACGCTCGCTTTTCCGTGATGGTATCGATGGTATGATCATAATCTTTCAACAGCTTCAAGCCAACGCCGTTGTCGCATGTCGAGTTCCTTTTGAGTGAAGAAATATTTGAGGCTTTTACGATCCGTAAAGATCTCCACTTTCTCCCCATACAAGTAATGCCTCCAAATTTTAAGCAGAAGATAACAAACCGCTAACTCTAGATCACGAGTAGGATAATTCCTCTCATATTCTTTTGAGTTGTCGCGAGGCATAGGCTATAACTTTTCCATGTTGCATGAGAACACATCCCAACCCTTTGCTCAAGCATCATCAGAGATGACAAATCCTCCGAGCCGATGGTATTGTCGTAACAAAATAAATAAGTCTCCTCGAAGTTCTTGAAAACTCTTCTCACATTCTTCGCTTCCAACCGAACTTCAGATCTTTCCGAGTCACCGAAGTCAATGGAATAGCGATTCGAGAAAATCCTTCCACTAATCTCCGATAATAACCAAATTTAAACCGAGAAAGCTACGATTTCTATCCATCGATTTAGGTTGTTCCCTACTTTTAATAGCTTCAATCTTTCATTGGTCAACAGATATTCCATGACTTGATACCACGCGGCCCAAGGAATGCTACTTCTTCAAGCCGTAACTCGTGATTTCTTCAACTCGCATAAAGCTTATATTCACGAAGCTTTTGGAGTGTCACCTCAAGTGTTGCTTTCATGATCTTCACGCTTTTGGAATAAATAAGGATGTCATCAATAAAGACGCACCACAAAGTGATCTAAATATTCCTGAATACTCGGCTCATCATATCCATGAAGGCAAAGAGGAGCATTAGTCAATCCAAAGGACATGACTAGAATTCATAATGCCCGCATCGAGTTCTCGAAAAGCCGCCTTTGGAATGTCACGGTTTCTAATCTTCAATTGGTGATATCCTAACTAAGATCAATCTTTGAAAAGAATTTGGCTCCTTGCAATCGGGTCAAACAGTCATCAATACGCGGGCAATGGATACCTATTTTTGATGGTGACATGATTCAACTCCCCGATAATCAATACAAAGTCGATACTCCCATCTTTCTTCTTCACTTAATAGTAACAGAGCACCCCAAGGAGAAGTACTAGACTAATAAAGCCAATGTCTAACAATTCCTCGCATTGGGTCTTTAACTCCTCAAGTTCAATAGAGCTATTCGACATGGGCTTTGAAATAGGTTTTGTACCGTTCAAGGTCGATACAAAATTCAATTTCACGCCCGGGGTAGGCCAGAAGTTCTTCTGGGAATACGTCAGAAATTTATTAACAATAGAATATCGCTTAAAACCCGATTTATTTTTATTTAAATCGTGATATGAGCTAAGAAAGCTCGACATCCGCTTTTCAATAAACGAATAGCTTTATGGCTTGAGATGACCGTGATTGATTTTAATGGTTTGGTCGCTTGAATTCAAGATAATAGGTTGATTAGAATATGAAAGCTAACAACCTTATTTAAAACAATCAATTTTTTGTATGATAAGTAGTTAACCAATCAATCCCTGTAATCACGCCAAATGCAAGTATTTTTAATGAAATAAGATCGATGTGTAATGTGAGGGTACCGATTTGAACCAAACAAGACTTATAAACAAAGTGGATGTAATGAAGGTTTCTCCCAACTGAGTTTCCACAGATAAGTCAAAGTCTAATTTCTCCTGAGTCAAATTTAATCGATGAGCGCAAGTAGAGAAATAAAAGAATGGGTAGAACCCAGATCAAATAAAGTATAGACTTCATTAGAGTTTATGATAAGCTTACCCGTGATGACCTCATTCGGATTCCTCGCTCTTTGGGAGGTCACAACAAACGCTCTCCTCAGACTACCGGCTTTTGAATTTTCGGGATGGCCTTTGGTGTTTCCATCCTAGTGAATTTGTCTTCAGAAACGACAAAATCGAGCTAAGTGACCTTCTTCCACAATTATAACACGCTTTGACGGCATGACGCAGCTTTGATCGATGTGTCCTCTCCTCCGCATTTGAAGCATACGATAGGTGGTCTTTCTCCTTCCTTAACAACGGGTGTCGGTGGCCGACGCTCTTTCCATCATTGTTGAATCTCCTTTTTTTGAAATGTCCATTCTTATTGTTTTGGCCTCGATTACCACCAAGTGGTTACCATATCCGCCCGTTGATTCCTCCACGCTTGTTGTCACCGCTCGATGACTATTCTCGCCGGTATTATAATTTTGTTTACCGCTTCTTTTTAGTCAGGTTGACTCATTATCGCGCTCCACTAATCGAGCCCTATTTACAACATCTCGAATACAAACACGCTTTATGAGAAATAAGATGTCGACGATTCCCGCTTCAAACCTCTTAAAAACATTCGCGCCATTCTCTCTTCATTATCCACCAAGTGGGACGAAACCGTGATAACTCCGCAAATTTTGCCTCGACATGCATTACACTGGCCATATTGTTTTGTTCCAACTTGATAAACTCCACCTCCTTCATGTGGCTAATACTTTCGTGAAAGTATTTGTCGTTGAATGTACTCCCCGAACTTCTCCCAAGATATCTTCAAGACAAATTGGTCGAGTACGCTTTTACCGATTCCCACCAAGAATCCGCCCTCCGCAAGAACATAAAGGCAAGAAAGGAACCTTTTTGCTTCTGAGCATCCCAAGACATCAAATATCTTGGTAATCTGCTTTATCCATGCTTCCGCCGTAAGTGGTTTTTGTTCTCCCTTAAACTCCCGGTGGTCCCAGCCCTTAAATTGTTTAATGTGACCGCACCGAGAGTTTTCCGTGTTTCCACCCACGCTTTTGGACAGAGTCGCTCCACTCATTGTTGATAAATCGCATAAAGCCTCCAACATTTGATCATTCATCATTTGGTCGTTGTTGTTTGTTTTTGCATGAGGATTGTCGCCTTCGATGCACATTATCCTCGATTATCGATATGTGGTGAATCAACGATCGTCAAGGCCCATTGCTATTCTCAACATTCTCGATGTCATTTTCAGACATCGCCACAAAACAAAAGGTTAATCGACATGTAACAAATTATCCTTATCTTCCCGACCAACCAATAAAATAGCACATAAACTTAGGTAGGTCATACTAAATAAGGTATTCCCTGCCTCCCTCCTAGTACTATTCTCACATCTTAGCTGTGGATCATATCCCTAAGCTCGATATCAACCGTGACGCCCCCAAAATTAGGTATACATCACCCATCTTGGGTCGCCACTTACATGGTATGTAATTTAAATACAACTTATTAACATAACTGTCGTGGTACAATATTTATACATAAATCGTGAGTTTAAATACAAATATCGCTTCTACTAGATATTATACAAACTCAAAAAAAAGTCCTCATTATAATTATTATCACACTATTTTACGTAATAGTGAGGACTACTAATGCTATCTTTCAGACCATCACTGCTTCCGACTCGCCCCAAATTTATATTATCATTTCCTCAAGAGAATAAAAGGAAAGAAAGGGTGAGCTCAACTAGCCCAAGAAGAAATATTATGACTAAGATAATGCGTAATAAATTATCAATAGTCTTCAACAATGTTAAACCGATAAAATACAATAGACAACCAGCTTTAACTGCAATGAATATGCAATCCATTAAAAGAGTCAAGTAGAAAATAAAGTCTACTATCTTTTAGGTTTTAAAAGGTTTTTCATCATCGTTATAGCGAGAGACTCGCTTTTTAATAAATATTCACATCATCGAATCACCCCCCTCGCACTACTACCAAGGATATTCTTTAAGATCACGCACCACAATTATTATTCACGCACTACTATGCCAAGAATATTTGTGTATTCATTAATGGTCATGATCATGCCAACAATCGCCCATCAATGCACTACTACCATCGAGGATTTTTATCACATCATTTGTAACATTACTGGCCATGATTACAATCAATAATCTCTCGTCATAATCATACCAAGTCCATCTACGCACTACATGTGCCATGTATGACTTTTTCAAAAAAATATAAACACGAGGATGATGACAATGATATAAGAATTCAATAAAACAAGTTCAAGAATTATTTTATCCAGAATTATTAACGCCCAAATTGTCAACATGACATCGCTTTTAGAGTAAAATTCAAGAATGATCAAGAATATTTCCATGAAAAGATATCGATGAAACGCAAATATCAAGGATATTCTACTAATTTCATGGAGTATAGAAGTCAAAGTTTTAACCAACCTGGGTATAATAAAGAATGGAATAACAAAAGAAATCACCATGCACGCGATAGATCCGCATGCATGTGTTATTCCAATGTAATAATAAATAACTAACTGTGTCGTGAAATTCACATCGCATGTGATGTTCCAATGTAATAATAAAGATGGAACTGCATCCATGTAAAACACACGATAGGATATTCCAATGTAATAATAAAGATTTTAACCAGTCCTGTAAAACACATGCATGTGATGTTCCAAATGTAATAATAAAGATTTTAACCAGTCCTGTAAAACACATGCATGTGATGTTCCAATGTAATGATAAAGATTTTAACCAGTCCTGTAAAAAACACATGATGTGATGTTCCAATGTAATAATAGAAGAATGTCACCAAGTATAGGTAAACCACTTATACAAAAGTTATTCCAATGTAATAATAAGCAATGGAATAACAACAGCTTTCTTCATGAATAAGAAAGAATAACACCCCTTACATTTGGTAGAGATTGAATATCGCAAAAAGCAGTAAGAATAAAATACTCTTCTTCTTTCTCTTATTCTCTATACTTTCTCTCTATAGCTTCGAATGAATTCGTGAAAAATAATGAAGCCCAGGCCTCTATTTATAGAAGATTTCTAGCTTAAGACCGCCGTGTGAAAAGGCAAGTGGCTTCGACGAATCGGTTCGACGTACAGAATGTGAAACGACAAGTGGTTCGACACTCGTAATGTGAAACGACAAGTGGTTCGACGTCTGGTAAAGGTAATTACTATTAACGAAGGTAAATACTATCGACGAAGGTAAATACTATTCACAAGGGTAATTACTATCGACGAAGGTAAATACTATTCACAAGGATAATTACTATCGATTTAAGGTAAATACTATTCACAAGGGTAATTACTATCGACGAAGGTAAATACTATTCACAAAGGTAATTACTATCGACGAAGGTAAATACTATTCACAAGGGTAATTAATATCGATTTAAGGTAAATACTATTGATGAAGAGACTCTTAGATGATGACATATACGAGCCCCCATAAAATAATCAAACTTACCACAAATCATCAACACATATTTAATCTTTCAACAATTATTAATCATTTATAACTTGTCGCCTCAATTATTGATTTAATACTATAACATATTATATGTATGATATCGTGACAATAATGAATCAATAATATAAGAGATATGATGCAAAGAATTATCAGAAGAGTAATAATTGAGCATACCGAGTGACTTCTCACGAAGCATCAATAATCAATACCGCAAGTGCTACTACGCAACCACGCCAGACATCGCATTTTTTTACCACCGGTAGTTCAACAGCTTTTAACAGAAGAACACCTCCGCCGTTATTTTTATAAAAATATTTTTGTCGCTTTTTTCAATCCGATAATAATGTTGTGGGGTCCACCAATGATTGAGCCATTGTATTTAATATTCCCTAACAAAAAGAATATTCCCCACCAAACTAATATTTTATAACAACTTGCATACTTTTGCAAAATTTATAAATATTACCCACAACTATAACATTATATCAAATTTATTCCATAATATTCAAAAATAATATTTATAGAAAAATTCATCTTTATTTATAAAAGTTTTAAGTCGTAATGAGCTCATTTTTGGACAGGAGGTACTTTATACCATATACTTTCATGTCCCAAAAGGCCAGAATTTTCTCATAATTTAAGTGGCCGCAACAGCCCCTCTAAAATCATGGCAGCAGCCTTTTTTTGCTTTTGCTAAACTTTGCACTCCTTTGCTAAAATCAGTCCACACAAAAATCTACAACACCTTTTCCAGTGATTCCACTTGGATTAGTTAGGTAACTCATAGATCTAACTCTAGGACTTAACCACACTCAAAAATTCAAAATATAATAGGAGATTTGGTCAATTGAATTTCATGTTACGTTTTTCACCAAAATCTGGTTTTTAACTCCTTGTGATTTTTAAGAAACTTTCATGTTTTCACATACTAACCAACATAACTCATCATAACACTTACTAATACCATGTATACCTATGATTTTCATTAGTCCAATGCTTTTATTATGACTTTCATCATAAACCACGTAAACCATTCATTTTAGTTGAAGAAATATTTGAGGGTTTAAGAAACGGGTTTTATCTTCGGGGTCAATACAAAATTCGATTTCACGCCTAAGTAGGCTAAGAAGTCTTCAAGAATACGCCGTAAAATTTATTAATAATAGAAATATCATTCAAAATCTGTGACTCTCATCCAAGACTTGGATAAGACGTCACATCGATACCAACTGTGACTTCTACCCCTTAACCTAGATAGCACCTCACAATGATACCTATAAACTTGCCATCTTCATTCACGATGTCACTTACAGAAAGTGTGAGACCCCAGATTTTATCAATAAAGGTTTAAATTTTGTCGAAATAATTTTTTTATATTATGGTGTGAATTTAAGATAATATTATAGTTGTGGGTAGTATTTATAAATTTTGTAAAGTATGCAAGTGGTTATATTATATTCGATTGGTCTGGGAATATTAGGTTTAGCGAGGGAATATTCGCATAACTACTCAATCATTGGTGGACCCACAATGTAATTATTGCCGGATTGAGAAAACGACAAAAATATTTTATTAAAATAACGGCGGAAGTTTTACTGGTTGATACTATTGAACTACTCGGTAGTAAAAGTACAGTAATACGTGTGGTTGCATAGTAGCACACGGTATTGATTATTGATGCCTATGTGAGAAGTCACTCAGTTTGATTCCATTATTGTCGATTAATAATATGAATTATTATAGCGATAATGACGCTTTTGTTTTATTCGTATTATTAACGTAATAAAGCGTAAACATCTTTTATATAAAATAGAATACTTTATTAAAGTTATTCTATAAATAGAATATATTATATTTTATTATGCATAGTGTTTTGCATAGTGTTTTGCATAGTATTGCATAGTGTTTGCATAGTAAAATATTTTTATATAAATAGAATATATTATATTTTATTTAAAAGATTTTGTTTTAAATATGGACCGTCGATTAAAGTAAATCAAACTGGACCGTTCATAGATTAGTTACTTACGCATTCCATTTTCCTATAAATAGAAAGCTCATTCCTTCATTATTTTCTTACTTAATTCATTGAAACTCTAGAGAGAAATTATAGAGAGAAGTTTATAGAGAGAAAATTATAGAAAGAAGAAGAGTATTCGCTACTTCACTACTTCTATATTCAGTTTCTTTTACGGTAGAAGTGGGTGTTATTCTTTCTTCTTGAAGAGAACTTCATTATTCCATTCATTATTATTACATTGGAATAACTTCGTAAAAGTGGCATACCCTATACATAACCTCAGATAATGCATACCCTATACTTGGTGAAATCCTTATGTTATTCCATTCTTATTTGTTCGTTGGAATAACTTTGTATATGTGGTTTACCCTATACTTGGTGACATTCTTCTATTATTTTGTTAGAATATCACATGCGTGTGTTACACGGGATTGGTTAAATTTTATTATTATTCATTTGGAACATCATGCTCTGTGTTTTACACGGACTGGTTAAAATCTTTATCATTCTCGTTGGAATATCTTATCGTGTGTTTTTACACCGGATGGTTCCATCTTTATTATTCTGTTGGAACATCCCGCTTTCGGTGTGAATTTCACGAATTCGGTTCCGTTATTATTATTCTGTTTGAATAACTCCGTACATCGCGAAGCACCGCATGCATGGTGATTTCTTTTGTTATTCCATTCTTTATTATACCCAAATTGGTTAAAACTTTGACTTCTATACTCCATGAAATTAGTAGAATATCCTTGATATTTGCGTTTCATCCAAAGATCTTTTCATGGAAATATTCTTCCGATCATTCTTGAATTTTACTCTACTAAACAAAGATCATGTTGACAATTTGGACGTTAATAATTCATGGATTAAATAATTCTTGAACTTGTTTTATTGAATTATTATGTCATTGTCATCATCCTCATGTTATATTATGTTATCTTTGGCTTTACGTGCATAGATGAACTTAGTATGATTATGACCGAGGATCATTCGGTATAATCATGACTTGATATAAATGATGTGACAAAAGTCCTCGGTGGCTGTAATGCAAATGATGGATAGTTTTGGTATGATTATGACCGGGGTGATTCGGTATAGTCATGACCATTGATAATTTGATGAAAATCCTTCGACAAGTGGTACGGGGATGATTAGATGTGGTGGTTTATTTATTGTCGAGTCTCAAATGATAAAAATTGATGAAAACCTTTTTAAACCTAAAAGATAGTAGACTTTATTCTTCTACTTGACTCTTTTAATGGATTGCTTATTCACGCAGCTTAAACCGTTGTTTTGTATTTTATCGCTTAACATCATTGAAGGCTAATGATAATTTATTCTCGCATTATCTTAGTCATAATATTTTATCGGGCTAGTTGAGCTCACCCTTTCTTCAACCGTTTCTCTTCGTGAAAATGAGAACATAGCCGGGACTAATGGGAACGTAAGTAATGGTCCAGAGGATAAGATTAGTAGTCCTCACACTATTATGAAATAAAGTGATAATAGTTGTAATGAGGACCTTTTGAGTTTGTATAATATCTAGTAGATAATATTTGTATTCAAACTCACAGCTCTATGTCGATTGTACACGGCTACATTAGTAAATGAATTTATGTACAGTTAGTAAGTTATTTATACCTAATTTGGGATTTATGTCGTAAGTGGCGACACCCAAGATGGGTGACGATACCTAATTTTGGGGGTGTCACATGGTATCGAGAGCTTAGGATAGCAAGATGTGAGACAAGAACCAGGAGGGGAGAGACGGGAATTCTTAGCTGATGACCTACCTAAGTTTATGTGGTATTTATTTGGACTCGTCGAGTATAGTGGATAATATGTGATATGTTATTTAACCCATGTTCGTGGTGGTGATTTGAAAATGACATCTGAAAAATATTGAGATAAACAATGAAGCACATGAGACCATCGAGTATTCAACCAAAAGTGTAATGACAACAACCGATAATAAATTAGGTATACATGATAACCATCGGGGAAATTATCATGTCAAGAATGGTAACCATTACATGGTAATTGTGACGCCCCAAAATTAACATCACCCACTTGGGTCGATACTTAACATACGTAATTTAAAAACAACTTATTAACATATGCCGTGTATAATATATAAATCGTGAGTTTAAATACAAATATCGCCTACTAGATATTATACAAACTCAAATAAAAAGTCCTCATTACGTATTATTATCACATTATTTTATGTAATAGTGAGGACTACTAATGCTATCTTCAGACCATCACTGCTTCCCGACTGTCCCAAGCCTATATTATCATTTCATTTCAAGAGAATAAAGGAAAGAAAGGGTGAGCTCAACTAGCCCAAGAAGAAATATTATGACTAAGATAATGCGTAATAAATTATCAATAGTCTTCAATAATGTTAAACCGATAAAATACAATAGATAAACCGGTTTAACTCAGCAATTGAATACGCAATCCATTAAAAGAGTCAAGTAAAAAATAAAGTCTACTATCTTTTAGGTTTTAAAAGGTTTTTCATCATCGCTTATAGCCGAGACTCACTTTTAATAAATATTTCACATCATCGAATCACCCCGCACTACTACTACCAAGGATATTCTTTAAGATCACCACCACAATTATTCACGCACTACGGGCCAAGAATATTTGTGTATTCATTAATGGTCATGATCATGCCAACAATCGCCCATCAATGCACTACGCCATCGAGGATTTTTATCACATCATTTGTAACATTACTACCATGATTACAATCAATAATCTCTCGTCATAATCATACCAAGTCCATCTATGCACTACATAAAGCCACGTATGACTTTCAAAAAAATATAAACATGAGGATGATGACAATGATATAAGAATTCAATAAAACAAGTTCAAGAATTATTTTATCCAGAATTATTAACGCCCAAATTGTCAAACATGATCACTGTTTTGTAGAGTAAAATTCAAGAATGATCAAGAATATTTCCATGAAAAGATATCGATGAAACGCAAATATCAAGGATATTCTACTAATTTCATGGAGTATAGAAGTCAAAGTTTTAACCAACTCGGGTATAATAAAGAATGGAATAACAAAAGAAATCACCATGCATGCGATAGATCGCATGCAAAGTTATTCCAATGTAATAATAAATAACGGAACTGTGTCGTGAAATTCACACCCCATGTGATGTTCCAATGTAATAATAAAGATGGAACTGCATCCGGTGTAAAACACACATGATAGATATTCCAAAGTAATAATAAAGATTTTAACCAGTGGGTGTAAAACACATGCATGTGATGTTCCAACAGAATAATAAAGATGGAAACCAGTCCTGTAAAACACATGCATGTGATGTTCCAATGTAATAATAATAAAGATTTTAACCAGTCCTGTAAAACACATGCATGTGATGTTCCAAATGTAATAATAGAAGAATGTCACCAAGTATAGGGTAAACCACTTATACAAAGTTATTCCAATGTAATAATAAGCAATGGAATAACAACAGCTTCTTTCAATGAATAAAAAGAATAACACCCCTTACATTTGGTAGGAGATTGAATATCGCGCAAAGAAGTAGTAATAAAATACTCTTCTTCTTTCTCTTATTCTCTCTATACTTTCTCTCTCTATAGCTTGAATGAATTCGTGAAAATAATGAAGCCCTAGTCCTCTATTTATAGAAGATTTTAGCTAAGACCGCCGTGTGAAAAGGCAAGTGGTGGTTTCGACGAATTGGTTCGACGCTCAGAATGTGAAACGACAAGTGGTTCGACGCTCGTAATGTGAAACGACAAGTGGTTCGACGTCCGGTAAAGGTAATTACTATTAACGAAGGTAAATACTATCGACGAAGGTAAATACTATTCACAAGGGTAATTACTATCGACGAAGGTAATTACTATATCGACGAAGGTAAATACTATTCACAAGGGTAATTACTATCGACGAAGGTAATTACTATCGACGAAGGTAAATACTATTCACAAGGGTAATTACTATCGACGAAGGTAATTACTATCGACGAAGGTAAATACTATCGATTTAAGAGACTCTTAGATGATGACATATGAGCCCCCATAAAATAATCAAACTTACCACAAATCATTTTTTTTTCATCAACACATATTTAATCTTTCAACAATTATTAATCATTTATAACTTGTCGCCTCAATTATTGATTTAATACTATAACATATTATATGTGATGATATCGTGACAATAATTGAATCAATAATATAAGAGATATGATGCAAAGAATTATCGTAGCAATAATTGAGCATAATGAGTGACTTCTCACGTAAGCATCAATAATCAATACCGTGCTGCTACTATGCAACTACGCGGGGACATCGTATTTTTTACCACCGGGTAGTTCAACAGCTTTTAATTCAGAACACCTCCGCCGTTATTTTTATAAAATATTTTTGTCATTTTCTCAATCCGACAATAATTTCATTGTAGGGGTCCACCAATGATTGAGCCATTGTATTTAATATTCCCTAACAAAAAGAATATTCCCCACCAAACGTAATATTTTATAACAACTTGCATACTTTGCAAAATTTATAAATATTACCCACAACTATAACATTATATCAAATTTATTCCATAATATTCAAAAATAATATTTATAGAAAAATTCATCTTTATTTATAAAAGTTTGGGGTCTTACAACCTCCCTTCTTATGAAATTTCGCCCTCGAAATTAGGGTACGCACTGGTATGTCAAGAGGTAAGGATACCTTGATTTCATTTTCAGATTCTAACTCCCAAGTCATTTCTCAACATCGTGGTTCCTCCACAAAACTTCGACTTGAGGTATAACCTGGAGCGTAGAATATGTTCCTTCTTATCCAAAATTTGAACAGAACCTCTTCATACGCCAAATCTTCCGCTATTTCGTCCGGTTCTAACTCAATAATATGGTTCGGGTCTTTCACATATTTACGTAACATAGATATGTGAAAAACGTTATGAACACGAGACATATTTCAAGCAGAAAGTTTAGTCTATAGGCCACAGCTTCCTACTCGATCGAGGATTAAAATGGACCGATGAATCGAGGGTTAAGTTTTCTCTCTTTCCAAATCTTGTAACTCCTTTCCATGGAGCAACTCTTAACAACACATGATCTCCTATATCGAATTCCACGTCCCTTTCGATGAAGATCAAGATAACTCTTTTGTCGATTTTGTGAGGTTTTTATACGTTCATTTCGGATCGTTTCAATCTTTTTTCCGTAGTCATACGCACTCAACAACTCCCGGCCCCAACAACGTTGCTTCACCCACCTCATCCCAAAGATAATCGGAGAACGACACTTTCTTCCATACAACGCTCGAATGGAGCCATGCCAATACTTGCTTGATAATCGTTGTTGTAGGAAAACTCCACCAATGGTAAGAACTTGTCCCAACTCCCTTGAAATCAAGGACACAGTAGTCTTAATAGATCTTCAAGAGTTTGAATAGTCCTCTCCGATTGTCCGTCCGTCTCGAGGATGATATGCCGAGCTAAATCGTAAGTCTGTGCTCATAGCTTTTTGCAAACTAACCCAAAATCGTGAAGTGAATCTTGGGTCTCGATCGTAAACTATGGATACCCCAGATACCATGCAGCCTTACAATCTCGCTTATATGTACATACGAGCAAGACGTTCAAGTGTATAAGTTTCTCAGATCAGAAGAAATGAGCAGACTTGGTCAATCTATCAACAATGACCCAAATCGCATCAATGCCTTGAGAAACCTTAGGAAGACCCAGAACTAAATCCATGGTAATGTGCTCCCACTTCCATTCTGGAATTTCAAGTGGTTGCAATGGACCTTTTGGTACTTGATGCTCCGCTTTAACTCGTTGACAAGTTAGACACCTTGAGATAAACAAACGCTATCTCTCTCTTCATATTGCTTCCACCAAAATGTATGATTTAATATCATGATACATTTTGGTACTCCAGATGGATTGCAAATGGTGTGTTGTGTGCTCCATCATGATATTATACTTTAAATCGTGGTCGTTAGAACACAAAGTCCGGAGTCGACTCAAGTATTCCTTCTTCATCGATTCTTGCTTCCTAAGATAGCACCTTCTTGACTTTCTTCCTCATACGCATCACCTGTGTCTCAGTAGCTCGAAAGCAAATTTTAACTTTATCAATTAAAGTCGGTTCTACTCAGATACCGCTATCATCACACGCGTCCCCTCGAGTCTTTAATTCTATCTCCATCCTTTGCAAGTCACACAAATGGGCCTTTTTATGGCTGACAATATCGCACTCAGATTTTGCATATGATTTTCTACTCAACGCGCTACCTACCACGCTCGCTTTTCCGTGATGGTATCGATGGTATGATCATAATCTTTCAACAGTTCAAGCCAACGTCGTTGTCGCATGTGTTGAGTTCCTTTTGAGTGAAGAAATATTTGAGGCTTTTATGATCCGTAAAGATCTCCACTTTCTCCCATACAAGTAATGCCTCCAAATTTTAAGTGCAAAGATAATAAATGCGCTAACTCTAGATCATGAGTAGGATAATTCCTCTCATATTCTTTGAGTTGTCACGAGGCATAAGCTATTACTTTTCCATGTTGCATGAGAACACATCCCAACCTTTTTGCTCAAGCATCATCAGAGATGACAAATCCCTCCGAGCGAATGGATGGTATTGTCGTAACAAAATAAATAAGTCTCCTCTCGAGTTCTTGAAAACTCTTCTCACATTCTTCGCCTCCAACCGAACTTTCAGTATCTTTCCAAGTCACCGAGTCAATGGAATAGCGATTCGAGAAAATCCTTCCACGAATCTCCGATAATAACCAAATTTAAACCGAGAAAGCTACGATTTTGACATCGATTTAGGTTGTTCCAACTTTCAATAGCTTCAATCTTTGTCGGGTCAACAGATATTCCATGACTTGATACCACGTGCCCAAGGAATGCTACTTCTTCAAGCCGTAACTCAGATTTCTTCAACTCGCATAAAGCTTATATTCACGAAGCTTTTGGAGTGTCACCTCAAGTGTTGCTTTCATGATCTTCACGGCTTTTGGAATAAATAAGGATGTCATCAATAAAGACGCACCACAAAGTGATCTAAATATTCCTCAATACTTGGCTCATCATATCCATGAAGGCGTAAGAGAGCATTAGTCAATCCAAAGGACATGACTAGGAATTCATAATGCCCGCATCGGAGTTCAAAGCCGCTTTGGAATGTCGGTGGTTCTAATCTTCAATTGGTGATATCCTAACGTAAGATCAATCTTTGAAAAGAATTTGGCCTCAGAATCGGGTCAAACAGTCATCAATACGCGGCAATGGATACCTATTTTTGATGGTGACATGATTCAACTCCCGATAATCAATACAAAGTCGCATACTCCCATCTTTCTTCTTCACTTAATGTAACAGAGCACCCCAAGGAGAAGTACTAGACTAATAAAGCCAATGTCTAACAATTCTCGCATTGGGTCTTTAACTCCTCAAGTTCAATAGAGCTATTCGATATGGGCTTTGAAATAGGTTTTGTACCGTTCAAGGTCGATACAAAATTCAATTTCACGCCTCGGGGTAGGCCAGAAGTTCTTGGGAATACGTCAGAAATTTATTAACAATAGGAATATCGTTTAAAACCGACGTATTTTTATTTAAATCAGGATATGAGCTAAGAAAGCTCGACATCCGCTTTTCAATAAACGAATAATTTTATGGCTTGAGATGACCGTGATTGATTTTAATGGTTTGGTCGTTTGAATTCGTGATAATAGGTTGATTAGAATATGAAAGCTAACAACCTTAAAACAATCAATTTTTGCATGATAAGTAGTTAACCAATCAATCCCTAGTAATCACGCCAAATGCAAGTATTTTTAATGAAATAAGATCGATGTGTAATGTGAGGGTACCGATTTGAACCAAACAAGACTTATAAACAAAGTGGATGTAATGAAGGTTTTCTCCCAACTGAGTTTCCACAGATAAGTCAAAGTCTAATTTCTCCTGAGTCAAATTTAATCGATGAGCGCAAGTAGAGAAATAAAAGAATGGGTAGAACCCCAGATCAAATAAAGTATAGACTTCATTAGAGTTTATGATAAGCTTACCCGTGATGACCTCATTCGATTCTCGCTCTTTGGGAGGTCACAACAAATGCTCTCCTCAGACTACCGGCTTTGAATTTTCGGGATGGCCTTTGGTGCCTCCATCCTAGCTGAATTTGTCTTCAGAACGCACAAAATCGAGCTAAGTGACCTTTCTTCCACAATTATAACATGCTTTGACGGCATGACGCAGCTTTGATCGATGTGTCCTCTCCTCCGCATTTGAAGCATATGATAGGTGGTCTTTCTCCTTCCTTAACAATGGGTGCTTTGGCCGACGCGTCTTTCCATCATTGTTGAATCTCCTTTTTTGAAATGTCCATTCTTATTGTTTTTGCCCCGATTACCACCAAAGTGGTTACCATATCTCGCCCGTTGATTCCCTCCACGCTTGTTGTCACCGCCGATGACTATTCTCGCCGGTATTATAATTTTGCTTACCGCTTCTTTTAGTTCATTGTTGACTCATTATCGCGCTCCACTAATCGAGCCCTATTTACAACATCCGAATACAAACACGCTTTATGAGAAATAAGATGTCGACGATATCTCCCGCTTCAAACCTCTTAAAAACATTCGCGCCATTCTCTCTTCATTATCCACCAAGTGGGACGAACCGTGATAACTCCGCAAATTTTGCCTCGTATCGCGATTACTGGCCATATTGTTTTGTTCCAACTTGATAAACTCCACCTCCTTCATGTGGCTAATACTTTCGTGAAAGTATTTGTCGTTGAGCCTCCTCGAACTTCTCCCAAGATATCTTCAAGACAAATTGGTTGAGTACGCTTTTACCGATTCCCACCAAGAATCCGCCTCCCAAGCAACATAAAGGCAAGAAAGGGAACCTTTTGCTCTTCTGGAGCATCCCAAGACATCAAATATCTTGGTAATCTGCTTTATCCATGCTTCCGCTTGTAAGTGGTTTTGCTCTCCTTAAACTCCCGGTGGTCCCAGCCTCCTTAAATTGTTTAGCGGTGACCGCCCGAGAGTTTTCCGTGTTTCCACCTACGCTTTTGGACAGAGTCGCTTCTCGCCTCGTCATTCAGATAAATTGCATAAAGCCTCAACATTTGATCATTTGTCATTTGGTCGGTGTTGTTGTTTGCATGAGGATTGTCGCCTCGATGCACATTATCTCGATTATTGATATGTGGTGAATCAACGATCGCTCGCGCCCATTGCTATTCTCAACATTCTCGATGTCATTTTCAGACATCGCCACAAAACAAAAGGTTAATTGACATGTAACAAATTATCCCTATCTTCCGACCAAACCAATAAAATAGCACATAAACTTAGGTAGGTCATACTAATGTAAGGTATTCCCTGCCTCTCCCTCCTAGTACTATTCTCACATCTTAGCTGTGGATCATATCCCTAAGCTCGATACTCAACCGGACGCCCCCAAAATTAGGTATACATCACCCATCTTGGGTCGACACTTACATGGTATGTAATTTAAAAACAACTTATTAACATAACTGCCGTGGTATAATACGACATAAATCGTGAGTTTAAATACAAATATCGTCTACTAGATATTATACAAACTCAAATAAAAAGTCCTCATTATTAATTATTATCACACTATTTTACGTAATAGTGAGGACTACTAATGCTATCTTCAGACCATCACTGCTTCCCCGACTCGTCCCCAAATTTATATTATCATTTCTCAAGAGAGAACAAATGAAAGAAAGGGTGAGCTCAACTAGCCCAAGAAGAAATATTATGACTAAGATAATGCAAAATAAATTATCAATAGTCTTCAATAATGTTAAACCGATAAAATACAATAGACAACCAGCTTTATCCGCAATGAATACGCAATCCATTAAAAGAGTCAAGTATAAAATAAAGTCTACTATCTTTTAGGTTTTAAAAGGTTTTCATCATCGTTTATAGTCGAGACTCAAATTTTTAATAAATATTTCACATCATCGAATCACCCCGCACTACGCCAAGGATATTCTTTAGTATCACGACCACAATTATTCATGCACTACGGCCAAGAATATTTGTGTATTCATTAATGGTCATGATCATGCCAACAATCGTCCATCAATGCACTACTACCATCGAGGATTTTTATCACATCATTTGTAACATTACTGGCCATGATTACAATCAATAATCTCTCGGTCATAATCATACCAAGTCCATCTATGCACTATGTGCCACGTATGACTTTCAAAAAAAATATAAACATGAGGATGATGACAATGATATAAGAATTCAATAAAACAAGTTCAAGAATTATTTTATCCAGAATTATTAACGCCCAAATTGTCAACATGATATTTGCTTTTGTAGAGTAAAATTCAAGAATGATCGTAAGAATATTTCCATGAAAAGATATCGATGAAACGCAAATATCAAGGATATTCTACTAATTTCATGGAGTATAGAAGTCAAAGTTTTAACCAACCGGGTATAATAAAGAATGGAATAACAAAAGAAATCACCATGCATGCGATAGATCGCATGCATGTGTTATTCCAATGTAATAATAAATAATCTAACTGTGTCGTGAAATTCACACCGCATGTGATGTTCCAATGTAATAATAAAGATGGAACCAGATCCTGTAAAAACACAGATAGGATATTCCAATGTAATAATAAAGATTTTAACCAGTCCTGTAAAACACATGCATGTGATGTTCCAACAGAATAATAAAGATGGAACCAGTCCTGTAAAAACACATGCATGTGATGTTCCAATGTAATAATAATAAAGACGGAACCAGTCAGGTGTAAAACACACGCATGTGATGTTCCAATGTAATAATAGAAGAATGTCACCAAGTATAGGGTAAACCACTTATACAAAAGTTATTCCAAATGTAATAATAAGCAATGGAATAACAACAGCTTCTCTTCATGAATAAGAAAGAATAACACCCCTTACATTTGGTAGGAGATTGAATATCGCAGTTAGCAGTAAGTAACAAAATACTCTTTCTTCTTTCTCTTCTTATTCTCTATACTTCTCTCTCTATAGCTCGAATGAATTCGTGAAAATAATGAAGCCCTCAGCCTCTATTTATATAAGATTTCTAGCTTAAGCACCGCCGTGTGAAAAGGCAAGTGGCTTCGATTTAATCGGTTTCGACGCTCAGAATGTGAAACGACAAGTGGTTCGACGCTCAGTAATGTGAAACGACAAGTGGTTCGACGTCTCGTAAAAGGTAATTACTATTAACGAAGGTAAATACTATCGACGAAGGTAAATACTATTCACAAGGGTAATTACTATCGACGAAGGTAATTACTTATCGACGAAGGTAAATACTATTCACAAGGGTAATTTATTATCGACGAAGGTAATTTGATTTAAGGTAAATACTATTCACAAGGGTAATTACTATCGACGAAGGTAATTACTATCGACGAAGGTAAATACTATTGACGAAGAGACTCTTAGATGATGACATATGAGCCCCCATAAAATAATCAAACTTACCACAAATCATTTTTTTTTCATCAACACATATTTAATCTTTCAACAATTATTAATCATTTATAACTTGTCGTCTCAATTATTGATTTAATACTATAACATATTATATGAGATGATATCGCGTGACAATAATTGAATCAATAATATAAGAGATATGATGCAAAGAATTATCGTAGTAATAATCGAGCATAGCCGAAAGTGACTTCTCACGTAAGCATCAATAATCAATACCGTGCTACTATACAACCACGCCAGACATCGCATTTTTTTACCACCGGTAGTTCAACAGCTTTTAACTCAGAACACTCTCCGCCAAGTTATTTTTATAAAATATTTTTGTCATTTTTCAATCCGACAATAATTTCATTGTGGGGTCCACCAATGATTGAGCCATTTATGTACTAATATTCCCTAACAAAAAGAATATTCCCTAACCAAACTAATATTTTATAACAACTTGCATACTTTGCAAAATTTATAAATATTACCCACAACTATAACATTATATATTTATTCCATTATATCAAAAATAAATTTATAGAAAAATTCATCTTTATTTATAAAAGTTTGGGTCTTATTCAAGAAATAAGAATGGACATTTATAGGGTTCAACAAAAAATTCATCTTTATTTATAAAATGTTTCAAATCTTGGACGGAGAGGGACACATCCGTCTTAAACAATCCAAAGCGTGTTTTAATCGGAAGAGAAGGTCACTTAGCTCGATTTTGTCGTATGGTGAAGTCAAGTCCGATTGAGATAGTGATGCCAAAGGATGTCCGACAAGCCAAAGCTAGGTAGTTTAAGAGAGAGTTTTTTTCTCGTGACGAGGAACCCGAATAAAATTATCACGGGTAAGTTAATCATAAGCTCTTTGCGAAGTCTATATCGTATTCGATACTGGGTTCTACCTATTATTTTATCTCTCTTGCTTTTTGCGTTCAACGTTTAAATTTGACTCGTGGAAATTGGACTTTGATTTATCTGTTTAAACTTAGTTAGGAGAAACCTTCGTTACCTCCAATGCTTATAAATCTTGTTGATTCAAATCGAAACTTTCACGTTAATTCGTCAATCTTATCTCTTTGAAAATACTTGCCTTTGATGTGATTTTAGGAATCAATTGGTTAACAACTCATTATTCTTTTTGTAAGGTTGTTAGCTTTCATATTCCTAACCAACTCGTTATACTTAATTCAAAGCAACCAAACCACTAAAGTCAATCATTGTCATATCAAGCCATAAGTAAAGAGCACCGATCCTTTCGTTGTTGACTTCCTTGTGTAGAATGCAACCGAGCCGGACTTTTCAGAGGCGACGTCGTGAATGAAGATGGCAAGTTTATAGGTATCATTGTGAGATGCTTTATCTAGGTTAAGGGATAGAAGTCACAGGTTGGTATCAATGTGACGTCTTATCCAAGTCTTGGACAAGAGTAATGATTTTGAATGATATTTTTATCATTAATAAATTTCTTGGCGTATTCTTGAAGACTTCCTAGCCTACCCTAGAACGTAAAATCAAATTTTGTATTGACCCCAGTACAAAAACCCATTTCTTAAACCCTCAAATATTTTTTCAACAAAAATGAACAGTTTACGTGGTTTATGATGAAAGTCATAATAAAAGCATTGGAATAATGAAAATCATGGGTATATGAAGTATTAGTAAGTTTTATGATGAGTTATGTTGGTTAGTATGTGAAAACATGAAAGTTTCTTAGAAATCACAAAGAGTTGAAAATCAGATTTTGGTGAAAAACGTAACATGAAATTCAATTGACTATATCTCTTATTATATTTTGAATTTTTGAATGTGGTCAAGTCCTAGAGTTAGATCTATGAGTTACCTAACTAATCCAAGTGGAATTACTGGAAAAGGTGTTGTAGATTTTTGTGGGGACTGATTTTAGCAAAGGAGGCCAAAGCTGTAAATTTCAAAAATGCTACTGCCCAGAAACTTTAAGGGACTGTTTCGGCCACTTAAATTATGAGAAAAATTCTGGGCTTTTGGGACATGAAGGTATATGGTATAAAGTACCTCCTGTCCAAAAATGAGTTCATTCTGACTTAAAATGAGCAAGTTATGACTATTTCAATATTTAGGTTTTTCCGACGAAAAAACGCTATAACCGGAGTTCTATAACTCCGATGACCATAAAATTTAAACTAGAAGCTCACGTTAACATGTGTAAGGTCCTGCCAAGATTTGAGAATTTTGGAGTTAAACTTGAGGTAGCTAATTTCTTAAGAAATTAATTAGAAATTAATTTTGAAAAATAGTAAATGAATTTTAAAAATTCGAGAAAAATATATTTTCATCATGGGACTATATTATGCTAAATCCCAGAAAAGAAATATTTTTGGGACTGATTTGGTATTTTTCATGAAAATAGTTTAGTTCTGAACATATGAGTTAAATATGTTATGTGAAGTAACAAAGTTGAAAATAGGATTTTATGGCTGTAGAATCTTATATAGAGTATATGCATATTTTTTGAGAGATTTGATAATTGGGGATGATATCTTATGAGTATGACATTTTGAATGATTAAATGCATTATATGGTAAAGCGTAAACAATTAAGATAAATTGTTTATAAATTTAAGAAGTGATTAAAATATTGTTATAATATTAATGATATTAGATTATGAGATTATTAAGTGATTGAAAACATGGGGATATTCTTGAATCTCGGATAAATTATATTATAAATGTTTAATATTTATCCTTTATCTCATTTGATTGATTCTTTATATCATTATCCTCATGCTTATATTATGTTGAAAGTCATCTCTATGGCTGTAGATGGACTTGGTATGATTATGACGAGGATTGTTCGGTATAATCATAATCAGTAAATGAATACACAATTATCTTTCGGTAGAAGTGCATGGATAATTTGTGGTCGTGATCTTAATGAATACACAATTATCTTTGGTAGTAGTGCATGGATAATTTGTGGTCGTGATCTTAATGAATACACAATTATCTTTGGTCAGTAGTGCATGGATAATTTGTGGTCGTGATATCTAATGAATACACAATTATCTTTCGCCGTAGTGCATGGATAATTTGTGGTCGTGATCTTAATGAATACACAATTATCTTTGGTCGTAGTGCATGGATAATTTGTGGTCGTGATACTTAATGAATACACAATTATTTCAGTAGTAGTGTATGGATAATTTGTGGTCGTGATCTTAATGAATACACGATTATCTTTGGCCGTAGTGCATGGATAATTCGTGGTCGTGATACTAATGAATATCCTTGGCACGTAGTGCGGGGATGATTCGATGATATGGATTAATTATTGAAGTGAGTCTCAAAGAATGAAATATTAATTCATGGATGTGGTAAAAAGTCATCTTCGGTAGTAGTGCATTGATAGACTTGGTATGATTATGACCACGGATTATTCGGTATAATCACGACCGTAATTGAAAACACAAATATCCTTAGCCAAGAGTGGCATGGATAATTCATGGTTGTGATACTATTAAAGTTGAGTCTCAAAGTATTATTGGTTTTACAGTTAAATATCTTTGGCCTGTAGTGCAAAGATGAATTGTTAATGAATATCTTTGGCGGATTACGAAGATGAATTTAATATTTTTAACAATAAAGGTATTCAAGGTATCCTCACCTCTTTATCATACAGTCGTACCCTAATTTCGAGGCGAAATTCCATAAGGAGGAGATTGTGAGACCCCAGATTTTATCAATAAAGGTTTAAATTTTGTCGAAATAATTTTTTATATTATGGTGTGAATTTAAGATAATATTATAGTTGTGGGTAGTATTTATAAATTTTGTAAAGTATCAAGTGGTTATATTATATTCGATTGGTGGGAATATTAGGTTTAGCGGGGAATATTCGTACAATGGCTCAATCATTGGTGGACCCCTAATGAAATTATTGTCGGATTGAGAAAACGACAAAAATATTTTATTAAAATAACGGCGGAAGTTTTACCGTTGATACTATTGAACTACTTCGGTAGTAAAAAGTACAAAGACGTGTGGTTGCATAAGTAGCACTACGGTATTGATTATGATGCCTATGTGAGAAGTCACTCGGTTTGATTCCATTATTGTCGATTAATAATATGAATTATTATAGCGATAATGACGTTTTGTTTTATTCAGTATTATTAACGTAATAAAAGCGAAACATCTTTTATATAAAATAGAATACTTTATTAAAGTTATTCTATAAATAGAATATATTATATTTTATTATGCATCGTAGTGTTGCATAGTGTTTTGCGATAGTGTTTTGCATAGTATTGCATAGTGTTTGCATAGTAAAATGTTTTATATAAATAGAATATATTATATTTTATTTAAAAGATTTTGCTTTAAATATGGACCGTCAGATTAAAGTAAATCAATACGGACTGAATTCATAGATTAATTCTTATGCATTTCATTTTCCTATAAATAGAAGCTCATTCCTTCATTATTTTCTTACTTAATTCATTGAAACTCAGAGAGAGAAATTATAGAGAGAAGTTATATAGAGAAAATTTAGAAAGAAGAAGAGTATTCTGCTACTTCACTACTTCTATATTAGGTTCTTTTTACGGTAAGGGTGTTATTCTTTCTTCTTGAAGAGAACTTACATTATTCCATTCATTATTATTACATTGAATAACTTTCGTAAAAGTGGCATACCCTATACATAACTTCAGATATCGCTGGCGATACCCTATACTTGGTGAAATCCTTATGTTATTCCATTCTTATTTGTTACATTGGAATAACTTTGATATCTGGTTTACCCTATACTTGGTGACATTCTTCTATTATTCATTGGAATATCACATGGTGTTTTTTACACAGGACACTGGTTCCGCTTTTTATTATTACATTGGAACATCACATGCGTGTGTTTTACGGACTGGTTAAAATCTTTATCATTCTGTTGGAATATCCTATCATGTGTTTTACACCGCATCCAGTTCCATCTTTATTATTCTGTTGGAACATCACGTTTTGTGAATTTCACACTTGACGGTTCCGATTATTATTATTACATTGGAATAACTTTGTCTACATCGGGCAATCGCATGCGTGGTGATTTCTTTTGTTATTCCATTCTTTATTATACCCAGTTGGTTAAAATTTTGACTACTATACTCCATGAAATTAGTAGAATATCCTTGATATTTGCGTTTCATCCAAGTATCTTTTCATGGAAATATTCTTCGATCATTCTTGAATTTTACTCACTAAATAAAAGATCATGTTGACAATTTGGGCGTTAATAATTCATGGATTAAATAATTCTTGAACTTGTTTTATTGAATTATTATGTCATTGTCATCATCCTCATGTTATATTATGTTATCTTTGGCTTACGTGCATAGATGAACTTAGTATGATTATGACTGGGATCATTCGGTATAATCATGACTTGATATAAATGATGTGACAAAAGTCCTCGGTGGCTCTGTAATGCGTTGATGGATAGTTTTGGTATGATTATGACCGGGGTGATTCGGTATAGTCATGACCATTGATAATTTGATGAAAATCCTTGACCGTGGTACAGTGGATGATTAGATGTGGTGGTTTATTTATTGTCGAGTCTCAAATGATAAAAATTGATGAAAACCTTTTAAAACCTAAAAGATAGTAGACTTTATTCTCTACTTGACTCTTTTAATGGATTGCTTATTCATTGCAGATTAAACCGGTTGTCTATTGTATTTTATCGGTTTAACACTGAAGGTTGAATGATAATGATAATTTATTACGCATTATCTTAGTCATAATATTTCTTCGGGCTAGTTGAGCTCACCCTTTCTTTCCTTTGTTCTCTTCTCTTGAAATGAGAACATAGCATTTGGAGACGAGTCGGGGGAACGAAGTAATGGTCGAGAGGATAGCATTAGTAGTCCTCACTATTACGTGAAATAGTGTGATAATAGTTGTAATGAGGACTCCTTTTGAGTTTGTATAATATCTAGTAGACAATATTTGTATTCAAACTCACGCTTTATGTCAGATTGTATACCTACGCTTACATTAGTAAGTTGTATTTGAATTTATGTACCATGTAAGTGGCGACCAAGATGGGTGGACGTATACCTAATTTTGGGGCGCCACGAGAAAGTCCGGCTTCGGTGCATTCCACACAAGGAAGTCAACAACGAAAGGTTCGGGGCTCTTTACTTATGGCTTGATATGACAATAATTGACTTTAGTAGTTTGGTTACTTGAATTCGCACAACAAGTTGGTTATGAATATAAAAGCTAACAACCTTACGAAAAGCATGATGAGTAGTTAACCAATTGATTCCTAAAATCACATCAAAGGCAAGTATTTTCAAAAAGATAAGATCGACGAGTAACGTGGAAAGTGTTTATTTGAATCAAACAAGATTTAAAAAAAATAGTAAGCGATAACGTGAAGGCTCCTACTAACGGTTACAACCAATAAGTCAAAGTCTAACTTCTCCCGAGTCAAATTTAAACGTTGAACGCAAGCAGAGAGAGATAAAATAATGGGTAGAACCCAGTATCTTATAAGGTGTGACGCCCCAAAATTAGGTATACATCACCCATCTTGGGTAGTGGATACATGGTATGTAATTTAAATACAACTTACTAATAATAAATCGCCGGTGTACAATACGACATAACCGTGAGTTTGAATACAAATATTGTCTACTAGATATTATACAAACTCAAAAGGAGTCCTCATTACAATTATTATCACACTATTTCACGTAATAGTGAGGACTACTAATGCTATCCTCCGGACCATTACTCCGCTCCTGGACTCGTCCCAACTATGTTCTCATTTCAAGAGAAGAAAGTGAAAGAAAGGTGAGCTCAACTAGCCCGAAGAAGAAATATTATGACTAAGATAATGCGTAATAAATTATCAATAGCCTTCAACATTGTTAAACCGATAAAATATAATAAACATCAAGTTTAAGCTGCGGTGATGAACAAGCAATCCATTAAAAGAGTCAAGTAGAAAATAAAATCTACTATCTTTTATGATTTAAAAGGTTTTTCATCATCTTTATAAATTTGAGACTCGACTTTAATAAATAATCCACATTATCGAATCACCCCCGCACTACGACCAAGGATATTCTTTAAGTATCACGACCACAATTATTCCCGCACTACGGCCGAGAATAGTTGTGTATTCATTAATGGTCATGATAATGCCAACAAACGGTCCATCAATGCACTACCACTAATCGAGGATTTTTACCACATCATTTGTAACATTACGGTCATGATTACACCGAATAGTCTCTCGGTCATAATCATACCAAGTCCATCTATGCACTACTGAAGCCACGAGATGACTTTCAACATAATATAAACATGAGGATGATGACAATGATATAAGAATTCAATAAAACAAGTTCAAGAATTATTTTATCCAGAATTATTAACGTCCAAATTGTCAACACGACATTGTTTTGTAGAGTAAAATTCAAGAATGATCGGAAGAATATTTCCATAAAAGATATGGATGAAACGCAAATATCAAGGATATTCTACTAATTTCATGGAGTATAGAAATCAAAGTTTTAACCAATGGGTATAATAAAGAATGAAATAACAAAAGAAATCACCACATGCGATAGATCGCAGACAAAAAGTTATTCCAATGTAATAATAAATAACGGAACGAAGTCGTGAAATTCACACCGACAAGATGTTCCAACGTAATAATAAAATGGAACCGGATCCGGTGTAAAACACACAGATAAGATATTCCAACAGAATGATAAAAGCGGAACCAGTCGGTGTAAAACACACGATGGATGTTCCAACAGAATAATAAAGACGGAACTGAGTCCGGTGTAAAACACACATGCATGTGATGTTCCAATGAGAATAATAGAAGAATGGAATAAAAGAAGAAGATCACCAAGTATAGGAGATTCACAGATACAAAAGTTATTCAACAATGAATAAATAAGAATGGAATAACAAAAAAGTTCTCTTCATGAATACAAAGAATAACATACCCCTTACGGGTACAACAAATAATATTCCCTACCTTAGAAGAACTGAATATTGGCAAAGTGAAGTAGCAGAATACTTTTCTTCTTTCTCTCTATAGTTTCTCTATCTAGAGTTTCAGTGAATTCGTAAGAAAATAATGAAGGAATGAGCTTCTATTTATAGGAAAATAGAATGCATAGTAATTAATCCATGAACGGTCCAGATTGATTTACTTTAATCGACGGTCCATATTTAAAGTAAAATCTTTTAAATAAAATATAATATATTCTATTTATATAAAAACATTTTACTATGCAAACACTATGCAACACTATGCAAAAACACTATGCATAATAACTTTAATAAAGTATTCATTTTTTATATAAAAAGATGTTTCGCATTTTATTACGTTAATAATACTGAATAAAACAAAACGTCATTATCATTATAATAATTCATATTATTAATCGACAATAATGGAATCAAACCGAGTGACTTTCTCACATAAGCATCAATAATCAATCTTGGTGTCTTCTTATGCAATTACACGACATCGCATTTTTTACTACCGAGTAGTTCAACAAGATCAACCAGTAAAACTTCCGCCGTTATTTCAATAAAATATTTTTTTGTCGTTTTCAATAATTACATTTGTAGGGTCCACCAATGATCGAGGTAGTTTATTTAATATTCCTCGTTAAACCGAATATTCCCCACCAATCGAATATAATATAACCACTGCATACTTTTGCAAAATTTATAAATATTACCCACAACTATAACATTATATCAAATTATTCCATAATATTCAAAAATAATATTTATAGAAAATTCATCTTTATTTATAAAAGTTGGGGTCTTACAACCTCCCTTCTTATGAAATTTAGCCTTCGAAATTAAGTGCGTACGCACTGGTATGTCAAGAGGTAAGGATACCTTGATTTCATTTGATTCTAACTCCCAAGTCATTTCCTCAACATCGTGGTTCCTCCACAAAACTTTGACTTGAGGTATAACCTTGGAGCGTAGAATATGTTCCTTCTTATCCAAAATTTGAACAGAACCTCTTCATACGTCAAATCTTCCGCTATTTCGTCCTGGGTTCTAACTCAATAATATGGTTCGGGTCTTTCACATATTTACGTAACATGGATATGTGAAAATGTTATGAACATGAGACATATTTGGCAGTAAAAAGCGAGTCTATAGGCCATAGTTCCTACTCGATCGAGGATTAAAATGGACCAGATGAATCGAGGATTAAGTTTTCCTCTCTTTCCAAATCTTGTAACTCATTTCCATGGAGCAACTCTTAACAACACATGATCTCCTATATCGAATTCCACGTCCTTTCGATGAAGATCAAAGATAACTCTTTTGTCGATTTTGTGAGGTTTTTATACGTTGTCGGATCGTTTGAATCTTTCCAGTAGTGATACGTACCAACTCCGGTCCCAACAACGTTGCTTCACCCACCTCATCCCAAAGATAATGGAGAATGACACTTTCGTCCATACAACGCTTGAATGGAGCCATGCCAATACTTGCTTGATAAGCTTTGTTGTTGTAGGAAAACTCCACCAATGGTAAGAACTTGTCCCAACTCCCCTTGAAATCAAGGACACGAGTCTTAATAGATCTTCAAGAGTTTGAATAGTCCTCTCGATTGTTCGTCCGTCTCGAGGATGATATGCCGAGCTAAATCGTAAGTCTGTGCCCATAGCTTTTTGCAAACTAACCCAAAATCGTGAAGTGAATCTTGGGTCTCGATCGAAACTATGGATACTGGCATACCATGCGATCTTACAATCTCGTTTATATACATACTGAGCAAGACGTTCAAGTGTATAAGTTTCTCGATTATCGGTAAGAAATGAGCAGACTTGGTCAATCTATCAACAATGACCCAAATCGCATCAATGCCTTGAGAAACCTTAGGAAGACCCCAGAACGAAATCCATGGTAATGTGCTCCCACTTCCATTCGGAATTTCAAGTGGTTGCAATGGACCTTTTGGTACTTGATGCTCCGCTTTAACTCGTTGACAAGTTAGACACCTTGAGATAAACAAATGCGCTATCTCTCTCTTCATATTGCTTCCACCAAAATGTATGACGAATATCATGATACATTTTGGTACTCCGAGATGGATTGCAAATGGTGTGTTGTATGCGCCTCCATCATGATATTATACTTTAAATCGTGGTCGTTAGGAACACAAAGTCCGGAGTTGACTCAAGTATTCCTTCTTCATCGATTCTTGCTTCCTAAGATAGCACCCTCTTGCACTTTCTTCCTTATACGCATCGCCTCCAGTCTCAGAAGCTTGAAAGCGAACTTTAACTTTATCGATTAAAGTCTGTTCTACTCATATATTCGCTATCATCACACGCGCCCCAGAGTCTTTAACTCTATCTCCATCCTTTGCAAGTCACACAAATGGGGCTCATTGCGTTGACAATAACGCACTCGCACTTGCATTTGATCTTCTACTCATCGCGCGCTACTACCACGTTCGCTTTTCCAGGATGGTATTGGATGGTATGATCATAATCTTTCAATAGTTCAAGCCAACGTCGTTGTCGCATGTTGAGTTCTTTTTGAGTGAAGAAATATTTGAGGCTTTTATGATCCGTAAAGATTTCCACTTTCTCCCCATACAAGTAATGCCTCCAAATTTTAAGTGAAGATAACAATTGCTAACTCCGGATCATGAGTAGGATAATTCCTCTCATATTCTTTGAGTTGTCGCGAGGCATAAAGCTATAACTTTTCCATGTTGCATGAGAACACATCCCAACCCTTTTCAAGACATCATCAGTAGATGACAAATCCCTCCGAGGCGGATGGTATTGTCGAGCAGTCTTGAAATAAGTCTCTCTTGAGTTCTTGAAAACTCTTCTCACATTCTTCGCTCCAACCGAACTTTGTATCTTTTGAGTCACCGAGTCGATGGAGTAGCGATTCGAGAAAATCCTTCCACGAATCTCCGATAATAACCAAATTAAACCGAGAAAGCTACGACTTGATCCTTCGATTTAAGTTGTTCCCGGCTTTGAATAGCTTCAATCTTTCTTTGGGTCAACAGATATTCCATGAATTGATACCACGTGCCCAAGGAATACTTCTTTGCCGTAACTCGCATTTCTTCAACTTGGCATTAAAGCTTATATTCACGAAGCTTTTGGAGTGTCACCTCAAGTGTTGCTTTCATGATCTTCACGGCTTTTGGAATAAATAAGGATGTCATCAATAAAGACGACCACAAAGTGATCTAAATATTCCTTGAATACTCGGTTCATCATATCCATGAAGGCAAAGTAGGAGCATTAGTCAATCCAAAGGACATGACTAGGAATTCATAATGCCCGCATCGAGTTTCGAAAAGCCGTCTTTGGAATGTCGGATTCTAATCTTCAATTGGTGATATCAGGAACGAAGATCAATCTTTGAAAAGAATTTGGCTCCTTGCAATCGGGTCAAACAGTCATCAATACGTGGCAATGGATACCTATTTTGATGGTGACATGATTCAACTCCCGATAATCAATACAAAGTCGATACTCCCATCTTTCTTCTTCACGTATGTAATAGAACAGAGCACCCCAAGGAGAAGTACTAGGGACGAATAAAGCCAATGTCTCAACAATTCCTGCGAGTTGGGTCTTTAACTCCACGAAGTTCAATAGAGCCATTCGATATGGGGCTTTGGAAATAGGTTTTGTACCGGAGTTCAAGGTCGATACAAAATTCAATTTCACGCCTCGGGGTAGGCGGTGAAGTTCTTCTGGGAATACGTCAGAAATTTATTAACAATAGAAATATCGCTCAAAACCGACGTATTTTTGTTTAAATCGTGACATGAGCTAAGAAAGCTTGACATCCGCTTTTTCAATAAACGAATAGCTTTATGGCTTGAGATGACCGTGATTGATTTTAATGGTTTGGTCGTTTGAATTCGCATAATAGGTTGATTAGGAATATGAAAGCTAACAACCTTACGAAAACAATCAATTTTGCATGATAAGTAGTTAACCAATCAATCACTAGAATCACGTCAAATGCAAGTATTTTTAATGAAATAAGATCGAGGTAATGTGAGGTACCGATTTGAACCAAACAAGACTTATAAACAAAGTGGATGTAATGAAGGTTTCTCCCAACTGAGTTTCCACGAGATAAGTCAAAGTCTAATTTCTCCGAGTCAAATTTAATCGATGAGCGCAAGTAGGAGAAATAAAAGAATGGGTAGAACCCAGTATCAAATAAAGTATAGACTTCATTAGAGTTTATGATAAGCTTACCCGTGATGACCTAATCGGGTTCCGCTCTCTCTGGGAGGTCACAACAAACGCCTCCCTTGACTTCTGGGTTTTGACTTTTTCCGGGGACCTTTGGTGCCTCCATCCTAGTTGAATTTATCTTCTGTAAACGACAAAATCGAGCTAAGTGACCTTCTCTTCCACAATTATAACATGCTTTGACTATGACGGCGCGATTCGGATCGATGTGTCCTCTTCTCCCGCATTTAAAGCATATGATAGGTGGTCTTTCTCCTTCCTTAACAACGGTCTTTGGTGCCGACGTCTTTCCATCATTGTTGAATCTCCGTTTCTTGAAATGTCCATTCTTATTGTTTTGTACGATTACCACCAAGTGGTTACCATATATCGCCCGTTGATTCCCTCCACGCTTGTTGTCACCACCGCTCGATGACTACTACTCATTGGTATTATAATTTTGCTTACCGCTTTCTCTTTTAGTTGCGTTGACTCGTTATCGCGCTCCACTAATCGAGCCCTATTTACAACATCCGAATACAAACACGGTTTATGAGAAATAAGATGTTGACGTATCTCGACTTCAAACCTCTTAAAAACATTCGTGCCATTCTCTCTTCATTATCCACCAAGTGGGACGAAACCGTGATAACTCGCAAATTTTGCCTCGTATTGCGACACGGCCATATTGTTTTGTTCCAACTTGATAAACTCCACCTCCTTCACGTGGCTAATATTTTCGGGAAAGTATTTGTCGTTGAAACGACTCCTGGAACTTCTCCCAAGATATCTTTAAGTACAAAGAAGTTGAGTACGTTTTTACCGATTCCCACCAAGAATCACTCTCCGCAACATAAAGGCTGAAAGGGAACCTTTGCTCCTCGGAGCATCCCAAGACATCAAATATCTTGGTAATCTGCTTTATCCATGCTTCCGCAGAAGTGGTTTTTGCTCTCCTTAAACTCCGGTGGTCCAGCTCCTTGAATTGTTTAGCGGTGACCGCCGAGAGTTTTTCGTGTTTCCACCTACGTTTTGGGACGGTGTCGCTCTCGTCTCATTGTTGCATAAATTCGTATAAAGCCTCGAACATTTGATCATTCATCATTTGGTCGGTGTTATTGTTTGTATAAGGATTGTCGCCTTCCTCGATGCACATTATCCTCGATTATTGATATGTGGTGAATCAACGATCGCGCTTTGTGCTCCATTGCTATTCTCAACATTCTCGGATGTCATTTTCAGACATCGCCACAAAACAAAAGATTAATTGACATGTAACAATTATCCTTATATTCGATCGACCAATAAAATAGCATATAAACTTAGGTAGGTCATACTAGCGAAGGTATTCTGCTCTCCCCTCCTAGTACTATTCTCACATCTTAGCCGGGGATCATATCCTAAGCTCGATACCAATGTCGCGACGCCCAAAATTAGGTATACATCACCCATCTTGGGTAGTCGGATACATGGTATGTAATTTAAATACAACTTACTAATATAAATCGCGTAGGTATAATACGACATAAGCGTGAGTTTGAATACAAATATTGTCTACTAGATATTATACAAACTCAAAAGGAGTCCTCATTACAATTATTATCACACTATTTCACGTAATAGTGAGGACTACTAATGCTATCCTCTCGACCATTACTCTGTTCCCCGACTCGTCCCCGCCTATGTTCTCATTTCACAAGAGAACAAAGTGAAAGAAAGGGTGAGCTCAACTAGCCCAAAGAAGAAATATTATGACTAAGATAATGTAGAATAAATTATCAATAGCCTTCAACATTGTTAAACCGATAAAATATAATAAAAATCAAGTTTAATCTGCAATGAACAAGCAATCCATTAAAAGAGTCAAGTAGAAAATAAAATCTACTATCTTTTATGATTTAAAAAAGGTTTTTCATCATCGTATATAGCCGAGACTCGACTTTAATAAATAATCCACATCATCGAATCACCCCGCACTACTACCAAGGATATTCTTTAGTATCACGACCACAATTATTCCCGCACTACGGCCAAGAATAATTGTGTATTCATTAATGGTCATGATCATGAAAACAACTCGTCCATCAATGCACTACTACCATCGAGGACTTTTACCACATCATTTGTAACATTACGGCCATGATTACAAGAATAATCCCTCGGTCATAATCATACCAAGTCCATCCATGCTCTAAAAGCCACATATGACTTTAAAAAAAAATATAAACATGAGGATGATGACAATGATATAAGAATTCAATAAAACAAGTTCAAGAATTAAGTTATTCAGAACTAATAACATCCAAATTGTCAACAATCATCGCTTTGTAGAGTAAAATTCAAGAATGATCGGAAGAATATTTCCATGAAAGATCTTTGGATGAAACGCAAATATCAAGGATATTCTACTAATTTCATGGAGTATAAAAATCAAAGTTTTAACCAATTGGGTATAATAAAGAATGGAATAACAAAAGAAATCACCATGCATGCGATAGATCAAGCCGCAGACAAAAAAGTTATTCTAATGAATAATAAATAACGGAACTGTGTCGTGAAATTCACACCGACAAGATGTTCCACTGAATAATAAAGATGGAACCGGATCCGGTGTAAAACACATGGATAGGATATTCCAACAGAATGATAAAAAGCAGAACCAAGAGTCGGTGTAAAACACATGCATGAGGATGTTCCAATAGAATAATAAAGGCGGAACCGGTCAAGGTGTAAAAACACATGCATGTGATGTTCCAATGAGAATAATAGAAGAATGGAAATAAAAGAAGAAGATCACCAAGTATAGGGGATTACAGATACAATGAGAGTTATTCAACAGAATAAATAAGAATGGAATAACAAAAAAGTTCTCTTCATGAATACAAAAGAATAACACCCTTACGGTACAACAAATAATATTCCCTACCTTAGAAGAACTGAATATTGGAAAGTGAAGAAGTAGCGAGAATACTTTTCTTCTTTCTCTCTATAGTTTCTCTCTCAGAGTTTCAATTGAATTAAGTAAGAAAATAATGAAGGAATGAGCTTCTATTTATAGAAAAATAGAATGCATAGTAATTAATCCATGAACGGTCCAGATTGATTTACTTTTAATCTGACGGTCCATATTTAAAGCAAAATCTTTTAAATAAAATATAATATATTCTATTTATATAAAAATATTTTTTACTATGCAAAAACACTATGCAAACTACTATGCAAAACACTATGCATAATAAAATATAATATATTTTATTTATAGAATAACTTTAATAAAGTATTATGTTTTATATAAAAGATGTTTCGCATTTTATTACGTTAATAATACTGAATAAAACAAAACGTCATTATCGCTATAATAATTCATATTATTAATCGACAATAATGGAATCAAACCGAGTGACTTCTCACATAAGCATCAATAATCAATACTGTAGTGCTACTATGCAACCACACGACATCTTTGTATTTTTTTACTACTATGAAAGTAGTTCAACAAAGATCAGCCGGTAAAACTTCCGCCGTTATTTCAATAAAATATTTTTGTCGTTTTCTCAATCCTACAATAATTACATTGTAGGGTCCACCAATGATTGAGTAGTTATGCGAATATTCCCCGCTAAATGAATATTCCCGAACCAATCGAATATAATATAACCACTTGCATACTTTGCAAAATTTATAAATATTACCCACAACTATAATATTATCTCAAATTCACACCATAATATTAAAAATTATTTCGACAAAATTTAAATCTTTATTGATAAAATCTGGGGTCTCACACCTTTGATATACCCTAAGGGACTTAAGGAATAAGTCAAAGTATAACTCATCATACACAAGATACTATGATGATCTCAAGTCCAAGGATCACTTGTACTACTATCACTACAGGAATTCCTATTGACGCAAGTAAAACTCCATTAGGTATTCCTTAGCGAGCCACGTTCAAAGTGAACTTATTCTCTAATAAGCACCTACATACTTGTTTTAGTGTCTCCACACAAATGATCATGAGATCAATCATCCTCATCCAATGAAGCAAGCAACATATGTATTCAATCTATCCGGATTCACTAATCCCCAATTTAGTAATCCAATGGTTGGGAACTATTTTAGTTTTAAGCTTTCTAAGAATTTAGATCTCATTAGAATGATCATCATCTTTATTCTAAAAGCATTGCTTAAAACTATGGGTTTATCACATATTATAAAACAGCATCATGTAGATAATTAAAAGCCTTTAATAAATTAATACTTTTATTAATAAATGAATAAGATTGTTACAAAGTATATGCTTTATCATCAAACATGATTGGGTTGTGTAATGCATACTACTTTCAATCTCCCACTTGCACTAAAGCCAATCGTCATGGTATCTCATACTCTTCTTCTCTAAGTGACGATTATCCTGTTTTGTTGGATAAGCTTTAGTTAATGGATATGTAATGTTGTTCATGAGAGTCCACTATCTTTATAGTGATTTCCCATCTTTCAATGATTCTAATAATCAAATGAAAGTGCCACAACACATGTTTAGATCCAAGATGAGACTTAGGAACTATTCCTAGTTCTCAGTAATGAACTTTTAATCCAAACAATCAACTTGCGACTTCATTTATAGCTATATACTTTGTCTTTATCACTAAACCAAAGAACTCTTTGTTGTTTGGAACCTTTCCAATTCAATCGCACCAATTGTTCAAGATAACGCTTTACCTTAAAGTGGATTTTTCTCGTCATCTTGGTCCGTCTCGAAAAACTTGAGTCTGTTAAGCCTCTAGTTTTAATTTAGACCCACCATGAATATGATCACATCCTTAGTGCTTGGGTTAAGCACTTTAAGATGTTTTTCACCGACTCATAGTGAACTTCTCCGAATATGGTGATCAACATCGGTCTCGATATTTCATTGCATACATGATAGTCACTCATGCGACCTCTCTTTTCGTGAGTCCTGTGGGGACTATTAAGAGAGATACACTCCATAGCTCATCGACATGAGACATCTCTTGGAGTTTGCCATGCTAAACGACTTTAGCATCAAATGAATATACGTTCCTTGGGTTAAGTCGAACATCCTCTTAAATCTATCTATATAGATTTATATCCCCAATTAAGATACTCTTCCAAATCATTCATGGAGGAATGTTTAGACAACTTTATCTTTACTGATTGTAGCATTGGTATGTCATTCCTTATCCTTAGTATATCAACATATAGTATTAGGAATGTCACGGCGCTCCCACTATCCCTTTTGTATACACTAGAACTCTTACCTCATCGTATGTAACTGGATCATCATCTTCTATGATGTGTACCTCATCATCATCATCTATGATGAATCCATACCTCCTAGGTATCTTCGGTACTATTCTAGATTTACGATTCGGTTGTGGTACAATAGGTCTATCTATAGGTTCCTCTTATTTGACTTATAGTGTTTTGTGGTTCTTGAACTCTTCAAGATCTATTATCCTCCTACTAGCCCCTTTTAATGATAAACACCTTTATCTTAGAAGGCAGCGTGTTTCGTAACAAACACCTTTTGCTAAGTAGAATTATAGAACATATACCCTAAACTTACTTTAGGATGTCCCACAAATCTGTACATGTCAAATCTTGTCCCAAGCTTATCCTTCGAAACCTTTTCACATAAGTTGGACAACCCCTTATCTTAACATACTTAAGATTAGGAATCCTCTCTGTCCATAACTTTTATGGAGTCTTGGGGCTGGATTTTGAGGTTACCTTTTCGTAGATATGCAGCCATTTCTAGGACATTATCCCAGAAGGATATTGGAATGTCAGTAAAATCATTATGGACCGCACCATGTCCAACAAGGTACGATTTTTCATTCAGATACATCAATCAATTATTGCGTATTAGGATGTGTCCATTATGAGAAAACCATTTGAGATGATCTAGAAACTTATTGCACAAGTATTTGTTCCTTGATCTAATCAAAGAATCTTAATACATTGCCAATTTGTTTCACTTCTGAATTCTTTGAACCTTTCAAATAATTCACACTTGTATTTTAGCAAATACACACATTCAACTCTTTGAATGATCATCTCCTTTTCTTATACTAGTTTGTTCAATATGCAAAATTATTTTCATGTAAGTCAAGTATACAAAATTTATTAAGTAATATTCCAGTTCTATACAAAACATTATTATTATAAATAGAACAACAATTGTTCTTAATTATAATACCAAAGATTTCATTGTCCAACAATAAAATGGAAATAATATTTTTAACAAGAACTGGAATACAATAACAACTTATTGACTTAATAGATTTGCCCGTAGGCATTGCTAAACTATAAGTTTTTATGGCTAATATGGCAACCTTTGCTACATTTCCATACATAGGATTACTTATATTTGTTTAGCTTTCTACTTACCTTGGTCCTTCATAAATCTATATTTATGATAACCAAAGTCGGTATCCAATACCCAAGTAGAACCTTGACTTAAAGAAAAATTTATTTCAATCATGAACAAAAATTGTATTATAAATAGAAACTTCACTAAGCTTCTTTGGTTAGCCTCTCGCAAGATGCTTCTCTCAGATTTCTTTCCGATTGTCGGGCTTATTGCGGTGGAAGCAAACTCCTTTGCTATCCGTATCGATTTTGTTCTTATTATCCTTTGTTTACGCCTTTCATTTACCTTCTTTGAATCGTTCTTCTTTTCGGAAGATCCTTTGGCCCCCTACCAAGAAGACATGGTCTTTCTTGGTTGGAAAGTGACTCTCAACATTTTTCAACAAGTTAAGCAAATCGTGAGGTCGATATCTAACTCGTTCATATGAAAAATTCACAACAATTGTGAAAGGAGTAGGGAATGAGTGCAAGATCAAATCTTGGCTCAACTCTCCATCCATGACAAAACCGGTTGTCTAATTAATCAATCAAATTGATTATGTTAAGAACTTTTTGTCTGCACTTATAGTGTCATTAGCCATTCTAGATCGGAAGAACTCCTTAGATATGTCGATATCTATCGACCCTACTTTCCTCACCATCAACTACTTGATATGCAGGAATATAGTAGGAGCATCCATAGTTTCATCTCGATTTGCAAGCTCGTTACTTTCATGGATGCGAGCATGATGCATCGAGCCAATTGTGCATCATCTTGCCACTTTCTAAAAGTAGCAATCTCTTCCTCAGAGGCATTATGCGCAACCATTGCAGAGGATAGGCGTATTAAGGACATAAGATAGCTTTTCAAACTATAAGAACTATTCTCAAATTCCTTAACCAATCCGTTTAATTGATTACCGTTAATTTAGCATCTAATATGCTTCGCAGCGATGATAGTAATTTTAGACATTGTAAAATTCTCGTAAATTAATTTGTAATTAACAACATTTTAACATACATTCTTTTATTAATTACCAAAATAAATTAGGTCTTGTTTTAAATTGGCATTTCTCCCACTATTTTCTTCAACTATATTACCCTCACTTATATAGTTAGTTCTAAAAATCTAATTAAAGATTTGCTAGTGAGAATAAGGATCCCATTTCAAATGTATATAGCCTTGTGGTGACACAACAAACTATATATAAAAAAAAGGTAGACAACTTTTGTCAATTACATCAACTATGCAACTCCTTTTCTTTTTGCCTCTTAGATTATTTTGATCAAGTGGTGGCACATCCGAATCAAAATTATCCAAGTTAAGTCAAACCTAGCACTCCATATATTCAAAAAGAAAAATATCATCCTTATGGTGACACAACAAAACAATATTGTTCAATTTTCTTTATAAGCATCAAATGTGATAAATTAACATCTTAAATACTTAATACTTGCCTTGTGGTGACACAACAAACTCATATTAAATATTTAATACTCTATTAATTTTATCATGCTAGAAGGCGACGTTCGATATTCCAAATATCTTTGAACGCTTAGGACTTAAATAAAAAAATTGAGGGTTTGTTATTAATTTGTCTCATCTTGTTTTAAGCGGCATTTGCATATATATATATAAAATACGCGTATATATTAATGAACATGCGAAGCATGTTTGCATAATATATAATATATATATATATATTATAAGCATGTACATATAAGAATACTATATTCTACCCGGATTGATTATGGACTTTTATTCTAGTTTGGTTCACTAGAGCCACCAAGTGAACCAAAAGGTCAAACTCCCAAAGCAAGAAATAATATTTAAATATAACTATTACATTTAAACCCGGGCTCCATTACAAGCGGGTCTTCAAGCGCTCCTTGTTCCTTGATCTCCAATTCTTCAAAATTAATTCTAACTATTCCTATTACAAAACTATTTAAAATAAATAGAAACCTTGATCAGAAGTGAAGGGAAGTACATGGGAGGAGATAGAATTTACATTAAGAAAAAATTAGAGAAGGCAGGTACGCAGAAGACCCCATTTAATAAAACCCATACATTCATGCATCCAACTAAAATAAAATCCAATCACATTTGGTCAATAGTCCATAATCAATCCCATTTATTATCATACACATCATCATATGCATCAATAAATAACATTCATCTTATGAATAATAAACATTTAATATATATTGATATCATTTAATGGGCAAATTTAGTTAGTATAAAATCTATTTTTGAATCAAAATAAACTCCTTTATTTTAATCCAAATTTAAATCAAAATAAAACTATTTTATTTTAATTTATCCATTTTGAATAAAATAAACTATTTTATTTTAATCAAAATTTTAATCAAAATAAACTCCTTTATTTTAATTAGTTATGGAATCCAATTCCATATATAAAAAAATAACTCCTTTATTAAAGAAAACATGGATTTTCTTTTCCTATTCACAAATAAACTCTTTTATTTTGAATAATATGAAATCTTATTTCATATCTAAATAAACTCCTTTATTTAAGGAAACATATAATCCAATTTTAACTCCAATTAGTTATCATGGAATCCAATTCCAACTCTAATTAGTTAGCATGAAATTTAATTTTAAAATTAAAATAAACCTTTTATTTTAATATTAAAATAAACTTGTTATTTTAAAATTAAAATAACATTTTATTTTAATTATAAAATAATTAAGAATAATATATATATATAGTATATATATATATATAACTATTATATATATATATATAATGTAATAACCAATATATATATATATATATTATATAAAAAAAAATGCATCTTGAAGACTCAGCAACCCCGTGAATAAAGCCACTTGATTTCTGCTGCCGTTTTTTTTTTTTTTTTTTTTAATTCCGTGCGGTTAGAACGTAATTATATATATATATATATATATATATATATATATATATATAATATGAAGCACGTGGATATCATAATCATGTTATGAGATCAACTTTTTGCAAAAAGCATCAACGGACTCCGCGGAAAAAATCGGGATTACCGAAATTATTTCAGCTTTCCTTTTTTTTTTGTTTAATAAATTTTATACAATAATATTATGCCCAAATAAATTTTTCTAAACACATATCAATATACATATCAAATTTTGAACAATTAATAATTTGCATAAAGGTTTGGCTCTGATGCCACTATTAGGTTTGAAATATTCATGAACGCAATCAAATTGCAAAAATAAGCGGAAACGTGTAAAAATCAGAGTTTTAAAATTTTACAAACCATATACCCGGATCACCCTTTATGCACAATTATTAATTAAACGAAAAGATAAAGAATAAAATCATACCCTTGAAGATCGAGCTTCCTCAGGTACAAGTTCACCTCCAATCCTTTTCGCGTTCAACTTGAATCAACCGGGTTTGGTTCCTTCCTTTGATCAACGTTAGCCACCCAAGTGTTTGGCCTCTAGAGGTGATCCACCAAGGAAGAAGAAGATTCAAGAAGATGGGTGGTTGGCTAAACCCTAGTTTTTCTATCTCTATAGAAAAGGAGCGTACTCTCCAACAACTGGAATAACGTATATTTTGATATCTGATATAAGACTCCTCTTATAAAGATATCAGGTAACCTTATTTAATAAAATAAGGTATTATTTAATTAAACTCTTTTAATTAAATGGGCTCCTAATCTTATTAGGTATAATTAATTAAACTCCTTTAACTAATTTTCCCTCCTAATCCTATTAGGAATAAATGAGAGTACTTATATTAAATTAATTTCTAAACTCTTTTAGAAATTAAAATAATAATAATAATTATAATAATATTAATAAGACTCCTCTTATTAATTTATATTTAATATTTCTAAAATATTAAATAATAAATATTAAGCTATTTAATTTATTCTATCACCATAGATTAAATTAAATATACATAACATATTATTACGATTATGCCATTAACTTCTTAAATAATTATTCTTCCTTTTATGGTGTGACCCTTTAGGTTCTCCATATTAAACCGGTTGTGAATAAATCAATTAGAACAATTCTAATCTTATTTAAATAAATAAATTAAACAATTAATTTATTTAAATAAATAATATTTATTCTACAATAGGATAAGCCTCCCTAGCGATCAACGACTTTCCGAGATAATATAGATTTCAACATTAATCATAAAAGAACCTTTGAGTAAATAGTTCTTGTACAATTCAATCCTTCCACCATACAATGTCCCAATTAAATATAAGACATGGAATTCTTCATCAAGTCTTATTTTATTTAATTATATGTATTTTCGACTCTTAAATGCACTAACTCAAATAATGCAAATTAGAAACTCCTTTCTAATTTCATTACGCCTTGGCCAAGGAGGACTCTTTGGGTTGTCATTTATCGAATCACATAGGACATTTCTTCTTTTGATAAGTGGTAGATTCTTTATTGATCATTCATTATCTCCATGTACAACTTATTATACCCAAGCATACCCTTTGATATACCCTAAGGGTCTTAAGGAATAAGTCAAAGTATAACTCATCATACACAAGATACTATGATGATCTCAAGTCCAAGGATCACTTGTACTACTATCACTACAGGAATTCCTATTGACAGGCAAGTAAAACTCCATTAGCAAGCATCTATTCTCTAATAAGCACCTACATACTTGCTTTAGTGTCTCCACACAAATGATCATGAGATCAATCATCCTCATCCAATGAGCAAGCAACATATGTACCAATCTATCCGGATTCACTAATCCCCAATTTAGTAATCCAATGGTTGGGAACTATTTTAGTTTTAATCTTTTTAAGAATTTAGATCTCATTAGAATAATCATCATCATTATTCTAAAAGCATTGCTTAAAACTATGGGTTTATCACATATTATAAAACAGCATCATGTAGATAATTAAAAGCCTTTAATAAATTAATACTTTTATTAATAAATGAATAAGATTGTTACAAAGTATATGCTTTATCATCAAACATGATTGGCTTGTGTGCATACTACTTTCAGAAGGAATACTTCGAGTCAACTCCAGACTTTGTGTTCCTAACGACCCTGATTTAAAATATAATATCATGATGGAGGCGCACAACACACCATTTGCAATCCATCTCGGGAGTACAAAATGTATCATGATATTAAATCATACATTTGGTGGAGCAATATGAAGAGAGAGAGATAATATTTGTTTATCTCAAGGTGTCTAACTTGTCAACGAGTTAAAGTGGAGCATCAAGTACCAAAAGGTCCATTGCAACCACTTGAAATTCCGAATGGAAGTGGGAGCACATTACCATGGATTTCGTTCACGGTCTTCCTAAGGTTTCTCAAGGCATTGATGCGATTTGGGTCATTGTTGATAGATTGACCAAGTCCGCTCATTTCTTCTACCGTCACGAAACGTATACACTTGAACGTCTTGCTCGTATGTACATAAGCGAGATTGTAAGGCGCATGGTATCTTTGGTATCCATAGTTTCGATCGAGACCCAAGATTCACTTCACGATTTTGGGTTAGTTTGCAAAAAGCTATGGGCACAGACTTACGATTTAGCTTCGGCATATCATCCTCGGGACGGACGAGACAATGGAGAGGACTATTCAAACTCTTGAAGATCTATTAAGACTCGTGTCCTTGATTTCAAGGGAGTGTGGACAAGTTCTTACCATTGGTGGAGTTTTCCTACAACAACGGTTATCAAACAAGTATTGGCATGGCTCCATTCAAGCGTTGTATGGAAGAAAGTGTCGTTTCAAAGATATCTTTGGGATGAGGTGGATGAAGCAACGTTGTTGGGACCGGAGTTGGTACGTATCACTACGGAAAAGATTCAAACGATCCGACAACGTATAAAAACCTCACAAAATCGACAAAAGAGTTATGCTGATCTTCATCGAAAGGACGTGGAATTCGATATAGGAGATCATGTGTTGTTAAGAGTTGCTCCATGGAAACGAGTTACAAGATTTGGAAAAAGAGGAAAACTTAATCCTCGATTCATCGGTCCATTTTTAATCCTCGATCGAGTAGGAACTATGGCCTATAGACTCGCTTATCGCCAAATATGTCTCGTGTTCATAACGTTTTTCACATATCCATATTACGTAAATATGTGAAAGACCGAACCATATTATTGAGTTAGAACCAGGACGAAATAGCGGAAGATTTGGACGTATGAAGAGGTTCTGTTCAAATTTTGGATAAGAAGGAACATATTCTACGCTCCAAGGTTATACCTCAAGTCAAAGTTTTGTGGAGGAACCACGATGTTGAGGAAATGACTTGGGAGTTAGAATCTAAAATGAAATCAAGGTATCCTTACCTCTTGACATACCAGTCACGTACCCTAATTTTGAGGGCAAAATTTCATAAGAAGGGAGGTTGTAAGACCCGACTTTTATAAATAAAGATGAATTTTCTATAAATATTATTTTTGAATATTATGGAATAAATTTGATATAATGTTATAGTTGTGGGTAATATTTATAAATTTTGCAAAGTAAGCAAATTGTTATAAAATATTAGTTTAATTGGGGAATATTCTTTTTGTTTGGGAATATTACGCACGACGGCTCAATCATTAGTGGACCCTATTAAGCGGAAGTATTGTCGTAGTTAGAAAACGACAAAATTATCTCTATATAAAAATAACTACGGAGGTGTTACCGTTAAAGCTGTTGAACTACCCGGTGGTAAAAGTACAAGATGTACGCGTGGTTGCGTAGTAAATACACAGTATTGATTATTGATCTTACGTGAGAAGTCACTTAGCTATACTCAATTATTACTACTGATAATTCTTTGCATCATATCTCTTATATTATTGATTCAATTATTGTCACAAAGATCATCTATATAATATGTTATATTATTAATTGAGGCGACAAGTTATAAATAATTAATAATTGTTGAAAGATTAAAAATGTGTTGATTAAAATAAAATAATTTGTGGTAATATTTATTCAATCCTTGATGTATATAAAGAGTACATTATGAGGCGTTTGTGGTAAGTTTGATTATTTTTATGGGGGCCATATGTCATCATCTAGAGTCTCTTCGTCAATATTAATTACCTTTGTGAATAGTAATTACCTTTGTGAATAGTAATTACCTTTGTGAATAGTAATTACCTTCATTCGATAGTATTTGCCTTAAATCGATAGTATTTACCTTCATCAATAGTAATTACCTTCTTCTTGATAGTAATTACCTTCGTCGATAGTAATTACCCCTTCGCAAATAGTAGTTGTCCTTGATATTACCAAGAGTTAATCGCCTCTTCTTGGTATTCCAATGGTTAATTACCCTTCGCAAATAGTTGTTATCTCTTGATATTACTAAGAGTCATTTTGACCTTCGTTAAGACCAAGAGCCACCCTCGGTTTTTTCTATAAATAGAAAGCTCATTCCTTCATTATTTCTTACGAATTCTTTGAAACTACAGAGAGAAACTATAGAGAAAGAAGAAAAGTATTCGCTACTTCACTTTTCCAATATTAGGTTCTTTTAAGGTAGGGAATATTATTTGTTGTACTCGTAAGGGGTGTTATTCTTTCTTATTCATGAAGAGAACTGTTGTTATTCCATCGCTTATTATTCATTGGAATAAACTTGATATGCGGTTTACCCTATACTTGGTGACATTCTTCTATTATTACATTGGAACATCCTGCTCGTGTGTTTTACAGGACTGGTTAAAATCTTTATTATTATTACATTGGAACATCCTGTCTGTGTGTTTACGGGACTGGTTCCATTATTTATTATACATTGGAATATCACGTGCATGCGTTTTCTGGGGACTGGTTCCGATTATTTATTATACATTGGAATAACTCTGCATGCGTATGCGGTCTATCGCATGCATGGTGATTTCTTTTGTTATTCCATTCTTTATTATACCTGGGTTAGTTAAAACTTTGACTTTATACTCCATAAAATTAGTAGAATATCCTCGATATTTGCGTTTTATCCAAAGATCTTTTCATAGAAATATTCTTACGATCATTCTTGAATTTTACTCTATAAAACATTATCATGTTGACAATTTGGGCGTTAATAATTCCTAGATAAAATAATTCTTGAACTTGTTTTATTGAATTCTTATATCATTGTCATCATCCTCATGTTTATATTATGTTGAAAGTCATACGTGGCACAGTGCGTAGATGGACTTGGTATGATTATTATGACGAGAGACTATTCGGTGTAATCACGAAGTAATGTTACAAATGATGTGGTAAAAATCCTCGATTGGTAGTAGTGCATTGATGGACGATTGTTGGCATGATCATGACCATTAATGAATACACAACTATTCTCGCCCGTAGCATGAATAATTGTGGTCGTGATCTTAAAGAATATCTTGGCCAGTAGTGCATGGGGTGATTCGATGATGTGGAATATTTATTAAAGTGAGTCTCAAATTTATAATGATGATGAAAAACCTTTTAAATCATAAAAGATAGTAGATTTTATTTTCTACTCGACTCTTTTAATGGATTCTTTGGTTCCATTTGTAGTTAAACTTGATGTTCATTATATTTTATCGGTTTAACATTGTTTTTTAGGCTAATGATAATTTATTACGCATTATCTTAGTCATAATATTTCTTCTTGAGTTAGTTGATTTCGCCCTTTCTTTCACCGTTCTCTTGAAATGAGAATATAATTTGGGAGAGTCGGGAAGCAGAGTAATGGTCCGGAGGATAGCATTAGTAGTCCTCACTATTACGTGAAATAGTGTGATAATAATTGTAATGAGGACTTTTTGAGTTTGTATAATATCTAGTAGACAATATTTGTATTCAAACTCACGATTTATGTCAGTATTATTATACTTTACAGGTTATATTAGTAAGTTGTATTTAAATTACGCATTATGTATATCACTACACGAGATGGGTGATGTATACCTAATTTTGGGGGCGTCACATATTAACTATGGAGAGAGAATTATAATAAGAAAAATATAAAATATTTAATACTACGAGTATAATAAAAAAATGTATAAAATTTTAGTTATTAAAGAAAAATAAATATTTAACGTGAGACTACTAAAATAGTAATAAAGATTTTTTTTTATCATGGGATGAGACGGAGAGAGTAATCAATAATGATAGTTTTTTCACATGACCATTACATCATTCTATGTAATAAAACTGACAGTTTGTAAGGGACTATATATGATGTGCTTCTATATTTTTTGAACAGCACTGTTTTGAGGAGAGATACATACATATGGAGAGTGAGTCAGGTGATACGAAATCGCCTTTGTTGGGGCCGGCGACGGCGAGTGGAGGAGGACGGAGACTGAGTTGGACTGGCAGTGGGCGGCTGAAGAACGACTTTGTGTCTAGACTTCCTGATAAGGTCCGTTCTGGTGTTGATCTCGAGTCTTCGTCTTACTTTAATCTCTCCAAGTCTGCGGCTTTAACGGAAGGTTAATTCTCTCCTTTTACCTATCTCTAAATGTATACACACACGTACATATTGTATTATGGGATTGGTTAACTTGTTGAATATGAAGTGTTACAGGATTGAAAGTTGTGAATGGGAACTAAAAATTTAGAGCCCCTTTTTCAATTCTTTTTCATTTTTTGTATGCATTTTCTAAGAATAGACAAATAATTACATGATGTTGAGATGATACTTGTTTCCTTGTATTGCTTTCAAAGAATTTATGAAGCCCATTCAACAAGAATGGGTAAGTCTTTTTTTATTTTTATCATAGTTTCAGGAAACTATATAGAATTTATTCTCATAAATAATGCTTTCTTCATTTCATATTATTTGATCATTATTTGACTTTTTAAAATCAACTTAAGATATTTTTAAATTTAAAATTAACATACTTTTTTTTAAAATTTTAATCATTATCAATCTAAAAAATATTATTCATTGTAAGTTTTATTGTTTTATGAGAACACAACCCAACCCTTTATGCGAGGCATCACTAAACACCACAAAGTTTCCTGTACTATCTGGTAATGACAACACAGGTGTCACACTTAGCTTCTTCTTCAAATCTTGAAAACTCTCTTCACACTTCTCCGTCCAAACAAATTTTACCTCTTTCCTTGTCAAATTTGTTAGCGGAGTGGCTATCTTAAAAAAATCTTGAATAAATCTTCTATAATAACCGGCCAGTCCCAAGAAACTCCTTACCTCCGACGGTGTTCTTGGTTGTTCCCAATTGATTATAGCTTCCACTTTTGATGGATCCATTGAAATCCCATCCTTGTCAATCACGTGCCCAAGAAATTGTACACGATCTAGCCAAAATTCGCACTTAGAGAATTTTTCGTACAACTTTTCATTTCTTAGTGTTTCCAATGTCAAACGTAAGTGTTCCACGTGTTCTTCTTGAGTTTTGGAATACACCAGAATGTCGTAGATGAATACCACTATAAACTTGTCTAAGAATGGTTTAAACACCCTATTAATCAAATTCATGAATGCAGCAGGTGCATTGGTTAAACCAAAAGACATCACCAGAAACTCATAATGTCCATACCGAGTTCTGAATGTTGTTCTAGGTATATTCTCTTTCCTCACCTTCAATTGGTGATAACCACTTCTCAAATCCATTTTCGAGAAGTATTTAGCACCCTTCAACTGATCAAATAAGTCATCTATTCTTGGTAATGGATATTTGTCACCTAAAATTATAAGCTTGTGCAATTACTTAAAGACAGATATTGTAACACCCCCTTTCCCAAAAGAAAAGGAATGTCACACCGAGAACATAATAAATACAATTCTGAAATAAATCTCAAAGTAATTCTAAATAAATTGAATACCAACAATCTTAAACACCAAATAGAAAGACCTTCACGTTAACATAATCTCCATTTCTAAGGATGAATGCCAAAGTAGGCCCAAAACATCTAACTACAAAATATTAGGAAAACCAAGTCTAATAATAATCTCGAAAGATAATCTACTTATTTGGATAAAGGTAACTCTCATCCTACAAATCCTGAATGTATCTAAAAGAGTCGAAGGAATGAATACATGTGAATTACAAAAGAATTACGAATATACCAGAAATAATGAGACCATTTACAAATGATTTAACATTGTCAAACAAATAGTTATAGCTAACAAAATCACAAACAAAATAAGTTTGAATCAAATGGTTATAAGGTGAAAATTTCATACTCAACTCAAATACAAATAGCCAAATGCTAACAAAATACATAGATATCATGATGTATGCAAATCAAATCGGATAGTACGCACGACACATACGTCACTAATTTTCCAAACAAATCAAATCAAATCAAATACTAGGTCGACCTATACGTATTCTGAACAAATATATCAAATGGCCAAAGCTCCTACTTAGAGCATATAAAAGGATATGTCGTGGACTGATCACACCGCCACGGAAGGTGTCAATGCCCTTGTGTCAAAAGGACATGCCTGTGGTACCCCCACATGTGGTTAGCTCAAGTATACCCTAAGGATCAAACTATAAAATGTAATCCAAAAGGGGTTCAAATCATAAGGCTTACATGATGTAATACCCGAAAAAAAAAATTATTATTTTGTTTTATTTTAAAGAATATTAATTGGACTTTGTATTTTATTTGGGTCAAGTAGTCTTTAATTTATATGGGCTTATAAATATTAATAAGTGTGGATATATTAATTGGTAAAATTGAGCTTAAAACTAAGTGGGTCTAAATTATAATTGTGTAATTTTAAAATTCTATTAAAATTTGGAGAGTTAATAAAATGTATTTCACTGATTAAAATATAAACCCTAATGTATTAAGAACATCATTCATCTGATAAAATAAAATAGAGGGGCGACGCTGCTAAAAAAAAACAAAACGATCTGATCAAGCGGAAGGTAGCTGCGGAAGGAAAAGGATTGTTCCAATTAGTTGCTACGAAGTCAATTTTTTTGAAGCTTGTGAACAGGTAAGCTATCATGGTATTCATTCATAATAATAATAATAAAAATAATAAAATGGTTATCTGTAATATCATATCGGCATGTTATAAGAAAAGCAAATGGATTGATGATATATAATAAAAAGAAGCATGTGTGAATTTATGAGTGCGTTTTCCTAAAAAAAAAAAAAAAACGCTAACGTGATGATGCAGAAAAAAAAAACTAATGTACATTACTATGTAGGAGGATTATATATATATAGATATTTATATCATGTTTTTTTTATATCATTCAGGGGGTTCACTGACTGCTGCTTGCGGTGTTGATTCTTTTATATATATATATATATATATATATATATATATATATATATATATATATATATTATTTAAATCGTATTTGACCATGAACTTATAAATCAAAGCATTGGTAATCAAATTGAAATTATGTATATTAATTTAGATTAATTAATTTTAAAATAAAGTTATAAAAGTTTTTAATAATAAATTTAATAGTATTATTTTATTAATGATTGGATTGTAATAAAATCTTATTAATTATTTAGATTGAACGGAGAGAGTTTTAACGAGTCAAATTTGGAATATACTTTGGGTATTACGTTGCTTTAATCCAGTACGGATTCCGTACTCCTTCAGCGATAATCCTTTTAATGTTGATTTGTTCGTTTTGTTTTCGTTTAGAAGTTAGTTATTGTTTCGCATGTTTGTTCCTTCTCAAATCCACGTGATAGTTTCGTTTTGGAGCATTGATATTTAGAACTCATGTTTGTACTCTTTGAACTTGTTTATCATGGTTAATATTAATTTCGATTTTTGTAGTGATGTATACGTATTAGTATGTTTTGGAGACTTGTATTGATAATTAGATTCGATCGAACATGTAACGTTAGAACCCTTTTGTTTGGTATTATGTCGCATGTGTTGTGACATGATATTTTGTTAGAATACCGTAGGGTATACGAGCTATAACCACACGTGGGGGTACCATGACGCATATCTCTTTAGCCTTTGAAGCATGACACCTTCCGTGGCGGTGTGATCAGTCCACGGCGTCTCCGTTTTGTGCTCCGTTGGGAGTTGGCCATTTGGTGTTTTGTTGTGGGTGGCGTTTGGGTCGACCCTAGTTTTCTGTTCTGTTTTGTTCTGCGGAGTGGTGATGTTTGTGCCAAACACGCCTTCCAATTTTGCACGCATCTGGATTGCGCAGTCCGATGTGTGATTGCCTGTGTGGCATTATTTTAATTGCATGTGTGGCATTATGTGACTTGCCTGTGTGGCAAGGTATATTACTATTTGTTTTGAGCTCGGTATGAAATAACACTCAGCCATTTGATTCAGCCTATTATTTCGTTGTATTAGTTTTGTTCGGTTCGTTTCAGTTCATTTCGTCTCATTTTATTTAATTGAGTTAGTTATTTGGTTCATTATTTATATTCTATATCGTCTTGGGCATTTGGCTCATCTTGTGTTTTTCTTCCGGCGGTAATCGAGGGGGACCAAGGCAAAGTGTGAGAGAGCTTCCTTTAATCCAATAGTTTTGATATATTTTGTTAGGTTTCGATACATTGATTTATTTAAAGTTGTAATAATTATTTTAGATTGTGGATTGAGCCAGTGTGGCATTTATTATGGTTTGTCTTATGACATTGAATTATTATGAGATTATTCTTTTGTGGTTTAGAGCCCTGTGATCTTGCTTAGTTTTGTTGTGTTTTGAGTAACCTCTCTTTCTACTTTGGAAAGGGGTGTTATTCTGAGTTAGTATCGAGCTTAGGTTCTTTCTTGTAGAAAACCTATTTAGGTTTGACCTGTGAGTTATGGGTAGACTTCTGGGTTAGGTTTTTGTTCTGTTTGATTTTCCGTTCAGTTATCATATCAGCTATATTCAAATGTGTCTCTAATCTGCTTTGTTTATATTCGTGATCTCTTTCTTAGATGGCTCGAAGATCAACTAGAGTTGCTGGGAGGCGAGGTAACAATAGGGGAAGAGGTGAAGGTCGGTCCAATGAGCAACCTAATGATCAGATTAATGCTCAATTGGCTACCTTGGTGAATCAGGCAGTGAACCAGGCTTTACCTCAGTTGGTGGCACAGGTGGTACAGTAATGCAATTGAAATGCCACCGAAATTCTGAGCAGGAGAACCCGGGAAATAATGGTCCACAGACAAACGTTGAGGAAGGGAATGCAGATGGTCATGGTCAGCAGGGGGTTCCAATGTACGTGTGGTTGGAAAGGTTTCAAAAGCAGAAACCACAGTCCTTCAGTTCAGCTCCAACTCCAATTGATGCAGAGAATTGGATTGCTCACCTAGAGAAGATTTTTGATGTATTGGGGTGCTCGGATAATCAGAGAGTATTGCTTGCAATTTACAAGCTGGAAGGGGATGCACAGAGGTGGTGGAAAGCGTTGAAAACAACAAAGGGTGATGGCTATGTTGAGACACTTAGTTGGGCGGAGTTTTGTGAGGTCTTCATATCCATGGTACTTCCAAATTTGGCGATAAAGAGGCCTATGCTAGGGACTATTTGTCCATTCGACAGAAAGATGATGAGTCCATCACGGACTTCATGACGAGGTTTACTAGGTTGGCAGGATTTGCGGGAACCTCGGCGAGGGCTGCAATGAACATGAGCGGAGAAGTTCAAGTGGCGGATTCATTATAGGTATCATGACATCTTATTAACAACAAGTTTCGGTAGGTGTCGTGATGGCAATCTGCCAAAAATATTTAGATGGGCGGCGGGACTTTTGGTCTTCTAAACCGGGAGGAGTCGAAGAGAGGACAGAGATGACCCGGCGGTTGAGCTTTAGTTCAGCATGGTAGAAGTCAAGGTGGCCAGTTGAACAGGAATCGTGGTGGCCAACGAAGGCGATGGTGTGGCGAGAATCGAGCAGGGTTATTAGCGAGATGCCTCGGCGAGGGCAAAATCGTCGACTTGAGTTACCTTGGTATGGGATGTAATCGTCGGCGGGGAATAATCGTCGCGAGGGCAAAATCGGTCGTTATCCAGGACCGGTGGTGGGGTAACCCAAATCTCATTCCTATAGCTCCCTGTACTACTTGTGGGGCTAATCATCCAGGGAGGCAGTGCCACAGACTCACGGGTGCATGCTTCTTGTGTGGACATATGGGTCATATTGCTAGGGATTGTACTGGTCCACGTGGTAATGGTGGAGGTGGTGATAATGGAAGCAATGGAGGTCAGCGTCAGGGAGGTCGAGTGTTTGCCTTGACATATAACTGTGGCGCAGTGCACCGTGTCTTGCTTTACAGCACTCTTTTAGTTGGAAATTGTGAGGCTTCTATTTTATTTGATACGGGTTCTACTCATTCCTTTGTTGCTCAGTCTTTTGTTTGGCACCTAGGTGTATCATCTCAGTCTTTAGATCTGTTATGTTCATTGTTACCCGATGGGGACTTACATTGTTATTTACGATTTGTATCGAGGGTGTCCGTCGGTTTTGGGGATAAGATCCGTAGCGTTAATCTTCTTCCGATGTGTATGCACGATTTTGATGTCATTCTTGGGATGGGTGGTTGGATAAACACCAAGCCACTTATCGATTGTCGAGCGAAGAAGGTTATATTCGGAGATGTGAAATCTCCAGAATTCGTGTTTCAGGGTTCTCAGCCGAGTAGGGTGTTGAAGTTGATTTCGACTTTGAGAAATTTGGAAAGTTGGTGGCAAAGGGTTGTGAGGGGTATTTGGCATTTGTGAAAGATACCTCTAAGGGTGAGTCTCGTATTGAGGATGTTCCGATTGTCCGTGACTTTTTTCGATGTGTTTCACGAGGAGTTGTCGGGGTTGCCACCGCAATGGGAAGTGGAATTTCTTATTGAGCTTGTTCTCAAAAGTGAGCCTATTTTTAAAGCGCCGTGTCGGATGGCACCGTTGGAGTTCACGAGGAGTTAAAAGAGCGATTCACGAGAGGCTGTTAGATCGTGGTGTAATTTAGCGAGAGTGTTTCAGTGGGGTGCTCCAATCTTGTTTGTGAAGAAGAAGGATGGATCTATGAGGTTGTGTATAGACTCTGAGAGAGTTGAACAAGATCACAATCGAGAATCGGTATCCATTGTCGAGGATTGATGACTTGTTTGACCAACTTCTTGGGGGTAAGTATTTTTCAAAGATAGACTTGAGGTTAGGCTATCATCGAGTTGAGGTGAGGATGAGGATATCCCTAAGAGCGGCTTTTAAACGCGATATGGGCATTATGAGTTTACGGTGATGCCATTCGGATTGACTAATGCCTCCCGGTGTTTATGGATTTGATGAATCGGTTGTTCGGAGAGTACTTAGACCAATTTGTCATTGTCTTTATTGATGATATTTTGGTTTATTCAAAGTCTAAGGGAGAGCATGAGGAGCATCTTACATACGGTGTTGGGGATTTTGCGAGAAAGAGAATTGTATGCTAAATTCTCTAAATCGCGAGTTTTAGTTGGAGCGGATCGCATTTTGGGATGTGTTGTTTCTTTGAAGGCATTAAGGTGGATCTGCGAAGGTTGAGGCTATTAGTAAATGGCAAGAGACTGCAATGATGTGAAATTAGATGTTTTTGGGTTTGGCGGCGGTATTATAGGAGGTTTGTGGAAGGGTTTTCCTTGCTTGCCTTGCCATTGACCCGATTGATGAGAAAAGGCACGAAGTTTGTGTGGAATGAGGCGTGAGAAGAGTTTGAGGAATTGAAGAAAGCGACTTGTGATGACTCCTATACTTACGATTCACGTCGAAATTTGGAGGTTACCGATTTATAGTGATGCTTACAAGAAGGGTTTGGGGTGTGTTTTGATGCAACACGGTAAGGTGATTGCTTATGCTTCTAAAGTGACTTAAACCTTATGAGGTGAATTACCCCACACGTGATTTGGAGTTAGCGGTGATATTTGCCTTAAAGATTTGGAGGCATTATTTGTATGGAGAGACTTGTGATATCTTCACCGATCACAAAAGTCTTAAATACATTTTCACTCGAAGGAGCTCGATATGAGGCAAAGGCGTTGGTTGGAGCTTCTAAAAGATTATGATGCTAGAATTCGAGTATCACGGGGAAAGCAAATGTGGTTGCAGATGCTCTTAGCAAAGAAAGAGTTTGAGGAGTGTAGCGACCTTATTACACAACCTCGACTTATTTCGGATATGGAGCGGATCGAGTTGGATTTGTATATGCGAGGTTCGGATGGGCATTTGGCGGGTATAAGAGTGGAGCCCTCTCTTATCTCATGGTCAAAGAAGCTTCTCAAAAGGAAGATGGGGAGTTGTGGAGTATGGACGCAGAATTTAGGAGGAGAATGACGGCCGAGTTTCAGATTGATGACCATGGTGTGATTTGGTTGGGTGAGCGGTTGTGTGTACCGTCCGATCCAATCATTCGGGGAGGTGGTGTTGGTGAGGCTCATAGTTCGCCATTTTCTATTCATCCAGTTCTACAAAAGATGTATAGAGATTTGAAAAAGAATTTTGGTGGAATGGGATGAAGCGAGGCGTAATTTGAATATGTTGGGAAGTGCCTCACTTGTCAACAAGTGAAGATAGAACATCAACGAGCTAGTGGATTTTCTGCAAGCAGTTAGACATTCCGGTGTGGAAGTGGGAGGATATCACGATGGATTTTATGGCTGGTTTTGTCAAGACTTTCAAGAAGAATGATGCCATTTGGGTAGTGGTGGATCGGTTGACTAAATCGACACACACTTTTGGCTATCCATGAGGGTTTCTCGGTGGATAGATTGGCACATATCTTTCGATGAGGAGATTGTTAGACTTCATGGTACTCGATGTCTATTGTTTCAGATCGAGATCCGCGGTTCACTTCACGGTTTTGGAAAGGGTTTCAACGAGCTTGGGGTACTCGGCTCAACTTTAGTACTTCTTTCAATCTGCAAACTGATGGGCAATCCGAACGGACTATCCAAACATTAGAGGACATATTGAGGTCTTGTACACTTGAGTGGTCGGGTAATTGGGATGATTACTTGAGCCTAATTGAGTTTGCTTACAACAACAGCTGGCATGCAAGTATTGGAATGGCACCTTTTGAGGCATTGTATGGTAGGAAATGTCGGGCACCCACTTGTTGGGATGAGGTTGGCGAAAGGGCCATCTGTGCTGCCCCCAAAATAGGTATACATCACCCATTCTGAGTTGTCAATACATGATGCGAAACAACTACAACTTTATTATTACAACAAGAAAGCGTGAGTTTGAATACAAATATTATCTTCAGACAATATCTATACTCAAATAAATCCTCATCATATTTATTGATACATTATTTTACAAAAATGGTGAGGACTACTAAACAACTCTCTCTAGAACTTTCATTCCATACCCCGAGGCTACGTACTCATTTATATTCTCGCCTCACGAGAAGAAAAAATGGAACAAAGAGGAAAAGGGTGAGCTCAACTAGCCCAGTAAAGAATATTGTGACTAAGATAATATACAAAAAATTATCGTTAGTCTTCACGAGGAAAAATCTAATAGAATACAATAGACAACAAATTTTAAATCAATATTAGCGTGAAATAATAATTCATTAGAAGAGTTAAGTAGAGAATGCAAACTACTATCTTCTATGTATGAATTTAAAAGTTCATCGTCTATCTTTTATCCTGTAACATCAATCAATATATATCGGAATCAAATATTCATCTTTGCTTTCTGAGGCCAAAGAAATTCATCGAGTTGGTCATGTTCATCTAAACACTGTTCATCTTTTTGCACTACTGAGCCAAAGATATTCTTGAGAAATCATTCATCTTTGCACTACGGCCAAAGATATTCCATAATATCATCATTTAAGACTAAAGATGATGAAAATATTTTAAAGAAAGCGAATCCGGTGAAACAAAATGACAAGGATTAAGGATTAAGGATTCGTACTTTGTTTTATCACGTCCAAAAATACCTCAAAAATAATCACGGTGGTGTAAAATTCAAGAATGATCAAAACATGGATACAATCAAAGCTAGTATCCGAATAGATATTTTAGACGAAAAGAAAATTTTCATTTTTCGATGAATAGGCCAGTATTAAGTGAATAAGTGTCAGTATCGTGAATAGTCTGCAGTATCGTGAATAAGTAACTCAACACCAAAAGTTCCAAATTTGATAAAAACTTCAGATCAATATTTCAACATAATGATATTGAAGAAATAATATCATTCTGAAAAAATAATATCCCTTACTTGAAAGGCAAGTACTTTAGTTGAAACAGGATATAAAGCTATGACTTGAACTTGCATCATATATGCAATACTCAAAGTATACTCAAAATACTCACAAGAATAAACTCGATAATATAGAGAGAAAACTTGATTTTCGGTGTGATTTTCAATTCTAACTAAGCACCTATTTATAGGAAATTGCTAGACACTAAAGCGAAAATTTAATATAATATTAATATATTATATATAAATTCCTACGCACACAATCTATGATCTGAATTCAGCCATGCTTGACAACAAATAAGTCTACCAAACAAATCAAAAACGTTTTTATTATTTAAAATATTTTAAACTTCCAAAATTAATTATTTTGGAGCTTGAACTTCAATAATTCATAATAAATAGTCCTTTTATCGGAAAATTGAATCTCGCAATTTTTATAGGAAATTCAATTCTCTACAACTTTGCGAGAAGAAAGTTTTTTGAATTCCAAAGCGAAATTGGCCAAGAAATCCATAAGCGAGGCGATTTTATGTTTATAATCAAATTTCGATCAATAAATGGGGTCCATAGAGCATGTTTAACATGTTTTAAACATTTATTGCAACAAAAATACTCCTCCTCCTCGTATACTCATATATCCCACATTCGTTGTAAAAATATCACCATTATTATATTATTAAAATATAATAATATATTTAAATGAATTATTTTATCAGAAAAAGATAAAATTTCAATTTTCTCCATCTATATCCACATAAAATCAATATTTTCCTCATCATATGAATCAATAATTAATTATTCACAAATAATATTCTGAGAATCACAATTATAGCATACCTTAAGCATTGTTGTGGGTAGTTTTGGTGATATGTCCCTCTTTTCGCATTTGTAGAATATAATTGGGTGGTCGTTCTCCTCCCTTGTAACCCGGTTACTCAAACTAAGACCGTCGTCTTCACATGGTCGTTGTTAAATCTCCTCTTTTAAAATCTCTCTCCGACTCGCTTCTTCTATTTTCATGGCCGTGATTACTGCTTGAGTGGTTACCATTTTTGTCCGTCTTTTTCTTTTCATTTGGTTATCATTATTACATTGTTCGCTATCTCGGTATGATCCTGGTTATGGTCCCACGGTTGAACATACTCGTTATCTCGCTCTAACAATTGAGCCACATTAACAACATCCGAATAGAGAAAATTTATGAGAAATGAGATATTGTCGTATGTCGGGTTTCAAACCTCTCGAAACATCTGCGTCATCGTTCCTCATTCTCCACCAAATGAGGTGCAAACCTGGATAACTCTGCAAACTTTGTCTCGTACAAAGACACCGTCATGTTGTTTTGTTCTAATCTGATGAACTTGTGACGCCCCCAAAATTAGGTATACATCACCCATCTTGGGTCGACACTTACATAGTATGCGAATTTAAATACAACTTATTAACATAAGCTGTAGGTGGTACAATACGACATAAAGCGTGAGTTTAAATACAATATAAATCTACTAGATATTATACAAACTCAAACAAAAAGTCCTCATTCTGATTATTATCACACTATTTTCTGAGAATAGTGAGGACTACTAATCTTATCTTGAGGACCATCACTCGTTTCCCAGGCTCGTCCCATACTATATTATCATTTCACGAAGAAAACGGTGAAAGAAAGGGTGAGCTCAACTAGCCCGATAAGAAATATTATGACTAAGATAATGCGAGAATAAATTATCAATAGTCTTGATAATGTTAAAGCGATAAAATACAATGACAACGGTTTAAGCTGCGGCGGAATATGTAATCCATTAAAAAGTCGAGTAGAAAATAAAGTCTACTATCTTTTAGGTTTTAAAAGGTTTTTCATCTTTGTTTATATTTGAGACTCGACTTTAATAAATATTCACATCATCGAATCACCCTTACACACTTCTGGCCGAGGATATTCTTTAGTATCACAACCACAATTATTCATACACTACGGGCGAGAATATTTGTGTATTCATTAATGGTCATGATCATGCCAACAAGCTGTCCATCGATGCACTACTACATTTGCCGAGGATTTTTATCACATCATTTGTAACATTACGGTCGTGATTACACCGAATAGTCTCGGTCATAATCATACCAAGTCCATCTATGCACTACAGGCCACGAGATGACTTTCAAAAAAATATAAACATGAGGATGATGACAATGATATAAGAATTTGATAAAACAAGTTCAAGAATTATTTTATCCGGAATTATTAACGTCCAAATTGTCAACATGATCTTGTTTTGTAGAGTAAAATTCAAGAATGATCGGAAGAATATTTCCATGAAAAGATCTTTGGATGAAACGCAAATATCGAGGATATTCTACTAATTTCATGGAGTATAGAAGTCAAAGTTTTAACCATTTGGGTATAATAAAGAATGGAATAACAAAAGAAATCACCGTGCATGCGATAGGCCTTGCAGACGAAGTTATTCCAATGAATAATAAATAACGGAACCGGTCGGTGAAATTTCGCAAGCGGGATGTTCAACGAGAATAATAAAGATGGAACCGGATCGGTGTAAAACACACGAGATAGGATATTCAGCGAAGAATAATAAAAGGCGGAACCCGGTCCGGTGTAAAAAACAACCTGTGACGAGGATGATCCAGCGAGAATAATAAAAAAGCGGAACCGGTCGGTGTAAAACACACGAGCAGGATGTTCCAGCGAGAATAATAATAAAGGCAGAACCGGTTGGGTGTAAAACACACGCGAGCACGAGGATGTTCCAACGAGAATAATAGAAGAATGTCACCAAGTATAGGGTAAACCACTTATACGAGGTTATTCCAGCAGAATAATAAGCGATGGAATAACAGCAGATTCTCTTAAATGAATAAGAAAGAATAACACCCACTTACTTTTGGTAGGAGATTGAATCTGCATGCGGTGTAGTAACAAAATACTCTTCTTCTTTCTCTCTAATTCTCTCTATACTTTTCTCTCTCTATAGCTTGAATGAATTAAGTGAAAATTAATGAAGCCCTAGGCCTCTATTTATAGAAGATTTCTAGCTTACTTTACTTAGTGAAAAGAAAGCGAGTGGTTTGGATGACGAAACGTGGTTTGGCGCTTGTGTAATGTGAAGCGACAAGTGGTTCAACGTCTGGTAAAGGTAATTACTATTAGTGAAGGTAAATACTATTGTGAAGGTAAATACTATTCACAAGGGTAATTACTATTGACGAAGGTAATTACTATTAATGAAGGTAAATACTATTCACAAGGGTAATTACTATTGACGAAGGTAATTACTATTGCGAAGGTAAATACTATTCACAAGGGTAATTACTATTGTGAAGGTAATACTATTGATGAAGGTAAATACTATTGATGAAGAGACTCTTAGATGATGACATATGAGCCCCCATAAAATAATCAAACTTACCACAAATCATTTTTTTTTCATCAACACATATTTAATCTTTCAACAATTATTAATCATTTATAACTTGTCGTCTCGATTATTGATTTAATACTATAACATATTATACGAGATGATCTTTGTGACAATAATTGAATCAATAATATAAGAGATATGATCACGGCAATTCTTTGTAGCAATAATTGAGCATAGGTGGTGACTTCTGGCGTAAGCATCGATAATCAATCTGTAGTGTCTTCTTATCTACGACTCGCGTATTCTTGTACTTTTACCACCGGGTAGTTCAGCGGTTTTAACGGTAACACCTCGTAGTTATTTTTATAAAATATATTTTTGTCGTTTTCTCGATCAAGCAATAATTACATTGTGGGGTCCACTGATGATTGAGCCATTATGCGAATATTCCTAACAAAAGAATATTCCCAGAGCCAAACGAATATTTTATAACAACTTGCATACTTTGCAAAATTTATAAATATTACCCACAACTATAACATTATATCAAATTTATTCCATAATATTCAAAAATAATATTTATAGAAAAATTCATCTTTATTTATAAAAATTTGGGGTCTTCTGAACTCCACTTCCTTCATGAAATGAACACTTTCGGGAAAGTATTTGTCATTAAATAGTTACAAACGTCTCCCAAGACAAGAGGTAAGAGATGGATGATTTCATTTGATTCTAATGAGAGTCATTTCACGGAACATAAAGGTGGCGAATGGGTTCCTCTGTTCCTCCGTGGTCTTGAGGTATAAGCTTGCTTGGGCGTAGAACCCGTGAATTGCTATCATTTCCTCCATAATTTGACACGAGGAACTACTTAAATGCGATTTCAAATCTTCGCAAAAAGCTTCTAAACATCCCTCGTTCATCATCTCTTTCGATGGTGTTGTTCACGGGAGGGTCATTATTATCCACTGTTACGTAACATCGATATGGTGAGTAAAGCGTTACAATCTCATTTCCATTGTTATATAGCATGATCGACATTCTCAAATATCGTCATAAATCGAGGGTTAAAAATGAAATCAATATATCACATAATATCCTTATATCTGATCAACTAACAAATAAGCTTAGGTAGGACACATGGAGCGACTCTTAACAACACATGATCTCTATATCGAATTCCACGTCCTTTCGATGAAGATCGACATAACTCTTTTATCGATTTTGTGAGGTTTTTATCGTTGTCGGATCGTTTGAATCTTTTAAAAGTAGTCATATCGTACCAACTCGGTCCCAACAACGTTGCTTCACCCACCTCATCCCGGCATCTTTGGAAGCGACACTTTCTTCCATCTGGCGCTTGAATGGAGCCATGCCGATACTTAGCGATAAGCTGTTGTTGTAGGAAAACTCCACCGATGGTAAGAACTTGTCTGACTCCCTTGAAATCAAGGACCACGAGTCTTAATAGATCTTGAGAGTTTGAATAGTCCTCTCAGATTGTCAGGTCAAAATGCGAGGATGATATCTTAAAGAGCTAAATCGTAAGTCTGTGCCCATAGCTTTTTGCAAACTAACCCAAAATCGTGAAGTGAATCTTGGGTCTCGATCGAAACTATGGATCTGCGGCATACCATGCGATCTTACAATCTCGTTTATGTACATCTGAGCAAGGCGTTCAAGTGTATAAGTTTCTCGTATCGGTAAGAAATGAAAGCGGACTTGGTCAACCTATCAACAATGACCCAAATCGCATGATGCCTTGAGAAACCTTAGGAAGGCCGTGCTTGAAATCCATGGTAATGTGCTCCCACTTCCATTACGGAATTTCAAGTGGTTCTGATGGACCTTTTGGTACTTGATGCTCCGTTTTAACTTTCGTTGACAAGTTAGACACCTTGAGATAAGCAGCGCTATCTCTCTCTTCGTATTGCTCCACCAAAATGTATGGCCGAATATCATGATACATTTTGGTACTCCCGAGATGGATTGCAAATGGTGTGTTGTGTGCCTCCATCATGATATTATACTTTAAATCGGGTCGTTAGGAACCTGAAAGTGCGGAGTTGACTCGAAGTATTCCTTCTTCATCGATTCTTGCTTGGCGTAGCACCTTCTTGCACTTTCTTCCTCATACGCATCGACTCCAGTGCAGTAAGCTTGAAAGCGACTTTAACTTTATCAATTAAAGTCGGTTCTACTCGTATACTCGCTATCATCACATCGTCCACAGAGTCTTTAATTCTATCTCCATCCTTTGCAAGTCACACACAAAATGGGCCTTTGCGTTGACAATATCGCTTTTCGTACTTGCATATGATTTTCTACTCGATCGTCATTTACCACGTTCGCTTTTCGGGATGGTATTGGATGGTATGATCATAATCTTTCAGCAGTTCAAGCCAGCGTCGTTGTCGCGTGTTGAGTTCCTTTTGAGTGAAGAAATATTTGAGGCTTTTATGATCAAGTAAAGATCTCCACTTCTCTCCCATACAAGTAATGCCTCCAAATTTTAAGTCAAAAGACAACGGTGCTTGACTCTAGATCATGAGTAGGATAATTCCTCTCATATTCTTTGAGTTGTCGCGAGGCATAAACTATTACTTTTCCATGTTGCATGAGAACACATCCCGACCCTTTGCGAAGCATCCTTTGTAGATGACAAATCCCTCCGAGGCGGATGGTATTGTCGAATAGGTCTTTGAAATAAGTCTCCTCTTGAGTTCTTGAAAACTCTTCTCACATTCTTCGCTCCAATAGAACTTTGTATCTTTCAAAGTCAATTTGAGTCGATGGAATAGCGATTAGAGAAAATCCTTCCACGAATCTCAGATAATAACCGGGCTAAGCAAGAAAGCTACGTGCTTGATCCTTTGATTTAGGTTGTTCCCGACTTTGAATAGCTTGATCTTTCTTTGGGTCAGCGGATATTCCATGACTTGATACCACGTGCCCGAGGAATGCTACTTCTTGACGAACTCGCATTTCTTGACTTGGCATAAAGCTTATATTCACGAAGCTTTTGGAGTGTCGACCTCAAGTGTTGCTTTCATGATCTTCACGGCTTTTGGAATAAATAAGGATGTCATCGATAAAGGCGACCACAAAGTGATCTAAATATTCCTTGAATACTCGGTTCATCATATCCATGAAAGCGGCGGAGCATTAGTCGATCGAAAGGACATGACTAGGAATTCATAATGCCGTCGTCTAGGAGTTAAAGCCGTCTTTGGAATGTCGGTGGTTTCTAATCTTCAATTAGTGATATCCGGAGCGAAGATCGATCTTTGAAAAGAATTTGGCTCCTTTGTTGGTGAACAGGTCATCAATACGTGGCGATGGATACTATTTTTGATGGTGACGTGATTGACTCCAGATAATCAATCTGAAATCGCATACTCCCATCTTTCTTCTTCACGAATAGAGCGAGGAGCACCCCGAGGAGAAGTACTTAGGGCGAATAAAGCCGATGTCTAACAATTCCTGCGGTTGGGTCTTTAACTCACGAAGTTCAATAGGAGCCATTCGATATGGGGCTTTGGAAATAGGTTTTGTCTGGGTTGAGGTCGATACAAAATTCAATTTCACGCTCTGGGGGTAGGCGGGAAGTTCTTGAGAATCGTCGGAAATTTATTAACAATAGGAATATCGTTTAAAAGCGGCGTATTTTATTTAAATCGTGACATGAGCTAAGAAAGCTTGACATCAGTTTTTGATAAGCGAATAGCTTTATGGCTTGAGATAGTAGTGATTGATTTTAATGGTTTGGTCGTTTGAATTAGCATAATAGGTTGATTAGGAATATGAAAGCTAATGACCTTACGAAAACAATCAATTTTTGCATGATAAGTAGTTAACGATCAATCCACTAGAATCACGTCAAATGCAAGTATTTTTAATGAAATAAGATCGACGAGGTAATGTGAGGGTGCCGATTTGAACCAAACAAGACTTATAAGCGAGTGGATGTAATGAAGGTTTCTCCCAATGAGTTTCCACGAGATAAGTCGAAAGTCTAATTTCTCAGGAAGTCAAATTTAATCGATGGCGCAAGTAGGAGAAATAAAAGAATGGGTAGTAAACAGGTATCAAATAAAGTATAGACTTCATTAGAGTTTATGATAAGCTTACCGTGATGACCTCATTCGGTTCCTTGCTCTTTGGGAGGTCATGACAAATCTCTCTCCCTTGCCTTTCTAGGTTTTGAATTTTACGGGATGGCCTTTGGTGCCTCCATCTATTTGAATTTGTCTTGATGGCAACAAAATCGAGCTAAGTGACCTTCTCTTCCACAATTATAACATGCTTTGGGATGGCATGGTAGTGATTTGGATGATGTGTCCCTCTCCTCGCATTTGAAGCATATGATAGGTGGTCTTTCTTCTTCCTTAACAATGGGTCTTTGGTCTTGGCGTCTTTCCATCATTGTTGAATCTCCTTTTCTTGAAATGTCCATTCTTATTGTTTTGTACGATTACCACCGAAGTGGTTACCATATCTCGGCTTTATTGATTCCCTCCACTCTTGTTGTCATAGCCTCGATGACTATTATCATTTGGTATTATAATTTTCTCGGTTTTGCTCTCTTTTAGTTGCGTTGACTCATTATCGCGCTCCACTAAGCGAGCCCTATTTACAACATCGAATACAAACACGGTTTATGAAATAAGATGTTGGCGTATCTCTCGACTTCAAACCTCTTAAAAACATTAGCGCCATTCTCTCTTCATTATCCACGAGTGGGGATATGGTAAGTGATAACTCGCAAATTTTGCCTCGTATTGCGACACGGTCGTATTGTTTTGTTTCAACTTGATAAACTCCACCTCCTTCGTATGGCGAATACTTTCGGGAAAGTATTTGTCGTTGAGCGACTCTGGAACTTCTCCCAAGATATCTTGATCAATTTGGTTGAGTCGTTTCTACCGATTCCCACGATGTCCGCCTCTCGCCTTAACATAAAAGGCGTGCAAAGGGAACCTTTGCTCCTCGGAGCATCCCGAGACATCAAATATCTTGGTAATGCTTTATCCATGCTTAGCGAGAAGTGGTTTTGGCTCTCCCTTAAACTCCGGTGGTCCCGGCTCCTTAAATTGTTTAGCGGTGGCCTTGAGAGTTTTTCGTGTTTCCACCTACGTTTTGGGCGAGAGTCGCTCTCGCTTTCTTTGTTGCATAAATTGCATAAAAGCCTCGAACATTTGATCATTCATCATTTGGTCGGTGTTGTTGTTTGCATGAGGATTGTGCGCCTTCACGATGCACATTATCACGATTATTGATATGTGGTGAATCAACGATCGATCGCTGCGCTCCATTGCTATTCTCAACATTCTCGGATGTCATTTTTGAATCTTGCCACAAAACAAAAGGTTAATTGACGTGTAACAAATTATCCCTATCTTTGACTGACCGATAAAATATTACATAAACTTAGGTAGGTCATACTAGCGAAGGTATTCCCGTCTCTCCCCTCTAGTACTATTCTCACATCTTAGCGAGGATCATATCCTAAGCTACGATACCAAGTTGTGTGGCGCCCCAAAATTAGGTATACATCACCCATCTTGGGTGCGACACTTACGTAGTATGAAATTTAAATACAACTTATTAACATAAGCGTAGGTATGCAAATCGACATAAAGCTGTGAGTTTAAATACAAATATAAATCTACTAGATATTATACAAACTCAAAAAAAAGTCCTCATTCTGATTATTATCACACTATTTTACTGAGAATAGTGAGGACTACTAATCTTATCTTCGGGACCATCACTCGTTTCCCAGGCTCGTCCCGGCTATATTATCATTTTCTGAAGAGAAACGGTGAAAGAAAAAATGGTGAGCTAAACTAGCCCGGTAAGAAATATTATGACTAAGATAATGCGAGAATAAATTATCAATAGTCTTGATAATGTTAAGCGATAAAATACAATAAACAACGGTTTAAGCTGCGGACGGAATATACGATCCATTAAAAAGTCGAGTAGAAAATAAAGTCTACTATCTTTTAGGTTTTAAAAGGTTTTCATCCTTTGTTTATATTTGAGACTCGACTTTAATAAATATTTCACATCATCGAATCACTTACACTTTTCTGCCGAGGATATTCTTTAGTATCACGACCACAATTATTCATGCACTTTCACGGGCGAGAATATTTGTGTATTCATTAATGGTCATGATCATGCCAACAAGCGTCCATCGATGCACTTCTGATTGCTTTGAGGATTTTTATCACATCATTTGTAACATTACGGTCGTGATTACAAGAATAGTCTCTGGTCGTAATCATACCAAGTCCATCATGCACTTCTGAGGCCACGAGATGACTTTCAAAAAAATATAAACATGAGGATGATGACAATGATATAAGAATTGATAAAACAAGTTCAAAATTATTTTATCCGGGAATTATTAACGTCAAATTATCGACATGATCTTTGTTTTTGTAGAGTAAAATTCAAGAATGATCGGAAGAATATTTCCATGAAAAGATCTTTGGATGAAGCTTGAAATATCGAGGATATTCTACTAATTTCATGGAGTATAGAAGTCAAAGTTTTAACTTATTTGGGTATAATAAAGAATGGAATAACAAAAGAAATCACCGTAAATGCGATGAAGGCCCGCACAGACGGAGTTATTCAGCAGAATAATAAATAACGGAACCGGTCGGTGAAATTCACGCAAGCGAGGATGTTCAACGAGAATAATAAAGATGGAACGGATCCGGTGTAAAACCTTGAGATAGGATATTCAGCGAGAATAATAAAAAGCGGAACCGGTCGGTGTAAAACCGCGAACGAGGATATTCAGCGAAGAATAATAAAACGGGGAACGGTCAGGTGTAAAAACCTGAAGAGGATGATCAGCGAATAATAATAAAAGGCGGAACCGGAGTCGGTGTAAAACACTGAGAGGATGTTCAGCGGAATAATAATAAAAAAGCGGAACCGGATGTAAAGGTGTAAAAACACAGAGCGAGGATGTTCAATGAGAATAATAGAAGAATGTCACCAAGTATAGGGTAAACCACTTATCTGAGGTTATTCAACGAGAATAATAAGCGATGGAATAACAACGAGTTCTCTTCGTGAATAAGAAAGAATAACACCCCTTACTTTTGGTAGGAGATTGAATCTTTGCGGCGGTGTAGTAACAAAATACTCTTCTTCTTTCTCTCTTATTCTCTCTATACTTTCTCTCTATAAGCTTGAATGAATTAAGTGAAAAATAATGAAGCCCTAGGCCTCTATTTTATAGAAGATTTCTAGCTTAGCACTTTTCTTAGTGTGAAAAGCGAGTGGCTTGACATTTGGTTTGGCCTTTGTAATGTGAAGCGACAAGTGGTTCGGCGCTTTGTAATGTGAAGCGACAAGTGGTTCGACGTGCGGTAAAGGTAATTACTATTAGCGAAGGTAAATACTATTGTGAAGGTAAATACTATTCTAAGGGTAATTACTATTGTGCGAAGGTAATTCTTATTCATGAAGGTAAATACTATTCACAAGGGTAATTACTATTGTGAAGGTAATTACTTATTGGCGAAGGTAAATACTATTCACAAGAGGTAATTACTATTGTGAAGGTAATTAGATGACATATTCGACGAAGGTAAATACTATTGATGAAGAGACTCTTAGATGATACTCATATATAGCCCCCATAAAATAATCAAACTTACCACAAATCATTTTTTTTTTCATCGACACATATTTAATCTTTCAACAATTATTAATCATTTATAACTTGTCGTCTCAATTATTGATTTAATCTTATAACATATTATACGGATGATCTTTGTGACAATAATTGAATCGATAATATAAGAGATATGATCACGCAATTCTTTGTAGCAATAATTGAGCATAATTGAGTGACTTCTCACGTAAGCATCGATAATCAATCTTAGTGTCTTCTTATCTGACTCAGGCGTATTCTTGTACTTTTACCCATAGGGTAGTTCAGCGGTTTTAGCGGTAACACCTCGTAGTTATTTTTATAAAATATTTTTGTCGTTTTCTCGATCAGATAATAATTACATTGTGGGGTCCCTGATGATTGAGATTGTCTAATATTCCTAATACGAATATTCCCTAACAAAAAGAATATTCCCAGGCAAAATTTAATATTTTATAACAACTCAAATTTACTAATTTCAAAAATAAAATTTATAAATATTATCCCATTATATCAACTATATAATGAAACCTTTTATTTGTCGTTAATATTGAAAGCGTCTAATATTTATAGAAATAACTTTATTATATCAAATTTATTCCATGATTTAATATTCAAAAATAATATTTATAGAAAAATTCATCTTTATTTATAAAAATTTGAAAAGCGAGGGTCTTCGATATATCAAATACTTCCTTCAGAAAACGTATTGTATTCTTTTCCACATGGATCATCCTAGCTTGATCATGATAGGTGTTGTCGATACATGATGCGAAACAACTACAACTTTATTATTACAACGATAAAGCTGTGAGTTTGAATACAAATATTATCTTACAGACAATATCTATACTCAAATAAATCCTCATCACATTTATTGATACATTATTTTACAAAAATGGTGAGGACTACTAAACAACTCTCTCTAGAACTTTCATTCCATACCCAGGCTCGTACTTTCATTTATATTCTGCGCCTCACGAGAAGAAAAATGGAACAAAAAGGAAAAGGGTGAGCTCAACTAGCCCGATAAAGAATATTATGACTAAGATAATATACAACAAATTATCGTTAGTCTTGACGAGGGAAAAATCTAATAGAATCTGATAAATGACAAATTTTAAATCAATATTCGGTGTGAAATAATAATTCATTAGAAGAGTTAAGTAGAGAATGCAAACTACTATCTTACATGTATGAATTTAAAAGTTCATAAATCTATCTTTTATCCTGTAACATCAATCGATATATATACGGAATCAAATATTCATCTTTGCCTTTCTGAGGCGAAGATATTCATCGATTAGTCGTATTAAATCTAAACACTGTTCATCTTTGCTACTCTGGGCCGAAGATATTCTTTGAAATCATTCATCTTTGCTTCTCTGGGCGAAGATATTCCATAATATCATCATTTAAGGTGAAGATGATGAAAAATATTTTTTAAAAGCGAATCGGTGAAACAAAATAGTGAGGATTAAGGATTAAGGATTTAGTACTTTGTTTTATCCGCGTCAAAAATACCTCAAAAATAATCACGGTGGTGTAAAATTCAAGAATGATCAAAACATGGATCTGATCGAAAGCTAGTATCCAGAAATAGATATTTTAGACGAAAAGAAAATTTTTCATTTTTCGATGAATAGAAATAGTATTAAGTGAATAAGTGTAAGTATCGTGAATAGTCTTAGTATCGTGAATAGTAACTCAGAGCACCAAAAGTTCCAAATTTGATAAAAACTTGGATCGATATTTCAACATAATGATATTGAAGAAATAATATCATTCTGAAAAAAAATAATATCCACTTACCTCGAAGGCGAGTCTTAGTTGAAACAGGATATAGGTTATGACTTGAACTTGCATAGTATAGCAATACTCAAAGTATACTCAAAATACTCACAAGAATAAATTTCGATAATATAGAGAGAAAACTTGATTTACGGTGTGATTTTCAATTCTAACCTAAGCACCTATTTATAGGAAATTGCTTAGAAACACAAAGCGAGAAAATTTAATATAATAATATATATATATATTACAAATTCTCTACTACACACTTAGCATCTGAAATCAAGCAATCTTAACACATGTTAAATGAGTCCCAACAATGTAAAAACGTTTTTTGTAATTAAAAATATTTTAAACTTCAAAAATTAATTATTTGAAGAACTTGAACTTGATAATTCATAATAAATAGCCCTTTTATCAGAAAATTTGAATCTCTTGACTTTTTATAGGAAATTCAATTCTCTACAACTTTTGGAAGAAAGTTTTTCCAAATTCCAAACGAAATTGGGTGAAATCCACAAGCAGGCGATTTTACATTTATAATCAAATTTCGGTCGATAAATGGGGTCCGCAGAGCATGTTTAACATGTTTTAAACATTTATTGCAACAAAAAATACTCTTCTCTCGTATACTCATATATCCCACATTCGTTGTAAAAATATCACCATTATTATATTATTAAAATATAATAATACATTTAAATGAATTATTTTATCGAGAAAAGATAAAATTTCAATTTTCAACAATTGTCACATTAAAATTTTTCTCCATCTATATCCACATAAAATCAATATTTTCCTCATCATATGAATCGATAATTAATTATTCACAAATAATATTCTGAGAATCCTGATATTGTGACGAGGCGGTTCAGGGAAGAGGGGCTTTCGATAAAATTTCTCCTTCTTGGTGGCTTGATTAGGTGACCAAACCTCTCCTTAGAGCCAGAACTTTCTAGACATTGCCAATAATGTTATCTAATAATATTATTAGGATAATATGAATTATTGCATCGATAATGAAAAAATCTTTGTGTAATGTGATTATTGAAACAATGAATGATATAAAATATCAATATGACAATTATTAAATCGATAAAATCTTTGAGCGATAATTTGTAACCATTATTAAGTAGTGCCTTCTTACGTAAGAATCGATAATTGGTGCAATCTGGTGTCTTCTTGTGTTTTAACCATAGAAAGTATTTTAACGGTATTACTTGGTAACAACTCTGTAGATTATTTTTAAACCACTTATATTTGTCGTTTTCTTCATCGATCGCTTTTTAGTTATGGGGCCCACAAAATCTTTACTTGCAAAGTAAATCGAATATTCCCAAGCAATGAAGAATATTCCACGACAAACGAATATTCCCAAACAACAATGAATATTTTATAACCACTTGCTTATTTTGAAATATTTGCGTATTTTACCCATAACTATTCACATTAATCAAATCAACCCTTACTATTTCAAAATAATAAATAGAAAATTAAATTTCATTAATAATAAAGTTGGGGTCTTCTGACCTCCCTCCTTATGAAATTTTCGTCCTCGAAATTGGCGTCACGTACACAGTGTTTGAAAAGGTGAGGATACCTCGCTTTCATTTAGTTTCAATTCGGTCATTTCTCTCTATAGCATGATTCCTCCACAAAACTTTAACTTGTGGTATGACCTTTCTTGGCGTGGGACATGCTCCTTCTATCAAGATCTTGTGGGTACCTCCTCATACGTTAAGTCTTGATTTATATCTCGTCGGTTCTAACTTTCTATAGCGTGGTTGGGTCTTTCACATATTCTGAAATACGGATATATGAAACACATTATGAACACGAGACATACTCGGAGCTTGCTTGTGAGTCTATAGGCTACATTTCCTACTCGGTCGAGAATTTGAAATGGACCCGATAAATCGTGGATTGAGCTTTCCTCTCTTCCCAAATCTTGTAACTCCCTTCCATGGAAGCGACTTCATGACAATCATGATCCCCTATACTAAATTCCCGTCCTTTCGATGAAGATCGCATAACTCTTTTGTCGATCTTGTCTTGGTTTGTATCGTTTGTCGAATCATTTGGATCTTTTCGGTGAGTCATACGTACTAACTTCGGGTCCCAACAATGTTGCTTCACCCACCTCATCCCAACATATTGGAAGCGACACTTTTCGTCCGTATAATGCTTGAATGGAGCCACACTATACTTGCACGATAAGCTGTTGTTGTAGGAGAATTCCACGATGGTAAATACTTATCAAGCGCCCTTGAAGTACAGGGACACGAGTCTTAATAGATCTTGAGAGTTTGAATAGTCCTCTCGATTGTCAAAATCGGGTTTGGGGATGGTATGCGAACTAAATCATAAATCCGTGCCCGTAGCTTTTTGCAAGCTAACCCGAAAATCTTGAAGTGAATCTTGGGTCGCGATCGAAACTATGGATCTTGGCATGCCATCTGACCTCACAATCTCATTCACGTACACATACTAGCAAGGCGTTCGAGGAATAAGTCTCCGTGTCGGCAAGAAATGAAAGCGGACTTGGTTAATCTATCAACAATAACCCAAATAGCATTGATGCCTTGAGAAAGCAGTAGGAAGACCCGTGTGAAATCCATGGTAATGTGTTCCCACTTCCATTTCGGAATCTCAAGTGGTGCAGCGGACCCTTAGGTACTAGATGCTCGCCTTTACCGTTGACAAGTTAAACACATTGAGATAAACTTTGATCTCTCTCTTCGTATTGTTCCACCAAAATGTATGTCGAAGATCACGATACATTTTAGTACTTCGAGGATGGATTGCAAATGGTGTATTGTGTGCCTCCATCGTAATCTTGTACTTCAAATCAGTCGTTAGGGACCTGAAAGTGCAGAGTGGACTCGAAGTATTCCTTCTTCATCGATTCTCGCTTAGGAATAGCTCCTTCTTGTACTTTCTTCTTCATACGCATCATTTCAAGATTCGGTGGCTTGAGCGACCTTAACTTTTTCTATTAAGTTGGCTCTGTCGTATACTTGACATCATCGCACTCATTCGCATATGATCTTCTACTCGCGCGTCGTCATACCACGTTTCGCTTTTCGGGATGGTATTGAATAGTGTGGTCGTAGTCTTTTCGATAGCTCGAGCCAGCGTCATTTGCTTAGCGTGTTGAGTTCTTTTTAGTGAAGAAATATTTAAGGCTTTTATGGTGCGAATATATCTCCACTTTCTCCCCGTATAGATAGTGCCTCCATATCTTTAAGCGGCAGCTTTTGCTTTGCTTGACTCTAGATCATGAGTAGGATAATTCCTCTCATACTCTTTAAGTTGTCGCGAGGCGTAGGCTATGACTTTCCCCGTTGCATGAGAACACATCTAACCCTTTGCACGAAGCATCGGCATGAGATAACAAATCCATCAGAACCGGATGGTATTGTTAGAGCAGTCTTAGAAATAAGTCTCCTCTTAAGCTCTTGGAAACTCTTCTCGCATTCTTCGCTCAAGCGAATTTTGTATCCTTAGAGTTAATTTGGGTTAATGGAGTAGCGATTAGAAAACCCTTCCACGAATCTCAGATAATAACCGGCTAGACCCGAAAGCTCGTACTTGATCGCAGAGCTTGGTTGCTCCCGACTTTGTATTGCTTGATCTTGGCGGGTCCACGGATACTCCGTGTTTTGACACCACGTGCCCAAGAAATGCTACTTCCTCGAGCGAACTTCGCATTTCTTCAATTTGGCATATAGTTTGTTTTTCACGAAGCCTTTGGAGTACCCGACTTCAAATGGTGCTCATGATCTTCACGACTTTTGGAATATATGAGGATGTCATTGATAAAAACAACAACAAAATGATCAAATATTCCTTGAATACTCGGTTCATCATATCCATGAAAGCCGCGGGAGCATTAGTCGATCAAGAAAGACATGACTAAGAATTCATAATGCCGTCTTAGAGTTTAAAAGCGGTCTTTGGAATATCCTCGGTTCTAATCTTGATTTGATGATATCGAGCGAAGATCGATTTTTGAAAAGAATTGTGCCCCTTACTATTTGGTCGAACAAGTCATCAATACGAGGGTGAGGATATACTATTCTTGATGGTGACATGGTTCGATTTCAGATAGTCGATACAAAATCGCATACTACTCCGTCTTTCTTCTTCTGAATAAAGCAGGAGCACCCCGAGGAGATGTCTTGGGGCCAGATGAAGCAGATGTCCAACAATTCTGTAGTTGGACCTTTAACTCTGAAGTTCAATAGGAGCCATTCGATATGGGGTTTTAGAAATGGGCTTTGTGCGGGTTCAAGATCGATAAAAATTGACTTCACGTTACGGGGTAGGCGGGAAGTTCTTGAAATCGTCGGGAAAGTCGATACAACGGGAATATTATTCAAATTTGGCGTGTCTTTATTCAAATCCATAACATGGGCTAAGAAAGCTTGACATCCAGTTTTTGATAAGCGAATAGCTTTATGATTAGATATAGCGGTGATTGATTTTAATGGTTTAGTTGCTTGAATTAAATACAACGGGTTGGTTAGGAATATGAAAACTATGACCTTACGAAAACAATCAATTTTGGCATGATGAGTAGTTAACGATCGATCCCTAAAATCACATCAAAAGCAAGTATCTTTAAAGAGATAAGGTCGGCGAGGTAAGGTGATGGTGCGACTTGAATCAAACAAGATTTATAAGCGAGTGGATGTGATGAAAGTTTCTCTAGCGGAGTTTCCACGAGATAGGTCGAAAGTCTAATTTCTCGGTCGAGTTTAAGCGTTGAGCACATGCGGGAGAGATAAATGAATGGGTATGCCGGTATCAAGTAAGGTATAAACTTGAGAATTTATAAATAGCTTACCGTGATCACCTCGTTTGGGTTCCTCGCATTTTGACCGATCGCGACAAAGCGCTCTTCCGGGCAGTTGACTTTGACTTTTACGGGACGATCTTTTGAGTCAAATCCCCATTGAACTAGGTTTTATTCTGCGTCTGATCTCGGCGATATGTCCTTCCTTTCCACAATTATAGCATACCTTGAGCTGTTGTGGGCGGTTTGGTGATATGTCCCTCTTTTCGCATTTGTAGCATATAATGGGTGGTCGTTCTCCTCCTTAGAACCGATTCTTTGCGTGCCTTTGTCGTCTTCACATAGTCGTTGTTAAATCTCCTCTTTTTAAAATCTCCTCGACTCGCTTCTTCTTATTTTCATGGCCATGATTACCACGAGTGGTTACCATTTTTGTCCGTCTTTTTCTTTCTCATTTGGTTATCATTATTACATTGTTGCTTTATCTACAGTGCGATCACTGGTTATGGTCCCTCGGTTGAACATACTCGTTATCTCGCTCTAACAATTGAGCCACATTAACAACATCTGAATAGAGAAAATTTATGAGAAATGAGATATTATGCGTATCTGGGTTTTGAACCTCTCGAAACATCAGCGTCATCGTTCCTCATTCTCCACGAATGAGGTCTGAACACGGATAACTCTGCAAACTTTGCCTCGTCTTTGAGACCGTCGTGTTGTTTTGTTCTAATCGATGAACTCCACTTCCTTCGTATAGCGAACACTTTCGGGAAAGTATTTGTCATTAAATAGTTCTGAAAGCGTCTCCCGAGACATCTTTGAGTCTTAATTTGGATGGAGTGCGCTTCTGAGACTCCACCGATGGTCGCCTCGCCACGGAACATAAAGGTGGCGAATGGAACCTTCTGTTCCTCCGTGCATCCCAGACATCGAATATCTTGGTAATTTGCTTGACCCATGTTTTATGCCGTGATCGGATCTGGCTTTCCCTTAAATTACGGTGGTCCCTGACTCTTTGAAGCTGCTTGTTTTTGTGACAACGTGGTAATTGCTATCATTTCTCTGTATTTTGAACACGAGTCTCCTCGTGCGATTTTGCATGAGCGCAAAAAGCTTCTAAACATCCCTCGTTCATCATCGCTTTCGGTGGTGTTGTTCGCGGGAGGAACATTGCCCGACTGTTGCACGTTCTCCTCGTTGGTGAGTCTGAGGCGTCTCCACGGTCTCATTTCCATTGTTAATATTCTCGATTCGACATTCTCAAATCTTTGTCGTAAAACAAGGGTTAATTAAAGAAATCGATATATCACATAATATCCTTATATCTTGACCGACTAACAAATAAGCTTAGGTAGGACACCTTTAGCGAAGGATTTACTCGTCTCTCCCTCTAATTTCTATTCCCAGATCTCGCTTGGAGATCGTATCCTAAGCTACGATACCCATTGTGGCGCCCCCAAAATAGGTATACATCACCCATTACGAGTTGTCGATCGTAGTGCGAAACAACTACAACTTTATTATTACTGTGATAAAGCGTGAGTTTGAATACAAATATTATCTTACAGACAATATCTATACTCAAATAAATCCTCATCACATTTATTGATACATTATTTTACAAAAATGGTGAGGACTACTAAACAACTCTCTCTAGAACTTTCATTCCATTACCCAGGCTAAGTACTCTATTTATATTCTCGCCTCACGAGAAGAAAAATGGAACAAAAAAGGAAAAGGGTGAGCTCAACTAGCCCGATAAAGAATATTATGACTAAGATAATATCTGACAAATTATCGTTAGTCTTGACGAGGAAAAATCTAATAGAATCTGATGAAATGACAAATTTTAAATCAATATTAGCGTGAAATAATAATTCATTAGAAGAGTTAAGTAGAGAATGCAAACTACTATCTTACATGTATGAATTTAAAAGTTCATCATCTATCTTTTATCCTGTAACATCAATCGATATATATACGGAATCAAATATTCATCTTTTTACTCTGGGGCGAAGATATTCATCGATTAAGTCGTATTAAATCTAAACACTGTTCATCTTTGCACTACTGGGCGAAAGATATTCTTGAAATCATTCATCTTTTTTGCTTCTGGGCGAAGATATTCCATAATATCATCATTTAAGGTGAAGATGATGAAAAATATTTTAAAAAAGCGAATCGGTGAAACAAAAAATAGATGAGGATTAAGGATTAAGGATTAGTACTTTGTTTTATCCCGTCAAAAATACCTCAAAAAAAATAATCACGGTGGTGTAAAATTGAGAATGATCAAAACATGGATCTGATCAAAGCTAGTATCCGATATAGATATTTTAGACGAAAAGAAAATTTTTCATTTTTCGATGAATAGTCTTAGTATTCGTGAATAGTGTAAGTATCGTGAATAGTCTTGTAGTATCGTGAATAGTAACTCAGAGCACCAAAAGTTCAAATTTGATAAAAACTTGGATCGATATTTCAACATAATGATATTGAAGAAATAATATCATTCTGAAAAAAAAATAATATCCACTTACCTCGAAAGCGAGTCTTTTAGTTGAAACAGGATATAGGTTATGACTTGAACTTGCGTAGTATAGCAATACTCAAAGTATACTCAAAATACTCACAAGAATATCGCTCGATAATATAGAGAGAAAACTTGGTTTACGGTGTGATTTTCAATTCTAACCTAAGCACCTATTTATAGGAAATTGCTTAGAACAACAAAGAGAAAATTTAATATAATAATATATATATATATTACAAAATTCTCGCACACTTAGCATCTGAAATCAACAATCTTAACACATATTAAATGAGTCCCAACAATGTAAAAAACGTTTTTGTAATTAAAAATATTTTAAACTTCAAAAATTAATTATTTGAACTTGAACTTGATAATTCATAATAAATAGCCCTTTTTATCGGAAAATTTGAATCTCGCGACTTTTTATAGGAAATTCAATTCTCTACAACTTTGCGGAAGAAAGTTTTCCAAATTCCAAACAAAAATTGGCCAAGAAATCCACAAGCAGGCGATTTTAAATTTATAATCAAATTTCGATTCGATAAATGGGGTCCGCAGAGCATGTTTAACATGTTTTAAACATTTATTGCAACAAAAATACTCTTCTTCTCTCGTATACTCATATATCCCACATTCGTTGTAAAAATATCACCCATTATTATATTATTAAAATATAATAATACATTTAAATGAATTATCTTATCGAGAAAAAGATAAAATTTCAATTTTCAACAATTGTCACATTAAAATTTTCTCCATCTATATCCACATAAAATCAATATTTTCCTCATCATATGAATCGATAATTAATTATTCACAAATAATATTCTGAGAATCCTGATATTGTGACGAGGCGGTTCAGGAAAGAGGGGCTTTCGATAAAATTTCTCCTTCTTGGTAGCTTGATTAGGTGACCAAACCTCTCCTTGAGCAGAACTTTCTAGACATTGCCAATAATGTTATCTAATAATATTATTAGGATAATATGAATTATTGCATCGATAATGAAAAATCTTGTGTAATGTGATTATTGAAACAACAATGATATAAAATATCAATATGACAATTATTAAATCGATAAAATCTTTGAGCGTAATAATTCTTTGTAACCATTATTAAGTAGTGCCTTCTTACGTAAGAATCAATAATTGGTGCAATCTGGGTATCTCTTGTGTTTTAACCCAAGAGTATTTTAACGGTATTTACTTGGTAACAACTTCTGTAGATTATTTTTTAACCACTTATATTTGTCGTTTCTTCTTCGATCGCTCTTTTTTCGTTATGGGGCCCACAAAATCTTTTTGGCGTAAATGCGAATATTCTGGGTTAAAGGGAAGACGCGGCAATGAGAATATTCCACGACCAAACGAATATTCCCAAACAATGATGAATATTTTATAACCACTTGCTTATTTTGAAATATTTGCGTATTTTACCCATAACTATTCACATTAATCAAATCAACCCTTCTTATTTCAAAATAATAAATAGAAAATTAAATTTCATTAATAATAAGTTGGGGTCTTAGAACATCATTCATCCGATAAAATAAAATAGAGGCGGCCTATTGCTAAAAAAAAAAAAACGATCCGATCAAGCGGAAGGTAGCTACGGAAGGAAAAGGATTGTTCCAATTAGTTCTTCATGAAGTCAATTTTTTGAAGCTTGTGAATGTAAGCTATCATGGTATGCATTCATAATAATAATAATAATAAAATGATTATCCGTAATATCACATCTAAGGCATGTTATAAGAAAAGTAAATGGATTGATGATATATATTAAAAAGAAGCATGTGTGAATTTATGAGTGCATTTTCCTAAAAAAAAAAAAAAAAACATTAACGTGATGATGATGATAAAAAAAAAACTAATGTACATTACTATGTAGGAGGATTATATATATAGATATTTATATCATATTTTTTTATATCATCAGGGGTTACTCATGACCTTCTTTGCGGTGTTGATTCTTTTTATATATATATATATATATGTATATATATATATATATATATATTATATTTAAATACGTATTTGCCATGAACTTATAAATCAAAGATTGGTAATCAAATTGAAATTATGTATATTAATTTAGATTAATTAATTTTTTTAACAAAGTTATAAAAGTTTTTAATAATAAATTTAATAGTATTATTTTATTAATGATTGGATTGTAATAAAATCTTATTAATTATTTAGATTGAACGGAGAGAGTTTTAACGAGTCAAATTTGGAATATACTTTGGGTATTACGTTGCTTAATCCAGGTACAGATTTCGTACTTCTTCAGCGATAATCCTTTTAATGTTGATTTGTTCGTTTTGTTTTCGTTTAGAAGTTAGTTATTGTTTCGCATGTTTGTTCCTTCTCAAATCCACGTGATAGTTTCGTTTTGGAGCATTGATATTTAGAACTCATGTTTGTACTCTTTGAACTTGTTTATCATGGTTAATATTAATTTCGATTTTTGTAGTGATGTACATGTTAGTATGTTTTGGAGACTTGTATTGATAATTCGTTCGATCGAACATGTACACGTTAGAACCCTTTTGTTTGGTATTATGTCGCATGTGTTGTGACATGATATTTTTGTTAGAATACCGTAGGGTATACCTGAGCTATAACCACCTGTGGGGGTACCACATGCACGTGTCCTCTTGGCCTTTGAGGCATGACACCTTCAAATGGCGGTGTGATCAGTCCACGGCGTCTCCGTTTTGTGCTCCGTTGGGAGTTGGCCATTTGGTGTTTTGTTGTGGGAGGCGTATGGGTCGACCCTAGTTTTCTGTTCTGTTCTGCGGAGTGGTGATGTTTGTGCCAAACACGCCTTCCGATTTTGCACGCATCTGGATTGCGCAGTCCGATGTGTGACTGCCTGTGTGGCATTATTTTGATCGCCTGTGTGGCATTATGTGACTTGCCTGTGTGGCAAGGTATATTACTATTTGTTTTGAGCTCGGTATGAAATAACACCCAGCCATTTGATTCAGCCTATTATTTCGTTGTATTAGTTTTGTTCGGTTCGTTTCAGTTCATTTCGTCTCATTTTATTTAATTGAGTTAGTTATTTCGGTTCATTATTTATATTCTATATCCGTACTGGGCATTTGGCTCATCTTTGTGTTTTTCTTCCACTTGGTGTCGTGGGGACCAAGGCAAGTGTGACGAGAGCTTCCTTTAATCCAATAGTTTTGATATATTTTGTTAGGTTTCGATACATTGATTTATTTAAAGTTGTAATAATTATTTTAGATTGTGGATTGAGCTAGTGTGGCATTTATTATGGTTTGTCTTATGACATTGAATTATTATGAGATTATTCTTTTGTGGTTTAGAGCCATGTGATCTTGCTTAATTTTGTTGTGTTTTGAGTAACCTCTTTTTCTACTTTGGAAAGGGGGTGTTACACATGACCATCTCCGAATAAAATCAAATTATCAAATACGAACATACTTAATTATCACAAGATACTAATGATCAAAATAACTCCCGAATGTGAACGAAATTATACGAATAGTGATAAAACTAATAAAGTCTCCAAAATATATTAACATTATTAACTAGTTCAAAGAGTACAAATACGAGTTCTAATATCAATGTCAAAATGAAACTATCACAATAAATTTGACAACAAAGAATAATCTTGAGAGACAATACCAAATTTTTAAATGAGTAACAAAACGAACGAATTAAATTTAAAAGAGTATCGCTGAAAAAGTACGGAATCTGTATCTGAGTTGAGATTATTATTAGACTTGATTTTCCTAATATTTTGTAGTTGGATGTTTTGGGCCTATTTTGGCATTCATCCTTAGAAGTAGAGATTATGTTAACGTGGAGGTCTTTCTATTTAAATTGGCGCTTAAGACTGTTAGTATTCAATTTATTTAGAATTACTTTGAGATTTATTTCAGAATTGTATTTATTATGTTCTGTGTGTGACATTCTTTTTCCTTTGGGAAAGGGGGTGTTACAGAGTATGGTATCAAAGCCGACTCTCGAAATCTCGAGTCGGGTCACCGGATCAGGTTATCGGAGGTGGGGACATGAAGGCTGGTGGTATTATCTCACAATGGAGAGTTGGAGGTCGGAGGTGGGGACACGAAACCAACCAGTATTATCCCACAATGGCTAGAGAGACAAAGATCTGTGGACCGTGTGTGTGATCGGTTCTAACGAGGACATTAGAAATTTAAATAGGGAAGTTTGTAAAACTCTAGTCCCACATCGAAAGAGATAGAAAAAAATTTATCTATGTATAAAAAACTAAATTGCTAACAATAGTATTTTCAAGTCCTAATACTATTTGAGAGTTGTTTCAGATATAAGCCCATAGGCAGGCATATAACACAAATAATAAGTTCAGCCCACAATTGAATTTTTTTTGCAATAAAAAAACCAGGATTTGTTTAAATAATTATTATTTGGTACACTTTTTTTCACTTATTTAAAGTGTAAATTACTAAAAAAAAAGAAAAAGATTTTGATTAGTGAAGATGGGTAATAGATAGAATCACTAAAATAAAAAAGAATATATTAGTAATATATTTGATTAAACCTAATTATTAGATTTGATAAATAATAAAAAAAACTCCAAATTAGTGCTTATGATTATTTCCATGCAATTGATGAATCTTAAGATTGTATTGCTTAAAAAGAATTAGCACGCCCCATCCATCAAGGTTGGGAAAGTTCTATTTTTTTGACCCCTCGCATTTTCTTTCACAAAACAATCCTGGTCCTTGCCTCCAAACTCCCTTCATGACATATTGTTATTGAATGACGTTCTCTTCACGGGATTATCATAAAGTTAGTCAATTGATCAATACAGTACTGACATACAGAGAGATATCACTTTCCAACCTGCATGTCAGTACTATATTAATCAATTGACCAAAATTAACTTCATGTTAAGCACCCCTTCATAAAATAATCTTAGTTCCCACCTCCAAACTCCCTTCATGTCATTTTGTTATTGAATGACGTAAAACACTATCTTGTCGAAGTATACATCATTTATAATTGGGACTACGAAATTTTAATCGTCCCAAAAATCATTAAATAACCCTTCTCTCTCTATATATATTTAGTAAGTTAAGCATCTTGGTTATCTTAGCCCCACATTGAATGCTTTTATATTTTCATTAGTTGTTTAGATTATTTTTTTGCCTGCATTAGGTCATCACCCACAATGAGTTATATGCAACATAAAACTGGAATTGTTAGTTTATTAAATGAATAAATAAAATATGCCAACCAACAAGGTTGGCTCTGTTTTTTTATTCTATTATTTTTTATAATTACTTGAAAAATGATATATATATATATATATATATATATATATATATATATATATATATATATATTTCATTAAACACACTGAAAAAAGAAATTAATTTTCTAAATACGTCCTATTTAACTCTAAATATTCACACACAAAAAATTAGTCTACAACTCATTAATTAGAAAATGGGTAGAATGACAAGTAAATGTAAGTTTTACAATTGGGATATTAGTCCCACATTATATGCTTTTATATTTTATTTATTTGTTTATATGGTCCTTTACCTCCATTCTAAAGCATCACCCGCTATGAGTGTATGCAATACAAATTCTCCTTCCTTGTATTGCTTTCAAAGAATTTATGAAGCCCATTCAACAAGAATGGGTAAGTCTTTTTTTATTTTTATCATAGTTTCAGGAAACTTTATAGAATTTGTTCTCATAAATAATACTTCCTTCATTTCATATTATTTGATTATTATTTGACTTTTTAAAATCAACGTAAGATATTTTTAAATTTAAAATTAACATCATTTTTTTAATTTTAATCATTATCAATCTAAAAAAATATTATTAATTGTAAGTTTTATTGTTTCATAAGAACACAACCCAACCCTTTATGTGAGGCATCACTAAACACCACAAAGTTTTCTGTACTATCTGGTAATGACAACACATGTGTCACACTTAGCTTCTTCTTCAAATCTTGAAAACTCTCTTCACACTTCTCCGTCCAAATAAATTTTACCGCTTTCCTTGTCAAATTTGTTAGCGGAGTGGCTATCTTAGAAAAATCTTGAATAAATTTTCTATAATAACCGGCCAGTCCCAAGAAACTCCTTACCTCCGACGGTGTTCTTGGTTGTTCACAATTGATTACAGCTTCCACTTTTGATGGATCCACTGAAATCTCATCCATGTCAATCACGTGCCCAAGAAATTGTACACGATCTAGCCAAAATTCGCACTTAGAGAATTTTGCGTACAACTTTTCATTTCTTAGTGTTTTCAATGCAATGTTTACAATCTGGGGTGCTCTTTTTTCTTCGTTTGGGGTTTTGTCCCATTATGTTTTCCCCAAACAAGACTTTAATGAGGCCCCAAAGTATTCTCCCTTATCTTTTGTAAATTCTTATAATATTAATAAAATTAATTAGTTGACAATTTATTTATTTTTTTGTTTAATTTATATAAAGGGACACACTTGAAAAAATTTAATCTGAGCCTTAGAAAACTCAAAACCGACTGCTCGTTCACCGTATCAAGATTCATTAATTAAATTGACTTTCTCATCAATCATCAAACAATTTTTTAGAACAAAAAAGGTAGAATCAACTAAGATTTATTCCGTTCGCATAATAGTTGTGCGTATAAAACATACCATCCGCACAGCTATTATGCAAATGTGAACTTAGAAGTTATATCTCATCCGCAAAGTTATGCGGATTAGAATAATTACAGCGTTTGAATTACAGAAATGAATGGGGCTTTTGATATATATATTTCATTAAACTCTAACACTGAAAAAGAAATTAATTTTCTAAATACGTCCTATTTAACTCTAAATATTTTTTAAAAAAAAAATTTAGTGTACAACTCATTAATAAGAAAATGGGAAGAATGACAATTAAATGTAAGTTTTACAATTGGGATATTATTCCCGCATCGTATGCTTTTATATTCTATTTATTTGTTTATATTGTCCTTTACCTCCATTCTAAAGCATCACCCTCTATGAGTGATATGCAATACAAATCCTCCTTCCTTGTATTGCTTTCAACTAGAATGGGTAAGTCTTTATTTATTTTGTAGAGAAAATTAATATTATATATCATTAAAATCCATTCAATAATTTTAACACAATTAATTTTTTTTTTTTCTCTCAAATTGTAAAGTTGGTAGATTCTTATTGGCTGCGGTAAAAACACTAGTTTACACGCAGTCTTTATAGAATTTATTTTCATAAATAATACTTCCTTCATTTCATATTATTTGATCATTATTTGACTTTTTAAAGTCAACTTAAGATATTTTTAAATTTAAAATTGACATAATTTTTTTTTAATTTTAATCATTATCGTAAACAATCTAAAAAATATTATTCATAGTAAGTTTTATTGTTTCATAATTTTAATGAGTTTACTTAATTTTAAATTTCAAAATATCTTAAATTGACCTTCAAAAATTAACAATGATCAAATAATTTGAAATGAATATTAAACAAACAAACAAATATCAAGTATTGTGCTTTTCCAACCAGTTGCAAGAATTAATGAGAGACGACACAAAAGTTCATTCATTCAAGATTATAAGGAACATTCAATATAATTGTGAAAATTAAGTTAATTTGTGTGTGAGTATATATATATAAAATTTTGGTTCCAAATAATTGAATTAGAGGGTGAACCAAGAATGAATTGATTTATAACTTAACAGGATTTTTCCATCGCTATAGCATAAAAACCGGCTTTTTAAACCGTCGCTATAGCCAATTCGCTGGAGAGAGTCGGGATAAATATATATATATATGCTTAATAATAATATTAATTTAATCACCAAAAAAAAAATTATTTTAATATTTCTTTCTCATATTTCTTTCCTCCATCTTTTTTGGCAACTTTTATTTAGACTAAACAATCATATTCTACATCACATGCTATATATATATATATATATATATATATATATATATATATATATATATAGTCAGGATCTTAAGTTCACCCCTTATCCAACTCACCTGAGCTCATCCCCTTTAGCAACGGACCTGACGACAGTTCGGTCATACAACCGTCGTCTCTACTTTTAACGACGGTTCGATCATACAACCGTCGTCTATACTTTTAACAATTATTTCCCCATGAATTAATTGCTAGTCTTATTGTGATCCATCCAAGAAGGATAGGTATGGTCCTTTTATTTTTCATTCTTATCTAGTTTTTCTTTCTCTTTTTTCTCATATCTATTCTTTTCACAAGTTTTAATTACTTCAACAATAAAATACTAGGCCACCTTACATTTAAAGGATTCAGGCTCTTATTTTTTTACTTATTTTTCATTTCTTTTGAAAACTTAGAAACATAATGTTAATTAAGAGTTCTACACAAGTCCCAATTCAACTTCATCATAAATTTGTCTGACATATTAATCATGTCTCCCACAAAATAGCAAAATTGCATTGTTCAAACATTGAAGAATAAGGAATAATTTTTAAGTAATTTCTAAGATGATTCTTCGTTCTCTAGCATTTATAAAGAATTACCTATAAGATCAAGTTTTTATATTCCTAGTTGAGTTAATTGCATATTACACCTTGACGTATGCACCCTTTTATCATTCTTATCCTGATATTTAAACGTTCTCATCCCGCTACTCCAAGTACCGTTAAGTAAGCATAACTGAACATTTTTGTAATTTTTGGCCATTTAAATTGTGACACGTGGCAATTTTTCTGACGAACAAATTGACCAAAAGGATCAGTTGTGCTTATTTAACGATAGTTGGGATAACGAGATGCAAATATTTAAATATTGGAGTACAAATAGTAAAAGGGTGTATACTTCGGAGTTTAATATGTAATTAACTCTTTTTAGACAAAATCTCGAATCATTTTTTCTCGAGCCGTACGAAGAGAATAAAATTACTTCTATGTATACTTGAGAATATAATTAGAACATAATTTATAGTAAGTTTAACAACTGTGTTATTAATCACTGACAATTTGATGTCGCGGTAATAATGGTTAGACTAAATCACTCTAACACATACTCCATCCGTTCTTTAATATAGGTCGTTTTAGACATGTGCACAAGAATTAAGGAAATGATTGAAAAGCATTAACTATAGTATCAATTGTCTATAATACCCTTCACCTCACTTATCTCATAAATATGGATCAAAAGATTAGGTGGAGTAATAAGGGGCAATTTGGAAAAAATAGTAATCAATTCTCCTATATAACCACAAGCGATAAATAATTAGGAATAAAAAAAATGTCTAAAACGACCTACATATAGGAATGGGGGGTGTAAGACCCCGAATTTTATGAAATAAAAGTATTCAATTTTTTTTAATTACTATTCACGAGTTACTATTCATGAGTTACTATTCACGAGTTACTATTCATGAGTTACTATTCACGAGTTACTATTCACGAGTACTATTCATGAAGCATGATAATTTTTTTTTAAGTGAAGGCATTACTCAATAATTGTTATTTGTAATTCTCGTTCAATATTTTATTTTATTGATTCAATAATTGCTACGTTGATATTTTATATTATTGTTGTTTCAATAATTGTCACAAGACAGTATTTTTCATTATCAGACAATAATTCATATTATCTGAATAATATTATTGGATAACATTATTGGCAATGCCTAGAAAGTTCTGTCTAAGGAGAGGTTTGGTCACCTAATTGCTTGGCGCGATGAGGAGAAATTCTTATCGGAAAGCCCTCTTTCCTGGGAAGCGTATGTGGCGCCCCAAAATAGGTATACACAACACCCATTCCGAGTCACCAAATACATGGTACAAAAAGCAAACTACAACTTCAATAATACAAATGTCGTGTGAAATACGACAATATATAATCATGAGTTTAAATATAATATTGTCTTCTAGACAATATCCACATGCAAATAAATCCCCATCATAATTATTGATTATTTTACAAAATGGTGAGGACTACTAAACAACTCTCTCTAGAACCTTCATTCCATACCTCGACTAGTACTGCTACATTCTCGCCTCCGAGAAGAAAAATGGAACAACAAGGAAAAGGGTGAGCTCAACTAGCCCGAAGAAGAATATTATGACTAAGATAATATACAACAAATTATCGTTAGTCTTCAACAGGAAAAATCGATAGAATACAATAGACAACAAGTTTGAGATCAATATTCATAGCCGGAAATAATAATTCATAGAAGAGTTACGTAGAGAATGAAATCTACTATAATCTATGAATTTAACGGTCCATCATCAATATTTTATCCTCGTAACATCAATCAATATGCATCCGAATCAAATATTCATCTTTGCACTACTGAGCCAAAGATATTCATCGATTAGTCATGTTCATTTAAACACATTCATCTTTTGCACCATGTGCCAAAGATATTAATCAATCGGTCATATTCATCTCAACACTGCTCATCTTTGCACTACTGTGCCAAAGATATTCTTCAGAAATCATTCATCTTTGCACTACTACTGGGCCAAAGATATTCAATAATATCATCATTTAAGATCGAGGATGATGAAAAAATTTTTAAAGAAAGCGAATCCAATTGAAACAAAATGACAAGGATTAAGGATTAAGGATTCGTACTTGGTTTTATCCACGTCAAAAAATACCTCAAAAATAATCATAGTGGTGTAAAATTCAAGAATGATCAAAACATGGATACAATCAAAGCTAGTATCCGAATAGATGTTTTAGACGAAAAGAAGAAATTTTATTTTTCGATGAATAATCAGATATCGTGAATAGATCGTGAATATCGTGAATAGTAACTCCGACACCAAAAGATAGAAATTCCACAAAAATATCTTCACGCTTCATGAATAGTACTCGTGAATAAGAACTCGTGAATAAGTAACTCGTGAATAGTAACCAATGAATAGTAACTCATGAATAGTAACCCATGAATAGTAAACCCGACATGAAAAAGTTCCAAATTTGATAAAAACTTCAGATCAACATTTCAAATATATGATATTGAAGAAATAATATCATTCTGAAAAAAAATAATATCCACTTACCTCGAAAGATCAGTCTTTTAAATTAAAAACAGGATATAAAGCTATGACTTGGACTTGCACAGTATAGAAATACTCAAAGTATACTCAAAATACTCACAAGAATATTTCGATAATATAGAGAGAAAACTTCAGATTCACGGTGTGATTTTCAATTCTAACCCAAGCACCCTATTTATAGGAAAATCGCTTTAACACCAAAGTTAGAAAATTTAATAAATTAATATATATATATATATATATATCAAATTCATACGCCAACCTTAGAATTCAGATCCTAGCATTTCCCACATGCCACCTTCTAGAAAGAAATGATAAAAAACGTTTTCATAAAATAAATAATTAAAACTTACAAAATTAATTATTTTGAGCTTCGGAACTTCAATAATTCATAATAAATAGCCCTTTCATCAGAAAATTCGAATCCCACGAGTTTTTATAGGAAATTCAATTCTCTACAACTTTGCAGAAGAAAGTTTTTCCAAATTCCAAATAGAAATTGACCGAAATCCACAAACGGACAATTTTACAAGCTATAATCAAATTTCAGTCAATAAATGGGGTCCACCGACATGTTTAACATGTTTTAAACATTTATTGCAACAAAAATACTCTTCCTCCTCGTATACTCATATATCCCACATTCGTTGTAAAAATATCACCGTTAATATATTATTAAAATAATATATTTAAATGAATTATTTTATCGAAAAGATAAAATATTTATTTTCAACAATTGTCATTTTAAAAATTTCTCCATCTATATCCACATAAAATCAATATTTTCCTCATCATATAAATCAATAATTAATTATTCACAAATAATATTACGTAATCACAATGTGACAACCAGCAGCTTCCCAAGAAAGAGGGCTTTCCAATAAGAATTTCTTCTTACTTTGGCGGCGCAATTAGGTGACCAAACCTCTCCTTAGATGTAACTTTCTAGACATTGCCAATAATGTTATCTAATAATATTATTCAGGATAATATGAATTATTGCTTCGATAATGAAAGATATCGTGTAATGACAATTATGAAACAACAAAGAATATAAAATATCAACGCAGCAATTATTAACTCAATAAAATATTGAGCAAGAATTATCGTAACCATTATTGAGTAGTGCCTTCTTACGTAAGAATCAATAATTGGTGCAATACTGGTGTCTTCTTGTTCAACAACAGCGTATTAGTGTGTTTTAACCACCGGGTATTCCAACAAAGATAACTTGGTAATAATTACGCCGCTTATTTAAAAACAACTTATATTTGTCGTTTTCTTCATCCAATCGCTTTTCCGTTATGGGGCCCACATGGTCAGCTGTTGTCGCATTTAATATTCCCCGAAAAGATTTAATATTCCACGACCAAACGAATATTCCAAACAAAAATGAATATTTTATAACCACTTGCTTATTTTGAAATATTTGCATATTTAACCCTTAACTATCCACATTAATCAAATCAACCCTTACTATTTCAAAATAATAAATAAAGGAAATTCCTTTTATTTAAAAATTTCGGTCTTACAACCTCCCTCCTTATGAAATTTCGTCCTCGAAATTGGACGACGTACTGTGTGTTTGAAAAGGTGAGGATACCTCGTTTTCATTTCTGTTTCCAATTCCCAGGTCATTTCCTCTATAGCATGATTCTTCCACAAAACTTTAACTTGTGGTATAACCTTTGCGCGTAGGACATGCTTCTTCCTATCCAAAATCTTGACAGGTACCTCCTCATACGTTAAGTCTTCGGCTATCTCGTCCGGTTCTAACTCTATAACGTGGTTCGGGTCTTTCACATATTTATTTAAGGCATGTGATATGTGAAACACATTATGAACACGAGACATACTTGGAGGTAACGCAAGTCTATAGGCTACATTTCCTACTCGGTCAAGAATTTGAAACGGACCGATAAATCATGGATTGAGCTTTCCTCTCTTCCCAAATCTTGTAACTCCTTTCCACGGAGCAACTCGCAATAATACATGATCCCCTACATTAAATTCCACGTCCTTTCGATGAAGATCCGCATAACTCTTTTGTCGATCTTGTGCCGTTTTGTATACGTTGTCGAATCATTTGGATCTTTTTCGGTAGTCATACGTGATTTAACTCGGGTCCCAACAATGTTGCTTCACCCACCTCATCCCAACATATTGGAGAACGACACTTTCGTCCATATAATGCTTTGAATGGAACCATGCCTATATTTGTTTAATAACTATTGTTGTATGAGAATTCCACCAATGGCAAGTACTTATCCCAACTTCCTTTGAAATCTAGGACATGAGTTTTAATATATCTTCAAGAGTTTGAGTAGTCCTTTTCGATTGCCCATCCGCTTTGAGGATGGTATGCCAAGATAAATCAGAAATTGTGCTCCATAGCTTTCTAACCCAAAATCATGAAGTGAATCTTGGGTCACGATCTAAAACTATGGATATCTTGGCATGCCATGCAATCTCACAATCGCATTCACGCACATACTAGCAAGACGTTCAAGGAATAAGTCTCCGTGTCGGTAAGAAATGAGCGAGACTTGGTTAATCTATCAACAATAACCCAAATAGCATTGATGCCTTGAGAAACCGCAGGAAGACCCAGACGAAATCCATAGTAATGTGTTCCCACTTCCATTCAGGAATCTCAAGTGGTTGCAACGGACCCTTAGGTACAAGATGCTCCGCTTTTTTACACGTTGGCAAGTTAAACACATCGAGATAAACTTTGCAATCTCTCTCTTCATATTGTTCCACCAAAATGTATGTCAAGATCACGATACATTTTAGTACTTCCGAGGATGGATTGCAAATGGCGTATTGTGTGCCTCCATCATAATCTTGTACTTCAAATCGAGTCGTTAGGAACACAAAGTTCTAGAGTGGACTCAAGTATTCCTTCTTCATCAATTCTCGCTTAGGAATAGCTCCTTCTTGTACTTTCTTCTTCATACGCATCATCTCCGAATTCGGTGGCTTCGAGCAACCTTAACTTTTTCTATTAAAGTTGGCTCTGTCGTATACTTGACATCATCGCACTCGTTCGTTCAAGATATGATCTTCTACTCAACGCGTCGCCTACCACGTTCGCTTTCCAAGATGGTATGGTTAGAATATGTGCGAAATGAGTCGCCTCTTGAGCTCTTGGAAAATCTTCTCGCATTCCTCGCTCCATACTGAATTTTGTATCTTTCGAGTCGACTAAGTTAATGGAATAGCGATTCGAGAATATCCTTCAACGAATCTCCGATAATAACCAACTAAGCCTAGAAAGCTACGTATTTCGATTATCGACTTAGGTTGCTCTCAATCGTGACTCATATCCCAATCTTGGATAAGACGTCACAATGACACCTATCGCTTTACTATCGCATCGAATATGGCGTCCCCTACAGAGAGTCAGCTTAGGTGAATTCCACAAAAGGAAGTCACAAAATAAAGGCTCGGTACCAAATTCTATAGTTGAATTTTTAACTCCGAAGTTCAATAGAGCCATTCGATATGAGATTTTAGAAATGAGTTTTGTCTAGGGTTCAAAGTCGATACAAAATTTAATATCGAGAGCTTTGGGAGTAAGCCAAGAAATTCTTCATGAAATACGTCGGGAAAAATCAATAACAACAGGAATATTATTCAAATCGGCGTGTCTTTATTCAAATCCATAACATGGACTAAGAAAACTTGACATCCGTAATAAACGAATGACTTCATGGCTTGATATGAAAATGTTTGACTACAATGGTTTGATTGCTTGAATTGAATAACAAAGTTGCTTAGGAATATGAAAACTAACAACCTTACAAAAGCAATCAATTTGGCATGATGAGTAGTTAACCTTAAAATCACATCAAAAGCAAATATCTCTATAGAAATAAGGTTAATGGTAATGTGATAGTGCAACTTGAATCAAGCAAGATTTTTAAACAACGGATGTAATGAAAGTTTCTCCTAATGGAGTCTCCACAGATAGGTCAAAGTCTAATTTCTCCGTAGTCAAGTTCAAACGTTGAGCGCAAGCAAGAGAGATAAAAGAATGGGTAGAACCAATATCTAGTAAGGTATATACTTTGCAAGAATTTATAATTAACTAACCCGTGCTAACTAAACCGTTCGGGTTCCTTGCATTTTTTGACCGGTCACGACAAACGCTCTTCCAAGAACCGTTGACTTTGACTTTTCTGGGACATCCTTTTGAGTCACCATTCACGCTGGATCGGGTTTCGATATCGTATAATCTCGAAAGCGATATGTCCTTCTTTTCCACAATTATAGCATACCTTGGAAGGCTTTGAGCAGTTTGACCTTATATGTCCCCTCCTCTCCACATCAGAGTAGCATCTAAGCGGCGATCGTTCTCTTCCCTAGAATTTGTTGATGGTGCTGATGTTCTCGCCGACGCGTCTTCCGTCATCGTTAAATCTTCTCTTTTTAGATTGGACATCTCTTTCCATAATATCAACGCGTCGTGCGACTTTTTTACCCATGCATCACTCATTCTCACTCGTTCGGTTATTTCTTCTTTTCATTTCGATTCCGACTTTATCATCTTATACTCGCCAAAGAGTGCTTCATTCAAGCATCACGATCGGGTAACACAAGCTTGAATCGTTGCATCCTTTTGCTCCACGATCGCCTGCAATTCTTTAGCCCGTTCTTCTAACTCATGAATACGATTTTGCAATTCTATATTTCGATCATAAAATACCTCTAATAAACTCTCTTCAGGTACCTCTTCTTCCTCTTCTTCCTCACTCTCATTTGTTACCTCTGCGATTATCTCAAAGGTGCAACTATCAATTCTTCACTCACCACATGGATATCTCTAATTCCTTCTTCACCGACATCACATTATCACTGTTGGCGATTAGAGGTGTCTCCACGATCTCATTCACTCCATTGTTAACGTTCAAAGAAAGACCATTCTAAAAAACTATCATAAAACAAGGGTTAATTAAATAAATTAACAAATCACATAATACCCCTATAATATAACCAACCAACAAATAAGCTTAGGTAGGACACACTAGCGAAGGATTTACTCTCTCTCCTCCTAGTTCTATTCCCCGATCTCCGCCAGAGATCATATCCTAAGCTCGATACCAATCGTGACGCCCCCAAAATAGGTATACACAACACCCATTACGAGTCGCCAAATACATGGTACAAAAAGCAAACTACAACTTCAATAATACAAATGTCGTGTGAAATACGACAATATATCTTGTGAGTTTAAATATAATATTGTCTTTCAGACAATATCCACATGCAAATAAATCCCCATCATAATTATTGATTCATTATTTTACAAAAATGGTGAGGACTACTAAACAACTCTCTCTAGAACCTTCATTCCATACCCCAGACTAGTACTCGCATTACATTCTCGCCTCCCGAGAAGAAAAATGGAACAACAAGGAAAAGGGTGAGCTCAACTAGCCCAAATAAAGAATATTATGACTAAGATAATATACAACAAATTATCGTTAGTCTTCAACAGGAAAAATCGATAGAATACAATAGACAACAAGTTTCAGATCAATATTCGCAATGAAATAATAATTCATGTAGAAGAGTTACGTAGAGAATGAAATCTACTATAATCTATGAATTTAATAGTCCATCATCAATATTTTATCCTCGTAACATCAATCAATATGCATCCGAATCAAATATTCATCTTTGCACTACACAGCCAAAGATATTCATCGATTGGTCATGTTCATTTAAACACTGTTCATCTTTGCACTCTGGGCCAAAGATATTAATCAATCGGTCATGTTCATCTCAAACACTGCTCATCTTTGCACTCTGGGCCAAAGATATTCTTCAGAAATCATTCATCTTTCACACTATGGTGCCAAAGATATTCAATAATATCATCATTTAAGACCGAGGATGATGAAAAATATTTTTAAAGAAACGAATCCGGTGAAACAAAATGACAAGGATTAAGGATTAAGGATTCGTACTTGGTTTTATCCACGCCCCAAAAATACCTCAAAAATAATCATAGTGGTGTAAAATTCAAGAATGATCAAAACATGGATACAATCAAAGTTAGTATCCGAATAGATATTTTAGACTAAAAAGAAGAAATTTTATTTTTCGATGAATAGATCAGATATCGTGAATAGTCTGCAGTATCGTGAAATAAGTAACTCTGAACACCAAAAGATAAAAATTCCACAAAAATATTTTCACGCTTCATGAATAGTACTCGTGAATAGTAACTCGTGAATAGTAACTCGTGAATAAGTAACTCGTGAATAATAGCTTCATGAATAAGAACCCATGAATAAGTAACTCATGAATAGTAACCCATGAATAAGTAACCCGACATGAAAAAGTTCCAAATTTGATAAAAACTTCAGATCAACATTTCAAATATATGATATTGAAGAAATAATATCATTACTGAAAAAAATAATATCCCTTACCTCGAAAGATCAAGATCTTCTAAATTAAACACCGGATATAAAGGCTATGACTTGGACTTGCAGAGTATAGAAATACTCAAAGTATACTCAAAATACTCACAAGAATACTTCGATAATATAGAGAGAAAACTTCATTTACGGTGTGATTTTCAATTCTAACCTAAGCACCTATTTATAGAAATTGCTTAGAACACAAAAGCGAAAAATTTAATAAATTAATATATATATATATATCAAATTCATACGCCAACCTTAGAATTCAGATCCTAGCATTTCCCACATGCCACCTTCTAGAAAAAGAAATGATAAAAACGTTTTCATAAAATAAATAATTAAAACTTACAAAATTAATTATTTCGGAGCTTGAACTTCAATAATTCATAATAAATAGCCCTTTCATCAGAAAATTCGAATCACGCGAGTTTTTATAGGAAATTCAATTCTCTACAACTTTGCAGAAGAAAGTTTTTCCAAATTCCAAATAGAAATTGACCGAAATCCACAAACGGACAATTTTATAGGCTATAATCAAATTTCAGTCAATAAATGGGGTCCACCGACATGTTTAACATGTTTTAAACATTTATTGCAACAAAAATACTCTTCCTCCTCGTATACTCATATATCCCACATTCGTTGTAAAAATATCACCGTTAATATATTATTAAAATAATATATTTAAATGAATTATTTTATCAGAAAAAGATAAAATATTTATTTTCAACAATTGTCATTTTAAAATTTTCTCCATCTATATCCACATAAAATCAATATTTTCCTCATCATATAAATCAATAATTAATTATTCACAAATAATATTACAGAATCACAATATTGACAACCGTGCGGTTCCAAGAAAGAGGGCTTTCCAATAAGAATTTCTTCTTCTTGTAGCGCAATTAGGTGACCAAACCTCTCCTTAGACGTAACTTTCTAGATATTGCCAATAATGTTATCTAATAATATTATTCAGATAATATGAATTATTGCTTCGATAATGAAAGATCTTGTGTAATGACAATTATCAAACAACAAAGAATATAAAATATCAACGCAAAGACAATTATTAACTCAATAAAAATCTTGAGCGGTAATTATCGTAACCATTATTGAGTAGTGCCTTCTTCACGTAAGAATCAATAATTGGTGCAATACTGCAATCTTCTTGTTCAACAACGCGTATTAGTGTGTTTTAACCACCGGGTATTCCAACAAGATACTTCAGTAATAACTACGCCTGTTATTTAAAAACAACTTATATTTGTCGTTTTCTTCATCCAATCGCTTTCAGTTATGGGGCCTACACACATGGCTGCGCCGTCGATGCGAATATTTCCCGACAAAGACGAATATTCCACGACCAAACGAATATTCCTAACAAAAATGAATATTTTATAACCACTTGCTTATTTTGAAATATTTGCATATTTAACCCTTAACTATCCACATTAATCAAATCAACCCTTACTATTTCAAAATAATAAATAAAGGAAATTCCTTTTATTTAAAAATTTTGGGGTCTTTACAAACCTCCCTCCTTATGAAATTTCGTCCTCGAAATTGACGACGCATACTAGTGTTTGAAAAGGTGAGGATACCTCGCTTTCATTTCCGTTTCCAATTCCTGTGTCATTTCCTCTATAGCATGATTCTTCCACAAAACTTTAACTTGTGGTATAACCTTTCTTGGCGTAGGACATGCTTCTTCCTATCCAAAATCTTGACGGTACCTCCTCATACGTTAAGTCTTCGGCTATCTCGTCCGGTTCTAACTCTATAACGTGGTTCGGGTCTTTCACATATTTACGAAGTACAGATATGTGAAACACATTATGAACACGAGACATACTCGGAGGTAACGCAAGTCTATAGGCTACATTTCCTACTCGGTCAAGAATTTGAAATGGACCGATAAATCATGGATTGAGCTTTCCTCTCTTCCCAAATCTTGTAACTCCTTTCCATGGAGCAACTCGCAATAATACATGATCCCCTACATTAAATTCCACGTCCTTTCGATGAAGATCCGCATAACTCTTTTGTCGATCTTGTGCCGTTTGTATACGTTGTCGAATCATTTGGATCTTTTCGGTAGTCATACGTACTAACTCGGGTCCCAACAATGTTGCTTCACCCACCTCATCCCAACATATTGGAGAATGACACTTTCGTCCATATAATGCTTCGAATGGAACCATGCCTATATTTGTTTAATAACTATTGTTGTATGAGAATTCCACCAATGGCAAGTACTTATCCCAACTTCCTTTGAAATCTAGGACACAGAGTTTTAATATATCTTCAAGAGTTTGAGTAGTCCTTTACGATTGCCCATCCGTTTGAGGATGGTATGCCAAACCGAATAAATAAATTGCGTGCCCATAGCTTTTAACCCAAAATCATGAAGTGAATCTTGGGTCACGATCTAAAACTATGGATCTTGGCATGCCATGCAATCTCACAATCTCATTCACGTATATACTAAGAAGACGTTCAAGGGAATAAGTCTCCGTGATCGGTAAGAAATGAGCGGACTTGGTTAATCTATCAACAATAACCCAAATAGCATTGATGCCTTGAGAAACCGCAGGGGAAGACCCGTAACGAAATCCATAGTAATGTGTTCCCACTTCCATTCCAGGAATCTCAAGTGGTTGCAACGGACCCTTAGGTACAAGATGCTCCGCCTTTACACGTTAGCAAGTTAAACACATCGAGATAAACTTTGCAATCTCTCTCTTCATATTGTTCCACCAAAATGTATGTCGAAGATCACGATACATTTTAGTACTTCCAGGATGGATTGTAAAATGGCGTATTGTGCCTCCATCATAATCTTGTACTTCAAATCGTAGTCGTTAGGAACACAAAGTCTAGAGTGGACTCAAGTATTCCTTCTTCATCAATTCTCGCTTGGAATAGCTCCTTCTTGTACTTTCTTCTTCATACGATCGACCTCCGGTCGGTGGCTTGAGCAACCTTAACTTTTTCTATTAAAGTTGGCTCTACGCAGTATACTTGACATCATCGCACTCGCTCGTTCCGCATATGATCTTTCTACTCAACGCGTCCGCCTACCACGTTCGCTTTTCCAAGATGGTATGGTTAGAATATGTGCGAAATGAGTAGCCTCTTGAGCTCTTGGAAAATCTTCTCGCATTCCTCGCTCCATACAATTTTGTATCTTTTCGAGTCATTTAAGTTAATGGAATAGCGATTCGAGAATATCCTTCAACGAATCTCCGATAATAACCAACTAAGCCTGAAAGCTACGTATTTCGATTCATCGACTTAGGTTGCTCTCAATCGTGACTCATATCCCAATCTTGGATAGACGTCACAATGACACCTATCGATTTACTATCGCATCGAATATGACGTCCCCTACGAGAGAGTTCCGCAGGTGAATTCCACAAAGGAAGTCACAAAATAAAAGCTCAGTACCAAATTCTATAGTTGAATTTTTAACTCACGAAGTTCAATAGGAGCCATTCGATATGAGATTTTAGAAATGAGTTTTGTCACGGGTTCAAAGTCGATACAAAATTTAATATCGCTTTGGGAGTAAGCAAGAAATTCTTCATGAAATACGTCGCCAGGAAAATCAATAACAACAGAATATTATTCAAATCGGCGTGTCTTTATTCAAATCCATAACATGGACTAAGAAAACTTGACATCCGTAATAAACGAATGACTTCATGGCTTGATATGAAAATGTTTGACTACAATGGTTTGATTGCTTGAATTGAATAACAAGGTTGCTTAGGAATATGAAAACTAACAACCTTACAAAAGCAATCAATTTGGCATGATGAGTAGTTAACCTTAAAATCACATCAAAAGCAAATATCTCTATAGAAATAAGGTTAACTGTGTAATGTGATAGTGCCAACTTGAATCAAGCAAGATTTTTAAACAACGGATGTAATGAAAGTTTCTCCTAATGGAGTCTCCACAGATAAGTCAAAGTTTAATTTCTCCGTAATCAAGTTCAAACGTTGAGCGCAAGTAAGAGAGATAAAAGAATGGGTAGAACCAATATCTAGTAAGGTATATACTTCGCAAGAATTTATAATTAACTAACCCGTCTTAATAACTTCGTCGGTTCCTTGCATTTTGACCGGCCATGACAAACGCTTCTTCAAGAACCGTTGACTTTGACTTTTTCGGGACATCCTTTTGAGTCACCATTCACGCTGGATCTGGTTTCGATATCGCATAATCTCGGCGATATGTCCTTCTTTTCCACAATTATAGCATACCTTGGATGGCTTTGAACAGTTTGACCTTATATGTCCCTCCTCTCCACATCTCAGTAGCATCTAACCGGCGATCGTTCTCTTCCCTAGAATTTGTTGATGGTGTTGATGTTCACGCCGACGTCTTCCGTCATCGTTAAATTTTCTCTTTTAGATTGGACATCTCTTTCCATAATATCAACGCGCGTCGTGCGACTTTTTACCCATGCATCACTCATTCTCACTCGTTCGGTTATTTCTTCTTTCATTTCGATTTCACTTTATCATCTTATACTCGCCAAAGAGTGCTTCATTCAAGCATCACGTATCGGGTAACACAAGCTTGAATCGTTGCATCCTTTTGCTCCACGATCGCCGCAATTCTTTAGCCCCGCTTCTTCTAACTCATGAATACGATTTTGCAATTCTATATTTCGATCATAAAATACCTCTAATAAACTCTCTTGGTGTACCTCTTCTTCCTCTTCTTCCTCACTCTCAATTTGTTACCTCTGCGATTATCTAAAGGTGCAACTATCAATTCTTCACTCACCACATGGATATCTCTAATTCCTTCTTCACCGACATCACATTATCCCGGTTGGCGATTAGAGGTGTCTCCACGATCTCATTCACTCCATTGTTAACGTTCTCAGCAGTGACCATTCTAAAAAAACTATCATAAAACAAGGGTTAATTAAATAAATTAACAAATCACATAATACCCCTATAATATAACCAACCAACAAATAAGCTTAGGTAGGACACACTTAGCGAAGGATTTACTCGTCTCTCCCTCCTAGTTCTATTCCCGATCTCCATGGAGATCATATCCCTAAGCTCGATACCAACTGTGGACGCCCCCAAAATAGGTATACACAACACCCATTACGAGTCGCCAAATACATGGTACAAAAAGCAAACTACAACTTCAATAATACAAATGTCGTGTGAAATACGACAATATATATCATGAGTTTAAATATAATATTGTCTTACAGACAATATCCACATGCAAATAAATCCCCATCATAATTATTGATTATTTTACAAAATGGTGATGACTACTAAACAACTCTCTCTAGAACCTTCATTCCATACCCGACTAAGTACTTCGCTACATTCTCGCCTCGAGAAGAAAAATGGAACAACAAGGAAAAGGGTGAGCTCAACTAGCCCAATAAAGAATATTATGACTAAGATAATATACAACAAATTATCGTTAGTCTTCAAGGGAAAAAATCGATAGAATACAATAGACAACAAGTTTTGGATCAATATTCGCATTGAAATAATAATTCATAGAAGAGTTACGTAGAGAATGAAATCTACTATAATCTATGAATTTAATAAATCCATCATCAATATTTTATCCTGTAACATCAATCAATATGCATCCGAATCAAATATTCATCTTTGCACTCTGTGCCAAAGATATTCATCATTAGTCATGTTCATTTAAACACTGTTCATCTTTGCACTACTGAGCCAAAGATATTAATCAATGGTCATGTTCATCTCAACACTGTTCATCTTTGCACTACTGGGCCAAAGATATTCTTCAGAAATCATTCATCTTTGCACTACTGTGCCAAAGATATTCAATAATATCATCATTTAAGATCGAGGATGATGAAAAATATTTTAAAGAAACGAATCCAAAGTGAAACAAAATGACAAGGATTAAGGATTAAGGATTCGTACTTGGTTTTATCCACGTCAAAAATACCTCAAAAATAATCATAGTGGTGTAAAATTCAAGAATGATCAAAACATGGATACAATCAAAGCTAGTATCCGAATAGATATTTTGGACGAAAAGAAGAAATTTTATTTTTCGATGAATAAGATCAGAGTATCGTGAATAAAGGCCAGTATATGTGAATAGTAACTCCGACACCAAAAGATAGAAATTCCACAAAAACATCTTCACGCTTCATGAATAGTACTCGTGAATAGTAACTCGTGAATAGTAACTCATGAATAAGAACTCGTGAATAAGAACTCGTGAATAAGAACCCATGAATAGTAACTCATGAATAAGTAACCCATGAATAGTAACCCGACATGAAAAAGTTCCAAATTTGATAAAAACTTCAGATCAACATTTCAAAGATATGATATTGAAGAAATAATATCATTCTGAAAAAAATAATATCCCTTATCTCGAAAGATCAAGATCTTTAATTTGAAACAACAGGATATAAGGCTATGACTTGGACTTTGACCGTATAGCAATACTCAAAGTATACTCAAAATACTCACAAGAATAAACTCGATAATATAGAGAGAGAAAACTTGATTTACGTGTGTGATTTTAATTCTAACCTAAGCACCTTATTTATAGGAAAATGCTTGAACACCAAAAGCGTAAAATTTAATAAATTAATATATATATATATCAAATTCATACGCCAACCTTAGAATTCAGATCCTAGCATTTCCCACATGCCACCTTCTAGAAAGAAATGATAAAAAACGTTTTTCATAAAATAAATAATTAAAACTTACAAAAATTAATTATTTTGAGCTTTGAACTTCAATAATTCATAATAAATAGCCCTTTCATCAGAAAATTCGAATCTCGCGAGTTTTTATAGGAAATTCAATTCTCTACAACTTTGCAGAAGAAAGTTTTTCCAAATTCCAAATAGAAATTGACCGAAATCCACAAACGGGCGATTTTATTGTGTTATAATCAAATTTCGATCAATAAATGGGGTCCACCGACATGTTTAACATGTTTTAAACATTTATTGCAACAAAAATACTCTTCCTCCTCAGTATACTCATATATCCCACATTCGTTGTAAAAATATCACCGTTAATATATTATTAAAATAATATATTTAAATGAATTATTTTATCAGAAAAAGATAAAATATTTATTTTCAACAATTGTCATTTTAAAAATTTTCTCCATCTATATCCACATAAAATCAATATTTTCCTCATCATATAAATCAATAATTAATTATTCACAAATAATATTCTGTAATCACAATATTGACAAACTGTGCAGGTTCAGGAAGAGGGGCTTTCAATAAGAATTTCTTCTTCTTGGCGCGCGCAATTAGGTGACCAAACCTCTCCTTAGACGTAACTTTCTAGACATTGCCAATAATGTTATCTAATAATATTATTCAGATAATATGAATTATTGCTTCGATAATGAAAGATCTTGTGTAATGACAATTATTGAAATAATAAAGAATATAAAATATCAACGCAGCAATTATTAACTCAATAAAAAATCGAACAAGTAATTATCGTAACCATTATTGAGAAGTGCCTTCTTACGTAAGAATCAATAATGTGTGCAATACCGTAAGGTATCTCGCTCAACAACGCAACAGCGTATTAGTGTGTTTTAACCACCGGGTATTCCAATGAAGATAATTCAGTAATAACTACACTGCGTTATTTAAAAACAACTTATATTTGTCGTTTTCTTCATCCAATCGCTTTTTAGTTATGGGGCCCACACATGGTCGCTTGCGTCGCATTTAATATTCCCAAACAGTCACGAATATTCCACGACCAAACGAATAAACCAATATTAAACAAAAATGAATATTTTATAACCCACTTGCTTATTTTGAAATATTTGCATATTTAACCCTTAACTATCCACATTAATCAAATCAACCCTTACTATTTCAAAATAATAAATAAAGGAAATTCCTTTTTATTTAAAAATTTGGGTCTTACAAATTTATTGGTTGTTAATATTGTGATTATGTAATATTATTTGTGAATAATTAATTATTGATTTTTATGATGAGAAAAATATTTATTTTATGTGGATATAAATGAAAAAAAATTTAAAGTGACAATTGTTGAAAATTAATATTTTATCTTTTTACGATAAAATAATTCATTTAAATATATTATTTTAATAATATAATAATTGTGATATTTTTACATGTGAATGTGGAATATATGAGTATATGAGGAGGAAGAATATTTTTTTACAATAAATGTTTAAAACATGTTAAACATGTCATGGACCCCATTTCTCGATCGAAATTTGATTATAGTAATCAGAAATCGTCTGTTTGTGGATTTTGGTCAATTTCATTTGGAATTTGGAAAAACTTTCTTCTCGCAAAGTTGTAGAGAATTGAATTTTCTATAAAAAATCATGAGATTCAATTTTTTAATAAAAGGGCTATTTATTATGAATTATTGAAGTTCAAGCTCAAATAATTGATTTTTGGAAGTTTAAAATAATTTAAATAACAAAAACGTTTTTTTGTACAAGTCTTGTGAGGTGGGCTGTTTGGTGGCTGAGGTTTTGAAGCAAAATAAGTGTGCTTTGGAATAAAAATAATATATATTAATATTTTATTAAATTTTCGCTTTGGTGTTCAAGTATTTTCCTATAAATAGGGTGCTTAGGTTAGAATTGAAAATCACACCTAAACTCAAGTTTTTCTCTCTATATTATCGAGCGTATTCTTGTGAGTATTTTGAATATACTTTGAGTATTGCTATACTATGGCAAGTTCGATTCAAAGGTTATTCCATCAATCATCGCTCTTTTGAGGTAAAGGATAGTAATGGATTTTAAGGGTTATTATGTTTTTAGTTTCGAAATTTTTCTGAACCTTCAAAAATTCTAGAAAAATTTGAAAAGATATTTTGATGAGTTTTGTAGAGTGTGTCCAAAATGGCGATTTTGGATGTATAGATTAGGAGTTATGGATTTTATGAGAAAAGACTATTTTAAAAGTAACTATTTATAACTCCTTGTGATTAACTCCAAAATTGATGAAATTTTTATTGGGAGTACATCTATATAATATCAAGTATATCAAGTGTAAATTTCAGAATTTTTGGATAAAAGTATAATTTATGATAAATATTAGGTAGTTTTGGCAATATGGAAAATAGTAAATGAATTTTAAAATTCGAGAAAAATATATATTCAATATGGGACTATATTCTTCTAAATTCCAGAAAATAAATATTTTTGGAACTGATTTGGTATTTTCATGAAAATATTCTAGTTATGAGTAAATGAATTAAATATGTTATGTGAAGTAAGAAAATTGGAAAATATAATTTATTGGCTTGAGAATCATATATGAGGTATATGCAGATTTTTATGAGGGTTTTGGTTAATGATGATGAAATCTTATGAGGTTGGCATTTTAGATGATTAAATGCATTAATTATTAAAGTGTAAATAATTGGATTTAATTATTTATAAGTTTAAGAAATGATTAAAATATTATTATAATATTAATAATATTAGATTATGAGATTTCTAAGTGATTTATAACATTTGGATTAAGGTGTTATAAATATGGATATGAATTTTATTATGAAACTTTATCTTTTTCGTGTCGAGAGTTACTTACTTACGCACGATACTAGATCTTATGTACGAATACGGGTCTTATTCACGACAAATTGGTTTCTTCTCCCACCAAATTATCGTTAATTTATGAATCTTACTCTTGAAATTAAAACTATGTTTTGAATTATATTGTTTTTATATAACATTCTTATAACCCTAATGATGATATTTCTCTTTGACTTGAGTGTAAAGATGAGTAGATTATTGGTATGATCGTGACTATAGGTTCTCTTTGGCCAGTAGTGCAAAAGTTGAATTGTTGACTGGTATAATCATGACCATTGAATTTACAATTGAATATTTTTAGCTTAAGTGCAAAGGTGAATTGATCAACATGGTTATAATTATTGTTATATAATTTACAAATGATTATGTATTTCTTTGATATATGAATATCTTTCGCTAGTAGTGCAAAGATGACTTGTTGATGAATATCTTAGCTCAGTAGGCAAAAAGATGAATTATTGATGAATATCTTTTCACCGTGAATGCAAAGATGACTTGTTGTTGAATATCTTAGCTTCAGTAGTGCAAAAGATGAATTATTGATGAATATCTTTTGCTCGTAATGCAAAAGATGACCGTTGTTGAATATCTTTGCTTTGTAGTGCAAAAAGATGAATTATTGATGAATATCTTTGGCTCGTAATGCAAAGATGACTGTTGTTGAATATCTTTAGCTTTTTGTAGTGTAAAGATGAATCTGTTGATGAATATCTTTGGGCCCGTAAGTAAAGATGAATTTATTAGTATAATTATGAGCAGGAGGCGTGATTTGGTATAACCATGATATTTGATGTTTTAAGGTAAAGACAAGTGATGAAAATTATCTTCATCTCCGGATGAGAAGAGGAATTTAGAATTGCAATTATGATTATGAAGTTATTCATATGATTGTGGAAAGGAACCTGTTGATTGATGTTACTGAGGATAAAATATTGTTGGTGGACTTTTAACGTGGAGAAGACAATAGACTTTATAGTCTATTTGACTCTTTTTAATGGATTGCTCGTTCACCGCAACTATGGTTGAAAAGTTTTATCATCTACCATATGTTCTAAATCGATTTATTATTGATGAAGACTATTGATAATTTATGTATCTTTAGTTATAATATTCTTTATCGAGCCGGTTGTGCTCACCTTTTGTTTCACAATTCCTTTCGTGTAATAAAAGTGTATTTGGGTTGAGCGGGGATAACAAGGGAATAGAAGCGGTGAATTCTATAGTTGTTGAGGTTCTCCCTAAAGAGTATGGAAATAATTTTATTGAGGACTTTAGTGTGTTGTATTTTATACATCATTTAATAGTTATTTTTGGTGAATTAAATAGGGTGAGGCGAACCCAACTTTGGAAGGTGTTTTGTCACTATCATATAAGATGTCTAATGACATACAAACTCGTGTTATCATAAGACATGGTTGGTTTCATCCACTTCTTTGAGTATATTTACAAGCACTACCTATATAATCTTGGTGTTTGTTTGGAGTATAATACCCAATTAGAGCAGTGGAGATAATGATATGTCAAGAGAAGACTCACCATTGGGAAGAATATGATAGTAATCTTCTCGTTTTTCTTTGGGGTCTATTGGGTCAACCTAGGATAATTTTGTGGCCATATGATATCTACCATAACCTAAAAGCATGGCCTCCCGTATACGAAGGTTTCCTTGAGCACTTCCCAAAGATTTTAATTTCTAAAAGCAGTTTTGACTATACCTTTATGTAAGGTGTCATTGTGACGTACACTGAGTTGGTATATATTTGTATCCAAACTCACAAGATATGTGTTGTTGTATTTTTTGCACGACAATTGTTGTAATAAAGTTGTAGTTGTTTTTCGTACCATATATTTGGTGACTCAGAATGGGTTGGATGGAATGAACCTATTTTGGGGTCGTTACAGGGGGAGTATTAATGATTAGATGCGCGTTCTTGAATTCACAAAGAAAGATATATAATGCTAAAAAGAACACTTGATAATATCAATAGAATAGTCAAATTTTTTTGTAAATAACCCTAGAAAGCAAATTTATAACCCTAAAGCACTCTCCAACATGAATTAGGAGATAGGAAAATAAAATAATGTACGTCTTGGCTGAAGTGGATAACTCATTCACAGAGCTGGCCTTGGGCCAGGGCTACAGCCTAGGGCCCATAGTTGAGGGGGTCAAATTTTTTTTATAAGCTTATGTATATATGTATAAAATAAATAAAAAATAAAGCAAAAAAAGTTGCCGCATGTACCTGTTAATGAAAGGGAAGCCAATCAATTCAATCAGTCTTTATATACTCAATCTCAACAGAAACGTACTGAGAGTAAGAAAGTCTCATATTAATTATAAAATATAATATAAAACAAATCAATAAATATAGGGAATCAAAACAGACTCTTAACTACAAAAAGAAGAAAAAACTCTTCAACCCTCTCAGTTCATAACGCAACTCAAGATAGGCTAAATGGATTAGCGATATTATTCATTGAAAATGATATGTTAGAAAACATTAAATATGATAGTATGATTGATGATTTTGCATCTAAAAGTGCAACAAGAAGACATTTTAAATAATGTTTTGTGGTTCAGATTTCATTACTATTTTTATTTTGTAGGCACATGTGATAATTCCTTGCTTCGATTAATTATGGATGAAAAGAAGATTGATCAAATCAAGAAATGCTTATGGAGATTCGGGAGGAAGTATGTAGACTCAAATATGTAGTTTTTATTTTTAATGCAATGTTTACAATCCGGGGTGCTCTTTTTCCTTCGTTTGAGGTTTTATCCCATTGGGTTTTCCCCAAACAAGGTTTTAATGAGGCCCCAAAGTATTCTTCTTTATCTTTTGTAAATTCTTATAATTTTAATAAAATTAATTAGTTGACAATTTATTTATTTTTTTGTTTAATTTATATAAAGGGACACACTTGAAAAAATTTACTCTAGGCCTTAGAAAACTCAAAACCGACTATGCTCGTTCACCGTATCAAGATTCATTAATTAAATTGACTTTCTCATCAATCATCAAACAATTTTTTAGAACAAAAAAGGTAGAATCAACTAAGATTTATTCCGTTCGCATAATAGTTGTGCGTATAAAACATATTATCCGCACAGCTATTATGCAAATGTGAACTTAGAAGTTATATCTCATCCGCAAAGTTATGCGGATGGGAATAATTACAGCTTTTGAATTACATAAATAAATGGGGCTTTTGATATATATATATATTTCATTAAACTCTAACACTGAAAAAGAAATTAATTTTCTAAATACGTCCTATTTAACTCTAAATATTTTTTTAAAAAAAAATTTAGTGTACAACTCATTAATAAGAAAATGGGAAGAATGACAAGTAAATGTAAGTTTTACAATTGGGATATTATTCCCGCATTGTATGCTTTTATATTCTATTTATTTGTTTATATTGTCCTTTACCTCCATTCCAAAACATCACCCGCTATGAGTGATATGCAATACAAATCCTCCTTCCTTGTATTGCTTCGAAAGAATTTATGTAGCCCATTCAACAAGAATGGGCAAGTCTTTTTCTATTTTTATAGAGAAAATTAATATTATTTATCATGACAAAATCCATTCAATAATTTTAACACAATTAATTTTTTTTTATTTTCTCTCAAATTGTAAAGTTGGTAGATTCTTATTGGCTGCGGTAAAAAACACTAGTTTTTATAGAATTTATTTTCATAAATAATATTCCTTTCATTTCATATTATTTGATGACTTTTTAAAGTCAACTTAAGATATTATTTTCATAAATAATACTTCTTTCATTTCATATTATGGAGATTCTAGGTGATCTTATTTGTTTGTGAAGCCTTCTTGGGAAATTAGTGGATAGCTATTTTTTTTTCATTTAGAGAGCTTGATGAATATTCTCCTACAAACAAATTATATGAATCTTTCTGTATATAATATTTAATTGGTGTTCCTTTTGTTCGTGCATGCATCTTCAAGGCTATGGTATTTGAAAATTTTCACTGCTGTAGAAATGTCATAGTACATCTTTCGATTACAGTGTAGCGAGAAGCTTGGTTTAGACATTAAGTGCACAAAAATCTAATGCTCAAATTGCCCAAAATTAAGTACATTAAGGTTTTGTACTGTACAACTATTTAATGAAAATTCCCTATTAAATATTTTGTAAAAAAAAAAGAACCTAGAGGTCAAAATTCATAGATTTTTTCCCTCAAAAACCATACCAATTGATTCTAGGAAATATATCATCTTTATTTATTATTTTTCTCCTCTCTTTTTATACACAACAAATTAAAAAAGGGAACTAATATTTTCATATAAAAAAATGATCTTTTTCATATTTAAATTTTAATTCTTAACCGATGTGGGACTTAGTTTCCCACAAGTATTTATTATAATTTTCAAGGCTGATCTTTGAGAGTTAATTTCTCATTCATTATATCATGGATTTGAGATTCTAAATACTTAATTTTAATCTAATCATGAAGTAGAACATATATTGATATGTGCATTCACTTCAAATGATTAATGAACCCCACTTCAAATTTGGCTCAAAATCTAGAAAGTGATGATCAACCGGAGCTCGTTCCGTTCGTTATATCGCTGCCGGTGAAAGAATCAGTTCATAGAGCAGGAGGAGGGTCTCCATGGGGTGTTGCCATTTTGCTTGTTTTTCTTTTGTTCATGATTTCTTACCAAACTTCTTTTGTGTTATTATAAGTAGCTAGCTTTAATACAAGAAATCCTTGCTTTTATTGGTTCATTGTAGGCTTTTGTAGATGTTGTATATGTTGTTTTTTTTTTTTAACTTCCCCAGTGGCCCAGTTCCATTAAAAGGGGAAAAAAATTAATTAAGCCATATATATTTACAAGAAAAAGTTGTTTGGTAAAGAGTGCTATTTTTTAATTGATGATATATATAAAATGACATAAAATCTCTAAATTTAAACACAAAAAAAGATATATTCTTAAAGTTTGTAAATGAGACCCAAATAATGAGAAGAGCCTTTATTAAGCCTCCTTTACTCTTTCATTATCTTCCTCATGTGGACGGATCGTTGTAATGATATATCTTACGATTTTATATAAATCAAATTTTTTGTTGTCAATTACATGGATAACTTTATAAGTGGTAATTCTTTCAACTAAATATGTAATATGGTAGGCCGTAGGCCAGCCTTATAATTATATTCATTTTCATGTATGTATTGATGTTCATCGCAATTGTAATTCGATAAAAAATTGTCGCAATACATAATAGAACTCAAATACAACGAAGTGCATTTATAAAATATTAGGCAACTTTTTCACAAAAATAAAAAAATTACATTGCATTGCATGAAATATGAGAAACAACAAATCCATGAAGCATCTAGTAAAGTCTGAGTCTGCTGATTTCCACTCTAAATTGACAAACCAGGCTTAAGAACACCAAGAAAAAGGCAAAGTAAAAAAACATAACAGATTGATAAAAGTAAATGAAAAGGAAAAGTAACACAAATGAGTGAAAGACGATCAAAAAGACAGAGAAAGATTCTGCAGATCTTAACTCAGCTTATGCACCCATTAAAAAGACAAAAAATTGGATCTAAAAGGGTTAAACTCAGGCAACATGTTTAAAAGGCAGAAAAGTTATGCAAATCTAATTAATGTTCAACCACAACTTAAATATAATATTAATGCATGCTACTCAAGTTTAGCATGGTGGTCCCAAAATTTTATACCATATAAGATAAGTACATTTTTTAAATTAGTTTACCAGCTTATATAACGTCTAGTGCATTTATATCTGTAGTGTGTTTATAGAGATATAAACGTGTTTGAGAATCTTGGTTGTCTAGCTTATTTCAAACGCAACTAATTTAACTCATAAATATCGCATTTTAGGCTAAAAAACAACTAGTTAGTACAATGCATTTGGACCTTTAAATTAAAGCACTAAACGCATGCAACTGATGTAAACATCGTAAACGCTAGCTCATAGATGAGCCCATATAGTAGCTTCTTTTAGTTTTAGAAAAAAACACACACACACACACATATATATATATATAGAGTCCAGTTCCAGTTCGGACGCCCGGATTTTATCCCGTCCGGACTTTTTTTTTTTTTTTTTTTTTTAAAACAACTAAAAAAAAATATTTAATATTTTATAGAATTGAAATTTTTTCATAATAAAGTGTTTTTGGGCGTGATTTAGGTGCATATAATAAAACATGGCATACAAACTGGATGATCTGCACCACCATTTTTTGGTATAGGTATTCAAATCACCCCCAACACATGTATTATGGAAAATTTCATTCCATAAATATTAAATATTTTTTAGTTATTTTAAAAAAAAAAAAAAAAAAAAAAAAATTGGGTCCGTTTTTTATCGTGTCCGGAGTAGGACCGATCCATTGTATATATATATATATGTATATATATATATATATATGAAAAAAATGTATATACATAATATGTAGTAGTATACAAACTTTATGTCGACAGTTTTTTTGGGCTATAGCAACAGGTCACCCGTCGCTATAGTTATTATACTGTGTATATATATAAGACCCCAACTTTTATGAATAAAGATTAATTTTCTCTAAATATTATTTTGAATAGTAAAGTGTTAATTTGATATAATGATATAATTATGGGTGATATGTGCAAATTTTACAAGTAAGCAAGTTATTATAAAATATTCGTTTGGTGGGAAAATATTCTTTTGGAGAATATTCGTACGACGACGCAATTATTGGTGAACCCCACAACGGAATAACTGTCGAATATAGAAAGCGATAGAAATAACTTTTTTATAAAAATAACAGCAAAATTTTTACCGTTAAACTGTTGAAATACCCGATGATAAAAGTATAAGAATACGTTGTTGTACAGACAAGAAGAGCATGGTATCGCATAAAGATCTCCGATTATTGATACTTAAGTAAGAAGTCACTCAGTTTCATTCAATAATTGCTACAGTAATTGTTACATAGTATCTCATATTATTGATTCAATTATTGTCACAGTATCATCTGCACAATATTTTATATTATTAAATCAATAATTGACACGACACAGTTACTCATATTATTATTTACATTATTGACAATGTCTAAAAAGTTCTATCGAGAAAAATGTTTAAGTTATTTAATTGCACGCCAGTAAGAATAAATCCTTATCGAAAAGTCCTCTTTTCCTGGAAACGATCTGGTTGTCAATATTGTGAGTTATAATATTAATGATGAATAATTGTTGAAAAATTAAAAATGTGTTGATTAAAGATAAGTGATTTGTGATATATATTTATTCAATTTTGATATAAATAGAGGGATTTGACATGAGGCATTTGTTGTAAGTTTGACTTATTATTCCATAGGGAAATGTACTAATTTTTTAAATCGTCTGCAAAAAAATTATTTCTTTTATTTTATTATTATTATAATAGTAATAAAACAGAAATTTTTTTATAATATATATAAAGTTATTTATTTTATTAGAATACTTTAGATGAATAGTGAAATCATACGAAATTTTACAAAATTTACTATTGAGTCCGTGATTATTTAGTATTTAAAGAGTGTCATATCATTCTCCTATAAATAGGTTGCTTAGTTAAGAAATGAAAATCATACCAGAATAAGAAAACTCTTCTTCTATAATATTGTGCGTATTTCTTTTGAGTATAAGAATATTTTAAGTGTAGTATATAGTGCAAGATTTCCTCAAGATAATCTTCATTATGCCAGCCAGATTTAGTCTCCTATTAAGGTAAATGATGTTATTTTCTGCATACTCATAAGGGTTGTCATTCTATTTCTTATTAATCTATGGGAATAACATGTCTACGCGGACTACCGCATGCATGGTGAATAACTCTTCGTATTCATTCTTTATTAAATTATGAAAATGATCTATTTACGCGAATTACCGCATGACGGGTGAAATATAATTTGCAGTTTCGTATATTCTTTCATACTCGTATGGGATATCATTTCTTTTGTACTCGTCAAAGGATGTCGTTTTCTTTCATATTTTTCTCAATTTATGGTACAAATTTATTATTGGTTTCCATAACCTTATTGTTAAATGATGAAAATTCCTGAAATTAGTATAATATTCTTAATAGTTTGCACTTCATCTAGTTTTGTTTCACTAAAATATTTTTCTATAAAATAGTGTGACAATAATTGTAATTAGCACTTTATTTGAGTTTGAATATTATCTACGAGATAATATTTATATTTAAACTCACGGTTTATATTTTGTCGTATATTACACGACAATTAATTCTTCGACGATGGACTGTTAATACTTTGATATGGGACCCATAAAGCAATTTGATAGGTTAAAATGGAGGGACAATTAATCTTACATTAATCATGTGATTATATAATCCTTCATAAATAATTTTAAAAATGATAAAAAAATAATTTATATGACTATTTAAAGGGATATTAATCCTCCGTCATAAAATAAATAAAAAATAATAATTTTATCTCAAATATATTTTTTTACAAACAAACATGGTCTAAAAGTTTAAGCCGTACCTCCACTGTAAAAAGTATGTCACATGCATTATTCCAAAAGGAGAGCACTGCACTGTAGTTATACCCTAAAAACTACAAGAAGAATAATTTTATACTGGTCACCACAACATACGCGTCGCGCGTGTAATTATAATAATAATTAAATTTAATTTAAAGGATAACTTTAAAAGAAAACAGATTAAAAAGAGAAAAATTATAAAATAATCGAACTTATAAGGGCAAAAAAATAATAAAAAATTGTGATATAATTTTAAGAGTGATGTCACCATGCATCCCTCTCTCGCATATATATATATATATATATATATATATATATATATATATATATATATAATGATAAAAGTCCCTTACTAATAGACGCGAGTGGTTAATATGAAATAAATTTTAGTCAATTGATTAATACAACGTTGACACACAGGTCGGAAAATAATCTCTCTGCGTGTCAGTATTATATTGATCAATTAATCAACTTACAATGAAGTTAACTTCATAGTAACCGTGTTAAAACATACTCGACTAAGTCCACTTTATAATAATCATTCATAGGATACAAAGTTGACTAAAACCAACCAATCCAATCCATAGTTAGTCAATAACATCTTTTATGCTCAGGCAAGAGTTGAAAAAATCTGAATGATGAGATGAAATTATTGACACCCAAATCGAAGAGAATTTTCAATCTCCAAGAGCATAATAGCTCGTAAAATACATTATTTTACAAGCAAACTACACCAGATGAATATAAAGAAAAAGTAACCATGCACTAAAACAATATCATCCTCAATGATACAAGAGTCATAAATGCATAAAACATAAGGCCATTCAGGGAAGGCTGGTATGAGATGAGAAACAAGAGCAGAACCAGAACAAATGCTACTCCCCACGGCGAGCCACCGGCTCGATGAATGGCATCTTCAGAGCCTGGAATGGGAATGCTAATTTGATCTGGTGTGGAGATCCAATGGACCAAAATGACCAATAGTAAAGGGGATATTATAAGTAAACGTTGCAACATTTCAGCAGCTGTGGACATTATGGCATCATACAAAATATAGCCTAATATTATAAATAGAACTATCAATGCTGCCTTGAGGTTACTGCTGTCTGAAGCCATGAGAAAGTGCAACAGAAAAAAAAGAGAATTATAGCAGCTGGTGGTTAGACATAGTAGGGTATATATATATGAAGAGAATTAATAATGCAGGTATGTGTGTATATAGATGGGTAATTATTCATCTCTACACATTTGGATGGACTAAGGTCCTATATATTCTTACACCAAGGGAAATAATTGAGTCCTTGTTCTGTAACTTTTGTCTTATATATTGACAATTTCTAATTCACCAGGAGTAGATTATTCACCAGGGGTAGATAGGTCACTTCCTTTACAGGTAAATGTTAAGTATATGAGATACAAATCCACACCGATATTTTTGGAGTTAAAAATTAACGGAGAGAATGTACAACTTTTAGTGCAAGCGGTACAAGCATGTACTGCATAAATAGCACCGAATTACACTTTTAGCGCTAGAAGTATATATATATATATATATATATATATATATATATATATATCAATGTTGTACATTTCTGTTACGTACTCTTTTTTATTCATATTCATCATAAATAAGTCAAATAACATCACATAGACTTCATTAATCACCAAGGTTACTTTTGTTTGTAAAAATAACTAGTAGGGTAAACCTATTTGTACTAATTTATTACAATTTGGACTATCATAACTTATAATTAGTCTGTTATTTAATCTCGGACTATATTTTGTCATTTCAAAGGTCATTTGATGATAAATTATAATCCCAAATGAAAATGAAATAATCTTATCACCTAGCCCAAAAGATTAATCCCCAATATATGTATGTGCATTAAACAAACTTAAGCTACTTTCTCTTATCTTGCACAGATCTTCTGAGGCTTCTTACATAAAGCTCACTATTATGGAATGTCAAGACTTTCTTTTATGTTCCACATGTTGGTTACTTAGCCAAAAAAATGTTCTACATGTTGGTCCACATTTTTTACCCGTAAGGCAACAAGTCAACAAAGGTGGCTTGCAGGCCTGTGGCTTATATTTTAGCAAGGGTAGTTGCCCCAAGATCATTTAAACAAAAAACATTAGCAAAAGGTAATGCATTTCTTTTGGCAGACAGTAAATTGTAAAACATAAGCATGAAATGAGCCAAATTCATGATAAAACAAAGTGCAAATTAATATTTCAACACATTCAGCAAAAGAATATTATAAAGATGCATCTTGGTTTGCCAGTCCACGTGCTAGCAAATACATAGCATAATTAATTTGAATGTTGAATTACTGCAGAAATCAATTCAAATTTTCAAGTATGGACTCCTGTCCTAAAACACAATAAAAAAAAATCCATAAATGGAGCCATGGTAACCCTTCACCCTGGCTAGAATAAGTGTTATATGTAATACTACTGTAATTTCGGTCATGAAACTGATACAGGTGTGTGCTATATAACTAAAACGCGGTACATTAGTATAGTTTTATGGTTAGAAATTATCTTAGAATCTGTATGCAATAAAATTAAGTTTTTTAGAAGATTTTTAGTAGAATCAACAAGTTGGCTGTTTTATAACTAATTCAGTACAAATGCGATGTTTGAGAATTCACTGCTAAGTTGGAATATTGATATTTGTGCAACTATGAAGAAAACAACAAATAAATATTTTAGTACACTGAATTTAGAGTATTGGTTCATCAGGATACCCTGTTTGATAACACAAGTACCACTACGCGGTCTATTGGGGGAAAAAGCTAATAGACATGTACTCCATCCGTTCCTAAAAGATTGTCGTTTTAGGAAGTAATTTTTGTTCTAAAAAGATTGTCGTTTTGAGTTTATCAATACACATTAGCTATTTTTTCCCTACTTTACCCTTATTTAAAGTTTTTTCCTATTTAAAACTTTCTTCTCTTCCCAATGATTCTTATTCAATTCAATGCTATAATCCAAGTAGTAATTGGTTGAATAAGAAGTAATTGGTTGAATTGAATAAGAAACATTGGGAATGGAATAATTGGTTGAGACAATTAATAAGGGTAGTATAGTATTTTTGCTAGGTATTAATTACATTTCTTAATTTGTGTGCATTAACCTTAAACGACAATCTTTTAGGAACATAGGGAGTACTGAATTTGTTTAAAAAAAAACTCCTGTGAATGATGAATTAGCCAACCATAGTTGAGAAAATGAGGCATGTCTGCCTTTAATCATTCTGACACTCTTTGACACCCATAACCATAGCACATGACTGTAGTAGTGCAGTTTAATAAATAACAGAGCTTTGTAGTTTCATTATGCCTCACTATTCTCCCCAATATTCTCTTCTCCTCAAACAAAAGTTTATGCTAGCTACCTAACTGTAGGCTAGTGACTACATAGATAATGGAAGCTTTTGCATGCTATTAAAGTGCAGAAGTTGTTTCCTAGTATCTAAAAATGCTTACTCAAGAAAACCAAATAATAAATACAATAGGAGCAACATTATAAGATCTATACAAATTATATATGCATTTTTTTCACAAAATATATATTTTGACCTACTTCATGCATGCAATCCGATCGTGTTAATAGATCAATCCGTGATTCGATTTTAATTTACAAGTGATTGTAAAGGTAGAATGGATTTGTTCTTGGAGCGAAGGGTCGTCGATAGATTTGGAGCAAAAGAAACGGCCCCATAATCTATTTTTGTTTGTTGCTACAAATACCTAGGCTGGGGTCTAGACTAAATTATTTAGGGTTAGTTTTGTACTTTTGGGGTGATTAAGAATTCTTATATTGACTATGTAAGAGGGATCTTATACTAAATTATGTACGACCTTTTGAGATGGTGAGATTAATTTCCCACCGATTGTGAAAAAAACTCAAACTTTGAGCGAAATATGTAAAACTTTGTGTCTCGTGTGTACTTGTTTTTCTTTTAGTTTCCCTATTGTTTTTGCTAAGGTTTTTTTTTCCCCAAGCAATTCCATATATCTTTAATCATCCTTGTACATAAGACTAAGAAATATAGCTACACACACAGAGCCACTAGTCATAATTTGGTCTAGTCAAGTGGTAAAATAGCATGCAAGAATTCAAGTACCTAGTTCCACATTGAGGGGAAACTTCTAACATCTAGGTAGTATCCATAATTTCTTCCTCTATGATTTGAGTATGCAAGTAATCCTAACATGTGGGTCCCATGGTATTAGTGAAATCAGCATGGAAGTAACACCATAATAGTACCTTCCTATAAAACTTTTACACAGAAAGAAACACATACCAACAGATCATATATTCTGCAGGGCTGCAATCATAGAACTTCAACTCCAAGAAACCACATCTCTGTCAGTTATTTCATCAAACACCTATCTTGCAACCTCAATCTGATTACCAAAAAAACCCATTGTTTGTAGTGTTTTCATAATGTACCTATCCCAATCAAAACCCATGTCTAAGGTGAAAGAATGCACCATCCCTCGAAGCCTAATTCTTTGAATCTGAGAGAAAAGGTTAGGCTTAGATCAATTATGAAGAGCATTGATATTTCCACATGAAGTAATATTCATCTGCACTTTCTTCAATCATGAAAAGTTTAGTTTAGGCTTAGCTTAGATCATTTGTGAAGGAATTGATACTTTCACATCAATTCCCTACATCCACACTTGTTCTAAAGGCAGCTTAACATTTAAATTCAACCAATTGATATTCCCACATGAAGATTAATATTTTTACAAGGATTATTTTCCACAAAAAAAAAAAAAAAAACTAGGCTCAATCACTATTTATGGAAAGAGAATCTTGTAAAAAAATCATGTGTGAAAATATCAATTTGTTTTAATGTAATATGTAGTAAGATGAGAGTAAATTAATTATAAAGAGAGGATTTTTCAATGTAGTTCAACAAATACTAATTTAAAGGATTAATTAGAACACCATAATAAAAATATGGAAAAATTCCTTGTGCAATCTTTTTCTATGCATCTCATATGAAATAAAAATGCATCTAGGGTATTGTATAAAATATTATTCTTTGTTAACTTCTTTTTTTATAATATGAAAGTCAAATTCATATTATTTTTTTCGGAATAATCTTTCCGATAATCCTATTTTTAATGTTTTTTAAACTCACATTTGACAAAAAAAAAAAAAGCCTTTGACAGCAATTTTAGATATTTTCTCTTCTTTTTTTTCAAAATGCACAATAAATAAATGAACGGTTAAATCCACAACAAAAAATATTATTTTTACAACAAAAGTGTCGCTATAGATCCTATAGTTACAGTTTTCACCGTCGCTATACATCTGCAACACGACACTTTTTGTTGTAGAAATAACAAAAAGCTTTTGGATTTAACAATTTCCTAAATAAATAGGGAAAAAGTTAAATTGGGAAGGAGGGGAAGAGAGAAAGGAGGAGACTCTATACCGTTATACCCTAATTCGAGAGTAGATTGAAAGATGAAAGCTTCAGAGGTCTCAATGAAAAGGAGCAATGGGGAAAATGAAGTGAAGAGAAAGATAAAGCCCCTTTTTAGGCCAGCTAAAGATGATACAAAACCAGTTCTCCAAGACCCAGTAATCTCTCTTCCCTCTATATTCACTTATACATATATATATATATATGATGCATAACTTTTTTGTGTAAAACAAGATTTGAATTTGTTTTTTTCATTGTTTTTAGATATTGAGATCAGACCCAACAGAGACTGAAGAAGCTGTTCTGCGAGTGCCTCCTTTCCCTGTAATCAGATCAAAATCTCAATCTCAATGAATTTCTTATATGTTTTTTATCCTATGAAACTTGTTCTGTAATTAGATTAGCTCTGTAGCTCATTTTCTTGAAGCTCTTATGATTAGTTCATCTGTTGTAAGAATTATCTGGATTGTTAATTCAACAAGTGAAAATGGGGTTTTGAATTTATTTTTATTTTTTTGTGTTGTTTATTGCTCTGTTTCTGATCTGATTCAGTCATTGTCAACATGGTGTTTGAAGAAAAAGAAATATCTAGTTTCTTTTTTTTATCTCTGATTTTACATAATTGGCATATTCAATTGATTTTAGAACCATGAAATTTCGGTACTTAGGAATAAAGGAAACCATGTCATTCAAATTGGGACAGTGAGTACTCAAATGTTCAAGTTCAACTTGTTTGAGATTCAGCGGGAAGGGGGAAAAAGAACTTGTTTAAGATTGAATAATAGGTAAGATAAAAGATTTAAGCTTGATCACAATTTTACACTAGTTAAAAATTAAGTTTGGCACTAGTTTGTTCATTTGTTTAGTAGCAACTTAATATTCCTTTTTTACCTCAAAATGAGTCTCATTTCTTTGTATGTGAGACACAATAGCATCTTACTTAATATGCTTTTCTCCATAACAAAAAGTGATTAAACATAATTTCATTCAATATCTATATTGTCATTTAAAATTAAATTAGGAGGTTAGATGGGAGCCATATTGATCTTTTTAAGTGCATAAATTTTTTATTTTGGGACTCTTGTTTTCGCTTGAGGGAGTACAATTTAAACAATAAGCTACTCAAGTTGGTCTTGTGATTATTTATGCAATTTAAGCACAGTCTGAGCTTTAATTTCAGCAAGCAACTTGGATAGAGAATACAAACTCAAGTCTATTGTAAACTGAATTTGTCAGGGTACACTTGGTCCTGACCTTGAATCACAGAGATCAGATAGAGAGAATTTGGAAGGGAGAGAGACTGATAGAATTCAGTAGGTGGGAGGTAGAAGGTGGGAGATATGGTTGAGAGCAAATGCTACTCTTTTTCATATATTTTAATACTTGTCAATGTAAAAGCTATTACAACTATTTATAGGAAGAGATTACTTGCAGAAAAATAAAGCTAATCCTACGCCATTCTCTTATCCTGCACTCAAAATAACTAACTTATGACATGTGCTCGCGTGGACTACAATACTACTAGAATCTACTATTATATTAAATTCTCCAGAATGCCCCTAGCCTGACAGAATTGTTGTAGTTACAAGAGAGGATATGCTATTCATGACAATATCTCAATAACAAAAACCTGAGGTTTAAAACACAAACCTATTGTGGTTGTTGATCTCCTTGACTGAAACTGAAAAGGTCCGATCTTTTATGAAGAGCTCATGGTTTTGGAAAAGCATAATGGACGTCAGAGACTTGTTTAAGGTGCCAACCATGGTTCTATTTGGATCATTGGAGCAAAATTCATTCAGCGGAAACTCTTATCACTACAAATATATATATATATATATATATATATGTGTGTGTGTGTGTGTGTGTGTGTGTGTGTGTGTGTGAGTGGTATGTTTTTCCCAAGTAATTCAATTGGCGTGAGAGTTTGATGGGGCTTGTGGGGTGGCTTCTTTTATTAAGTTGGGAGTCGCGCTAATCTTCCGGGCTGGAAAGATCGTGCATGTCTTGTAAATCTCTACTGGATGATGTCTTGGATAGTGACAGTATGGTAGTGAAGACTTCTGGATATGTGGTGGCCTCAAAACTTTGGTGGCAAATGGCTGGTGGCTTTTGTGCTTTATACGTTACATTCCTGGGCTTGACTTGTGCACTGAGGGTACATATGGAAGTTGAATTCCCCTCCAACAGCTAAAAATGTTTCTCCAGACCTGAATCATCTTTTCCTTATCTTGGAGCTTCCCCTCTCTGATCATCTGATGTAGCAGTTGGACCGCCACCATTATAAGCTCTGGATGTATCTTGTTATGTATTACAGGATATAACTTTTCTACTATATACCTTGTATCTATTTGTATATGTGCTCGTTTTTACAACTTTTTTCGACCCCTATTAGCAAGTTCAGCAATTTGATTGTGGCGTATTTAGCTCAGTTTTGGTTCATGTAGGTTAGACTTTTATGACTAGGTTTTTCTTTTTCTTTGTGTTTTGTTTTATCAGGAGTTATGACGCCATGTAAATGTGTACTTAAGTTATTCAGTCAATGAAATAAACTTAAATTACAGGAAATGTGCCTTAGAATCTCTTTGCTCTTTGAGTTTAGAAAACACAACCTTTGTTCTGACTTTTTCCTTTGGAAACTGCCAGATTTGATCAATATGTGATGGTTAATTTGGAGAAGCAGAAATGAGTCTTGTAAAAGAAGATCCCATATTTCACAGTGATCTTTTTCAGCTGATTTTGCTTCATCAGAATTTAGCTGTGGCAAAAATTTGAGTAGTGGGAATGTAGACCTGCCAAAAAATAGGTTTGGATTGGTTTTGAGTTATATAAAATAGGTTTGTGTTGGTTTTGGAACTAAAACTATATTACAGTAAAACCTCTATTTAGGAATAGACTTGAGACTAAACTATTTGTATTCTAATTGAGAGGTTATTACTAAATAGAGGTATTAGTACAAAATATTTTTCGAACACCCAAAAATATTCACTTTAACAAAAATATCAATAAGAACTCCCTAATAATTATTATTCAAAAATATTTATACAAAGTAGTTTTTTATAGGAAAATGTAGTCCTTTATAAGAAATGTAGCCTTTTAAAATTAATATTGTCTCTCTCTCTATATATATATATATATATATATATATATATATATATATATATATATATATAATTATTACTATATAGAGGTATAGTTTTCTTAATCTGGAACTTAAAAAAATATATAACATATTACAATTTAGAGATTATTCCTATTTATAATTGGCCCAAATTGGGATCAATTTTTTTATAATATTGTAAAGGTTATTCTTATATAGATTATTCCTAAATAGGGATTTTATAGGTACTGCACCTATATTTAATATGAGTTATGTGATTTGAATTTAAATGGTTATGGTTCAAATTCAGGTCGACCTATTTTTTAAATTATAGTTTCATTAAAATCTTAATTTATACTAAAAGAGTCTTATTTTAATTTTTTAAGACCCAAGTTTGAAACTAAAAATTTTAATTGATGTGACTAATTTAAGTATTAAAAACATTGATTTAAGTATTAAAAACATTGATGTGTACTAATTTAAGTATTAAAATTATATTGGGGGTCCCCCAATAAAATTTTTTTTTTTTTTTTTTTTTTTTTGGGGGGGGGGGGGGGGGGGGGTGCCAAGCACGGTAAAAGTATAATTTTATGAAGCTCACAATTGAACAAATGAGAAAGAAATTGGAAGGGACTTCTGCTGCTTCTTTTTTTTCACTTTTAATCTTTCACATTTCTTTTATTTTTACTGTCCAACAGTACAGTAGTAACAAGATTTTATGGAAAGAATGATTTTTACATGAAGGCATTTGCCTTGATGATTTAAATGAGTTATTTTAATTAATTAAAGGAGGAAATATTAATTATTTAAATTAATATTTCGTTACACTAAAAGTATTAACTGTATTATGAATTAATTTCATAATTAGTACAATGGTTTTTATACGTAATTACAAATGTATAAATTATAAAAGTATGTAATGTGTATAATATATATTAGCTCTACAAAGTGTAAAAAACTTCAAATAAAGGAATAAATACAAGCATATAGTTACTGTGAATCAAATCTTAGACCTAAAAATCACATGAGCTCAACTAAAACCTCATTAGCCATTCTGCCCATTCATCAAATACTTGACTCGAATGAATGAATCAGATCAACCTTCTAAAGTAAAACCAGAAAAGCCGAGAGGGGTTACTAATACCTTTATATTTCAATAATTAAGAAGAATGAAGAAGATGCTAGTTTCTTCAAGACAGCAGATACATGAGATAACTGTCAATTGTCTATTTCCCAATTTGGGACACTTAAATAATAACCGAAAAATAATAACATGACACTAACTAATGTGTTCCTCAGTCCTCATCAATAATAACACTTAAATAATCGTCAAAAATAATAATAATAATAATAATAATACAACAATAACTAATGTGTTCCTCAATCCTCATCAATTGCAGGAGTTGGGCGGTCCTGAATGTTGGGGAACTTCCTGGGCAATGTGAGCAAAGGTTGCTCACTAGATGAACCTTTAGCAGCTAACCCTAGAGAGAAACCTAGGGCTCTTGCAACCGGGACGGCAACAGCATTCCCTACTTGAATGTACCTATGACATTTATTAAGAAATAAGGATTGATGGGTTTTAGACTTACTTATTATAGGGAAACAAAGTGTAGTAATGAAGGGGTAGGCTAATAGTAGATACATATAAAGCACATCACATATATATGTAAAAAACTATAGAATATGCAAGGAGTCAAAGGTCAATGGTGCAAGCTCGAGATAGTTAGGAAGTTGTTACTTCGGGTGTATTCTTGTAAATTTTGATTATGTAATTGGGCGGGAAAGCTTGTTGGAATTGGTTGTAAAAGTGTACTAGTGCTTGTAATTAACTCAGTATCGGTACACCAGATGAATTAATTAAGTTTACAAAAACACTATCTAAAGCCCATAACATTGTCAAACTGATAAAACAAACATCTTGCAAATATGTTTAATGATGTTGTCTTAGTTCAAATGGTTAAACACGCATGTTCTATAGAGAACATGTTTTGTATTCTATAGAATTTATTCAACATTATGTATCCTTATTAGCAGCCGAGTTGCCAAAATCTTGTCGACTCAATTTGGTTTCCTTACTCATCAATCTAATAAGGATACATAATGTTGCATAATGCCCAAAACCTAAAAAAAAAAAAATCGCTACCTTGGTTGCTACCTTGACTTTAGAACTTTTGTCCTCTCTCATTTCTGTCCCTAATCACTCTGTATTCTTCCTCGTTTTCTTATCTCCAATTGTAAAAATAAGAATCATATCCTACTTCCTTAAAGAGTTCGTAACTAATTCAAGTGATTACCTTTGTTTAATTGGGCCACGAAGCTGATAATAATCTGGAAATCCTTGAAGTCTGGAATTCTCACGGATTGTGAGTACCCTGTTTTGTTCAGGATGTGTGATAGTCTAGCAAGAAATCAAAAAAGTGAGCCACGGGCAAAAAAATTACATGTGACAACTATTATGAATATGATTTGCAACCTAGAAAAGAACAAAGTAAGTAGCCTCTACCTGATTATGGGGTTCAGCCCTGGTAACTACAGTAGGTACAGTTTCATCCCACCATAAACGACTAAATGGTCTGTGCAGAATTTTACAAAATAAGTTAAGACAAAAAGTGTTTATCATCCTGTACAACAACATAAAGCAATCAAGTGAGGGGAAGTAAAGAGTTCATACTTCGAAGAAGTTCCTCCGACAAAAGTCATTGCATAATCAGGTACCTAGGATTACAAGAAATTTAATCAGGTCTAGGAAGAAAATGGAAAGAAAGAAATAGTGCTAACAAGTAGGTGTATTCATGTGTAAGAAAACCGTACCAAACCAATTTAAACGGTATTGAACCAAATGTCTAAAAAATGGGTACCAATACCAGTATAGAAATATCGGTGTACCCAGTTAGTATGTGTCGGTTCAGTACAGGGACAATATCGATAACACTAATCATGTGTCAATTTATTTTATTTTTTTAAAGAAAAACATTTTAATAATTTTATTGGAAGTATGTGGCAATAATTATGAGATAAAAGAGTAATACAAATATAAAATGACATACCTTACATATACAAAAAGAAACTTAGAACCAGTAAGCTTTTATGGTGTCATTGCTTTATTTTTTGTATTTTTTGCTCCTTTTGTTGGTGGTATTTGTATTGGAGTTTTTCTAAACAACTTTTCAATTTAAATTTCACCAATTAACTTGTTTCTTAATTCCTATGATACTTCTTGATGGATAAATCTAAATATCTATACTATATATAATATAGTCCTGTACATACTGTTTGGAAAAAAATAGATGCTGATTTCAGTACTGGTTTTTTGTACTATTACCAGACCGGTTCATACCAAACCGTCGTTACAGGTAAAATAAACGGTTGTACTGAATTTTACACCCCTACTAATGAGCAAAGCATACCAGTGGCTTTCCTGAAGGCAGATACACGCGTTCTACATCAGGATCCCATTCAACTTTGTTATCAGGTCGAACCCGGACACCTTTGAAGTCTCTAAAACAGGCACCCTGAGAGTTTCACATATAAACATTAGTAGATAAACCAAAGCATAATAAATTAAGGTGATGTTTGATAAAACTGAACAATTAAAATATAGTGGTTAATATATTTAATAAATTAGATCATCTAAATGAAATATCATCTAAACTTAAAAAATTGTTTAGTAACTAAAAAAGTATAAACATCTGAATGACTTTTAAATTTAAATCTCAAATTGACTCCAAAAATCAATAATGATCTTGAAATTTTTAATAGAGGAAGTGCAATATTTATAGAGATTTAAAATTTTTAATATTCATAGATTTAAAATTTTCATTTAGAGACAGCTCTTAATATTTTAGATTTATATTTTTCTCTTACCAATGAAGAGACGATAAAAAGCAAACAAAATTTTATCAAACAATTTTACCCTCAAACCGAAACAAATGTGGTTAAGAAGTAAACAAACACCACCTAAGAGAGATCCCTAAAATTCCAGAATTATCATTAAATATAAATACAATACATGATATCGAACCTTTTTAACAGGGACATGGCAGACACGTTGATAATCATCATCGTTCAGTCGAAGTGGACGATGATCAAAAAGAGTAGGTTTTGATGGTTCTGATCCCAGTGCTGAAAAACCTGGCATCTCTACATTCAATAAACAAAAAAGAAAAGTTAATAACTAGTGGGAATGATGCACCACAAGATTTTATTTTACTAGCTGCATATCTCCTTCACTTCTACTTATTTACTAGTTTTCCCACCTTAGATGTAACTCATTCAAAACTATTAAAGACCAAGAAACAAAATTTGACAAAAGGAACAGATGCTTCTGTGCATCTATATGGATCTAAATGTTGTGTGACAAGATTATTAAGAAAGTATTAAATAATGAAATTATGGCAATGTTGCATTATTAAAGTAATTGCTTATACAAGCAAAGTGATAGAATAAGAAAATAATCACTTACAGATAAATGAGAACATCACGCTTAAAGAGTGGTAATATATATCAGAATATAAGTAAAACTAAATGTTTCAAAAGCACACAGAAATATGTTTTGCAAAAAGGTTGAACACCATGGACAGATAAAAATTATCTGAATACATATTAGAGTGAATGATGCAAGTCAACCTGCTTTCTGCTCCTAATTGTACTTCATACTATAGGTTTCTTATTATAAGAGCAAATCCATGAGCATAGTAAAATTTTAACAAAAAAAATCATTTAACAAACATAAGTTCTAGTAAAATATTAGAAAACTTTTAAACAAAATTTGCACAAGACACCTTTTCTTCAGTTTGGTTAAGAGTTCTGCTTTCTTTGCATCTATGTAACGCTTCCAAAGTACCACAAGGAATAATAACATGCTTAAACATAATCAGAACATTTGCTTAAACATTAGCAAATAATCAAAATATCAGCAGAGTAAAAAAGTAGAAGAGAACAATCTCATTAGTAAAAAACAAAAAGAAAGATCTTATATATAAACACACAGATGCACATATAAACATTAAACACGCACAGATTAATGGGCTACAAATTCCTACTGGATCCGCCTTCAACACTTTTTATCAGTGGTCATGACTCCGATCTTTTAAAAGGAAATACACAAGTAAAAAAGATAAATATTAGCACTACTGCCAATACATTTATAAAGATGCTTATTGAACTCACCTTCCTTCTTTAATCGCATGAACCTTTGCAACTCAGTTTCGGGCTTCCTACCATATGGCATTTCATCACGGGCCTCATTATTCTCCACCTAAAGAATACAACAAGTCAGTAGGATTAAATAAACTACAAAACTTATATTATATTACAAAGGATTCAAAGACATGATATACATACAGGTGGAAGATCAGAAATTGCATCTCCTAGGAATAGTTTCTTCTCTAATTCAACATCATGCCCTTCATCGTAAGCAACAGCATTTGACTGCACTCAAGAAGGTAGATTTATTGTAAAAACACCAACAGAATTTAGGAAGTCAAAGTTTTGAACTTCTGGTAGAACTGCTGAAATAAACAAATAAGGAAAGCTAGCAGAGAGAAGAATGTAACCACAAGGAAGTGCAAGGGTCTTTCAATCATGGGGTAGTTGGCTATGAAATAAAAAAGGATGGTAAAGAATAATTGTTTATGTACAAGTATACACAACATATAGAATGTATTGGAGGGAAAACATTCAATGAAGTAAACAATTCCTTTTCCTTCCCTTCCCCACAAAATTTTCAGTAGATAAGCCTGTCAACAAACAAGGAAAACTTCCTGCTCTTCTTTCCTCATTCAAATTCTCTAATATTTTCCTCCTGCAGTCCTACCCAATGGCAAAGCCAGAAAAAAATTCCAATGAGGTCAAATTACTAAATTACACCCACAAAAAATCTATTACATCCACAAAAAATATCAATGGGGTCAAATTACTAAATTACACCCACAAAAAAATCTATTACATCATTCATATATATATATATATATATATATATATATATATATATATATATATATATATATATATATATATATCAGTGGGCCAATTGACCCCACTACTCAAAATGTAGCTTCGCCCCTAGTCCTACCAAATATAACTTAAGACAGAAAAGGATCCTACCTCAAATTCCGTTGGAGTGTTTCCTCTCACAACAACATTATGAGTGGGTAACGGGTATTGAGGCAACTTCTGCATATAGTGAATTGTCAATTTAGATATATAATCAAACGTGAGGTAATAATAAAAATATATACACAATCAATACTTCACCTCCATGTTATGAGCACCCCACATGAACATGCGCATACGAAATTGTGGGAGTCCATAAGCTCCTGCTGCCATCAAACCCATTCGGGCTTGATAGTTCATTCCAACAAGGCGACCCAAGGCATATCTTGCAAGAAAACCACCCGCAAACCTAAGAATATCAACTACATTCTCCATCAGCACATATCTTGGCTTCAAATAGTTAACAATATCCATATAGACAACAAGCTGTTGGTTTTTTGGATCATCCAAGGGACTATCAGTGTTCCTAAAGCGGTTAAATCCACTTATGCCTTGACATGGAGGACCTCCACATATAACATCAGCATCACCCTGTCATTAAAGAAAAAGAAATATAGTTAACTGAAAATTATTTTAAAGGTAAACATGGTTTAGACTGTTACAGTTATAAAATATAAAAATAAATCATGGTTTTAAATAAGAGCATCTGCATATGGGTTTTGTGAGTACAGGAGCTGTTATAGAGATTATTGAAATCACATCTATGAAGTATGAACATATAATTGTAGACAATGTTTCTGAAATCAATGTTCATATTAAAATTTCCACCTAAACTCAACCAAAACTTCATCATTCTTAATTGAACCTTAATGGGCTTGTTCATACAACAATTTTGAGCAGAATTCAGCGAGACATAATTATCAAATAGCAGCCAGATCTCAACTCAACTACATCACTGCAAAAAATCATCTCTCACAATACTCCATTTTCATTTTGAGCTACGCAGGTGTTTAAAGACATTTTTCTTGGGTTCATGTCCTGACGTATTCACAACATCTACATCTCTTCCTCTTACATTGTTGAACACGCACAAATTCTGTCTTACTCCAATTTAATCTAAAACCATTAGAATATTAGAGTTCAATGTACTTCTCCAAATCTCCAACTTTGTATCAACACTTGCTCTAGTCTCATTGATTAACTCAATTACATCAAAAAAATTGCAGTGGATAAAAGTAACTAAAATTATATTCATGGTTTAAAATTACAGTTTGTAACATGGATTTTGCAAGTATCAGGACTGTAACAAGCCGCTATATAGGCTAATGAAATCCACATGCATGATACCTGTTACGACAACAGACTGTCAATTGATTGCACAACTATAACAGCTGCTACAAAAGTATAAGTCAACATGTAGTTGGATGCTCTAAATACTGAAGCACTTGGAACATTTTACACGCAACAACTATTGAAACTTACAGGCAAAGGCAGCATCTTTGATTTATAGCCATTGGTGACAAACTCCTTTATCTTCTCCTCACAATGACTAGTAGATAAACATTTGAAGAAATCAATATTAAACATGAAAATATAGGTAAAAAGAGAGTGAAGAAAATGAAATAATATATTTGCATACCCCAAACCATCTATAGGCTCCCAAGTGTCTTCATCTTCTCCATATCCCTTCCATCGTATCTAGGCAATAAGGAAACCAAAGAGTTAAAACTTTAGACACATTGAAAATGCACTATCACTAATTCTTAGAACAGTATGTTGCATATCGTGTCAACAGAATATGAACATGAATTACAATAGAAGTATGATATACTAAATATAGACGTTAAATGAACTCAATACATTAACAGGAAAAAGTTCAAATTATTAGCATTTGATTTTGATATATGTATACAAACACAAATCCAATAATTCAAATACCTTAAAATATAATCCTGATTTTTTTGTTTCATTAGGGTCACCATAGCATACAGACAAAATCTTGTCCACTTCAAATGTTTCAGAAATTGAATCATCTTCTCCATCTTCATCGTCTTCCTCGTCACTCTCATTTTCGGTGCATGCAGTATGGTGTTGTTGGGAGTCCTTACTTTCAATCAAGGAGAAGGAGACACAAAGCTTCTTCCACTCCTTTAGAAGAGCTAGAAAATCTTCAGCTTTCTCATTTCTAACCTGTTTAGAAAAGTATATTAATTAACACAGTCATGTTTATTGCACCTAATGACCAAGAAAATGTATTTATAAAAAACATAAAAAAACTATAATAAATAAAAGCACAAAAACAGCATGTCATATGTGCCGTGAAATATATACCTCTGTCTCTGGATGGTTAAGTTGCAAGCTTTGGCATGCGTACTGATTTATGTCAACAGCCCATTTCTATTATAAAATCATGAATCAATTAGTAGAGAAATAAACCAATTATGTTTAAACAAAAACAGCACAAGAGGATAAACAAAGAAAGCAACTAAAGCATAGCATAATCCAATAAATACCGTGACGAGATGAACACCGGACATGTTGGCTCCAAGGCAGAGTCCAGTGGACATGGCACCGCAACCTGAGAATAGGTCCAACAACTTCATTTCCTTCACTTTCTTATCCTCCTCTTCAACTTGGGGGGCATTAGTCTCACTTGAGATAGTGGAATCAGATTCATTTCCATCTCCCACATTATCTGCAATATAACAAACACCAAGGATTAGACTGTTAGCCTCTCTAGCATATTTACATTTCTTCTAAGCAGAAGAATTTGAAAGAATAACAAGTTGCAGCTATCAATAAGCAGAGGATTTTACCATGTTGTGAGTTCAGGAATGATGAAAAGGGCACATTGTATATCATGTCATAATAATAGTCGGCATCAGAAAGGGCAGCCAATTTAGTATCCAAATCAACCTGAAATAATATACAAGGAATCCTTACTTAGACAAATAGCTGAGAAAATAATTAACTTCACAATGAACCACTATAGGCCTTACATTTTGTGGCAGTTGGACAATTTTGATCTTTTCAAGAAGACAATCCAGAGGATTATCGTCTTTGATTGTAGACAGAAATACTCGTTTGTCATCAACAAGGTTAGAGCAGGTCTTAATGACCTGGAAAAAAAAGACCATATAATCAAATGACTTCCACACAAACTAAGGAATAACAAGAATAGAAGGACAAATTTTTAAATCCCTTACAGTATCCTTGGCTCTGTAGAACCACTGCGCAGTAATATAAGGTGTGCCGTCTACTCCGTCAAACATTTCCACAATCTTACAAATATAATTATCTTCTCCCTCGCCAGCCTGTTATTAAGTTAGCACAGACATACAAATGTATAAGCTCCAAAAATACACACTCTCAAATTGAGTTTTAAATTAACTGCCAAGTAAAAAACAAGCTTGTTGGAAGCAATGAACTATTTAATATGCCTGATTACTCTACATTCTGCTGAAATGTTATCAACAAATTACCCCAAACTAGAAGCAACGTATTCAATGACAAAGCTGTATTGGTGTAATACGAGCAATAAAGACCAGTCAACAGAAACAAAAGGCTCTCAATTTTGTTACGGGTATACCTGGCTCAACTCAAGATCAGTCCTTTCATACTTGGAACCCATTATTCCATGCCTATAGGACATTCTATTTCAGCCTTTTATTAAGTTTAATAAAAAGTAATTTTGATGTGGACAATTACTAAGAACCAGAACCAACTCTGCCTTCAAAATTTAACAGAAATAAATCACCAAGTTCAAGTCTTATGGTTATCATTTTGACACCTCATGATTGTAAAAACACATTGTAACAAATATCTAAATTAATAGCCGATCAGCTACCACAATAAAAATATTAAAACATCATGGAAATATTAAAAAGTTGCAATTAATTTAACAGACATTTCAACATGAGGGAATGGCTACCTTCTTTGTGTTGTCTACTCAAGTAGGGCTGAGCAAAGAACCAAATTGGAACCGAAACCACACCAAAAACCGCACCAATTAAAACCGCACAAACAATTCCGAAGTATGTGACGGTTTTAAGGGGTTGAAAAACCGAATTTATGGTTTCGGTTTGGTTACTAGCCAAAACCGCACACATAAAATCAAAACCGCACCAAATAATATCATGTTTTCTCAATTTTGCTACAAGTATATATAATTTCTCTACTATAACATATTCTCCTTATTTTATTTTAGAAGACAAATAAAATATACATATCATTAACGATGTATATATTTATGTGTGTGTTACAAAAAAATCAACAAAAAGATATTACAAGAGAAAACCAACAAACATCCAACAAGCAATATATGTTTCGTATTTCTATAAACATTGGGCATAAACAATAACAAAAAAACATAGATAATCCAAAAGACATAAGTTATAAAAAATAACAAAAAAACATAGATAATTCAAAAGACATAAGTTATAAAGGAAGAAAGATACCCTAAGATTTCCCAAAAATAGGAGTACAAATGAGAGGATACGGCAATTCGCCAAGATAATGAAAAATATATGTTCCTAGCTTATATGTAAGGTTACTACCAAGAGTACCAAGTCTAGTTCATAGTCATGGCAACAACATAGATTGCAAAAAGGGACTTTTCCACTAGGTTACCGTTTTAGGCGATATACACTATTATGACAGAGCTTCACTTTTTTATTTATTATTATTTTATTAGTTAACATGTAAATATACATATTTGATTTATTGTTATTACTTCTAATCTTCCCCCAAAAAGAGTAATAATATTATTACTATTGCTCCCTTTGTTCCATTTGTTTATTTTGCACAAAAAGAGTTATATTTGTTGATTTTTCAGTACACCTTAATTCCTCTGTTTCACTATTATTTCTCCTTAATTTCTCGTTACACCATTTTTGTTTTTTTTTTGTACAACAAAACTTCACCTACACACAACTTTACATCACAATTTGTGACTCATTATCGAATCAGAGAGTTAGAAAACCAAACCACCAAGATTTCGGGCTTTAGACAACTCGGCTGATACTTTGAACCATGATACATGCGTCATGTAATCTTAGTGAGTCAATGGTTTAGGGCTAAGATAACCCAATGGTACTCTTAGAACAATAAATTTGAAAATTGAGTTGTGCTCAAGTTTGGGTCTGGTTGGGGTTGATGATATTAAAGTACTGGGACCTCATGTTGTGGTGGGTCTCGAGCCCACACATTGCCTAGAGATTGTGATTTTGTGGACTTTGAATTAACTAACCACAACAAGGATGTTAAGGATTGAAGTAGGGGGATTGTAATACACCAAAACCATATCAAAACATGTTACCTTTTGAGTGAGTATGTGTTGAGTTAAGATGACACAATTGTAATATTGGGAGTTGGGACAGTAAATTTAAGGCTTGATCTGGACTAAACACCATGATGACATCTATATAACCCAACAAAGATTTAACCTAGATTAATTGTCAAGCAAAAAGACAGGTTAAGAATGCAATGAGCCATTTAATTATATCTAGTAGGTCCACCTTTTGCTGAAATTTTATCATTTAATCATATAAAGTATTTATATTCACTAATTCAATTGATGTACATGGAGCTTAAGTGAAAGTAAAAGAACTGTGATTCTTTTGCTCTCGTTATTATGTAGAGGTGTTATTTCAAAAACTGCTTCATAATTTCACAACTAAAATTAACATTTATTTCCTGACTTTATTGCAATATAATTTGCTTCATGGATTAATGTTAATAGGTATAAAAAGTCATAATTAGCAATGTTTTAAAAGGCACTAGGCGGGAGGCGGGCGGCTAGGGGGGGCCTAGCACCTATGGGGCCTAGGCGGGATTTTTTATTTTAAGTCAATTTTAATATTTTAACTTACATTTATCCAAATAAAACAATAATATATAGCAAAGCAATCTATAATAAAGATAATAAAGGCATTTGCTTAAAGTTCAAACACATCCATATTGCTGCTAATGTCAAAGTTCAAAAACAAGCATGCAATTGTTCAAAATTCAAACATATTTTTAACGTATTAGTTTTATTTATAAATTTATAAACAAGATTGTTAATAAATAAAATTTAAAATTTTAAGAATTTAATTCCATATTAAAACTTAAGAAACTAAACATAAATTTAAGAATTATATTGAATTAAACTAAATATTACAAATGTATCATCATTTATATAATTTGAAGTTGGTTCAAGTTCAAAAATTACAACTATAATAAAATTATTCATTTTGACTTAATATTGTTCACTTGTTGTTATGATTTGATATGTTACAACCTGTTTTATTAATATGATAAATTATTAAATATATATATATATATATATATATATATATATATCAAGAATTTAGTTTCAAGACTTATTAAAATTAAAAAAATCTCTCCGCATAGACCTTGCCTAGGCTCCACCTAATTTCCTAGAGGGGCCTAGTGCCTAGGCGGGGCGCCAAGGGGGGCCTAGGCGGACCTAGGCGAGGATTTTTAGAACAGTGATAATTAGCTAATAAAATCACACCAAACAGGATGAGGCTAATATTAAAAAATATACTCACAGAAACAGATTGAAAACTCAATCACATTGAGAAGAAACAACAAACATAAAATAGTGCGCTAATGAACCAATACTAACATACATAGAACCCAGATTCAGAATTATACCATCACATAGCCTTGATCTCCCAGGGCAAAAAATACACGACCATCTACAATTGCTTGCTTGAAGTGATTTTTAGCTTGAACTTTCTCGTCATTACTGCACAAGTTCAAAAAATCACTATTGTTCATATTAAAATCACATGTTAACTAGTAAAAATCACATCTTTTAAAAAAATAACTAAACAAAAAATACCTTTTAGATCCTACACCCTCTTTCCCCTTAATCTGTTATTAAAAATATATAGAACATTAGTACTTACACCTGAAAACGCATTTACCCAAATAAAATTAACGTAGATAAAGTTTAAGAGAACCTTATTGAGATACCGATGGGGCCAGAGCCGAATAGCTTCATCTTTATCTATAGGTTCGCCAATAAATTTACTTTCTTCTTCTTCACTTTCTTCAACATTTTGTCGTTTCAATTTCCGTCCAGAATTCGATCTCGGCGAGCTTCTTGAAGCTTTTGCTTCATTGATTTTCTGTAGCTCCGCCAGTTCTTCTTCTTCACCGTTTTGCACCGCTGGTTCTTCTTCATTGATTTGCGGCGCCGGTTCTTCTTCACGCAACGCCGGTTCTTCTGTTATTTTGCTCTTGGAATTCTTTGTCGTGGCTGATTTTGGAGCCTTTCGTTTGCCTGCCATTGCGATTGAGATGATAGAGAGAGAAAGTTTAGAGGGGGGTATAGAAGAGGTAGAGAGAGAATTTGTAGAGGGATAAGGAATTTTTATATGTAGGATTATGGTATGAATTGTGAAGAGGCGGGATGGGAGTGGGCGGGAAAAGCTGAAATTTTGGGGAGAGGTGTGAAGTGAATTTTTGAATAATGCCTCGACATCCGGGAAATTCTGAACGTTGGAGCTTTAGGGACTGTTTGGTTACATGCGGTAAAAAACAATTAGTTTTAAGAATTACTAATATTTTCACAACCAAATTTCATCATTTTTTATAAATATAATCAGAATAAGATTATAAATATTGCTACTATCACATAATGATCGCTCACATAATCTTCACATACACATATATGTATATTTGTGGGCCTCACATGTCAAGCAAGGGCCCACATAATGCATATGTGTATGTGAGTATTATGTGAGCCTTTTTTATATGATAGTAGCATTGTTGTAAGATTATTTACCGAATTTAATAATTAGGTTTGACCGAATATATTATTAATTTATCCCAATTTATTTTAGTAATTTCAACCATTACCCATATTTACCTTTTAAAACATTCATTTTTAGTAATTTACTTTTGAAATAAGTGATTAACGATTCTTTTTATACCAAACATTTTTCACTTATTATTAATTTAAGTATTTTTGAATTTATCAAATACAAACTACTTTTTTAAAACTGATTATGATCAAAAACACTAATTAGTAATCATATTTTTTAAGCAATGCCGTATGTAATATATGTGTATTATGTATAGCATGGGATCTTGTAATTAGGGCTATATAAATTTTTTATTAATGAAGTACAATTTTATTTGGAAATTTATTGTGCAATGAAAATAAAATAAAGAGAATGAAATTAACATTAATATTTAGAAAAGAATAATGTTACAGACATAAACTATTCTACAAATATTTTATAAATTCTTGATGTGACATACTCCACTTCAACATATTGTGTAGGGCCGAATACTATATTGAAATAATTTATTGATCAATATACTAAGGTGAAGTATGCCACATCAACAATTTATAAATTAATTTGTGTCTGTAGCATTAGTCGAAAAGAATACTCAAACAAGAAGTTACTAACTTGTTTGTGCCAAACAAGGAAACAAAGAAATAAAGTAACCAAACAATATTTCAAGGAGTCCAATTAACCAAACAATGGCCCAAGATACCTTACCATCATTATGTGGCAATTGAAAGCCCATGTTTCAAGCAACCTAAGGTAACTGAAAGAGCCCAAGGTGTTAAATGAGTAGTTCAACAAGATAAGTCCAAACAAAGCATTGGTCAATCGGCCACTTTGGTCATGTGGGGGAGGTTAAACTACTCTCAACCACTCCTAGACTTGGTAAACGGGCGGGCCAAGTTAAAACGGGCGGAGCGAGTGGCGGGCCGGGCCAAAAAGACCCGGATTTTCCTAAGCTAAATCGTGCTTATTTTATGCTATTTTTTTGGTTTGGTCCAAACCAAGGTCAGGTAAAACGCGCTTTTAATTTTACTAGGCTAAATTTTGCAATTGAAAAGCTCAATTTCTACCACAGACTTAGACCATCTTTGCCAGGTCTAACCACTCCTATCAAAATCTTGACAACCTCCGATCACTTTTTATAAAAAGTGGAGCTTGGTTTTCCAATTTGTTTAACTTTTAAATCTTGTTTAGGTTAATAAAATGGAAGCTTAATGTTAATGAATATTAACCAACTAAACCTTGTGGATCCTAGTAGGAATAAAGAGAATAGGAGGAGCTTGATCTAAAATAGACCAAACATGAGAGGCCAACTTATAATTCATTCAAACTATTTCTATAAATACTCATTCATTCTTCATTTTCAACACCTCTTCTTCATTTCATTTCTTCATTTCATCAAGTAATAGTTAGAACAATAGAGAGAGCTTACAGGAGAGAGATACTCGCGATTTTGGAGGAAGAGAGGAGAGGAGAAGAAAAGCAAACAAGCTTGCAAAGAGAAGGAAATAAATCAATCAAAGCAAATAAGGTATAAAACCCCTTGATAAACTTAGGGAGTGTTTGATAAAAACTGAATAAATCTGAATCTAAATCTAAATGAAAAAAAATTGTTTGATAATTGACATGTCTGAAACATCTGAATGACAAAACTTTATTATTTTACCCCCTCTAAAAAAATTCAAAATTTTTGTAAATTTATTTAATATTACTTAATATAATAGTTAATATTTTTAAAAAAAATTACTTCATTCAGCTCAAAAAATCTGACTTAGCCATTCATCTCGTCTATCTTACCGATTCAGTCATTCAGACCAAAACAAACGCACTGACCGATTCAGCCATTCAGATTCAATTTCATTCAACTTTAAACAAACACCCCCTTATTTACCTTATGTTTTTATAATTTGTTGTGGGACATTTGTTGTGTTTGATGGAGGACTATGGTAAATCCTAGAGAATAAAGTGGTATTTAATATATGGTGTTTGGTTTATGTTAGATCATGCATGAAAAACTAAGGGAGTGTTTGTTTAGAGCTGAATGAAGCTGAATCGGTCAGTACGAATGGTTGAATCGATAAGATGGACGAGCTGAATGGCTAAGTCAGATTTTTTTAGTTGAAAGGTTGAATAAGCAGCTGAATGAAGTAAACAAAAATTGTAAAATTAAAAAATATATTAACTATTATATTAAGTAATATTAAATAAATTTACAACAATTTTGAATTTTTTCAAAGGGGTAAAATAATAAAGTTTTGTCATTCAGATATTTCAAATATGTCAATTATAAAACAACTTTTTCATTCAGATTCAACTCATTCAGATTCAGCTCTTTCAGATTCAGATTCATTCAATTTTTATCAAACACCGCTAAGAACATGAATGTTAATACAGTAAAACCTCTATTTAGGAATAGACTTGGGACCAAACTATTTGTATCCTAATTGAGAGGTTATTACTAAATAGAGGTATTGGTACAAAATATTTTTTGAACACCCAAAAATATCCACTTTTGTCTTTGGAAGATGAACTCTGTGAGATGAACTCGGGTTTTGTCTTTGGGAGGCATGGCTAATTTACTAAAGGAAAATGAAATTATATCCTTTGAAATGGGTTGAAATAGTGAGTTGTGTACATGGTATTTATAGAATATTCAATGGAAAAAAATTATAGAAAACATAAATTATTTAGATTTTCAAACTAGGAAAATATAGTCTTTTTTAGAAAATATAGTCTTTTATAGGAAAATGTGGTCTTTTATAGGAAAATATAGTCCTTTATAGGAAATGTATTCTTTTATAGGAAAATATAGTTATTTATAGGAAATGTAGTCTTTTAAAATTAATATTGTCTCTCTCTCTCTCTATATATATATATATGAAATTATTACTATATAAAGATATAGTTTCTTAATCTGGGACTTCAAAAGTATATAACATATTACAATTTAGAGGTTATTTCTATTTATAACTGGCCCAAATTGGGACCAATTTTTTTTATAATATTGTAGAGGTTATTCTTATATAGAGTATTTCTAAATAAGGGTTTTACTGTAAAATGAACATTTAAGTTTTGAAAACTTAGAAACACAAAAATAAAAGTTCAAAATCGAACAGTCATAACTCTCAATGTATAATGATTTTTTAAGTGTGGTTGGTCTTGATGGATAGATATATGAGTCCTTTAAACACTCCAAAAACAATTTCACTAAAATTCCTTGTAGATTGTTTATGATAATTTTTCTACCAAAGTAGGGAAATTTGAAAAAACTGGCCAAACCTCATGCCCTAAATTTTTCGATAACTGTTTTGGCCACTTGAAATGTGAAATAAATTAAGGCCTTCTAGTGATCAATGCTTTATAGAATAATGTAAGTTCAGTCCAAAAATGATCTCAAACAGACTTCGGATGAGTGAGATATAATTAAAATAAAATTAGGTTTTCAAAAATTAAAACTGTTATATCTGGAGTTTTGCAACTCATACCGTGATGAATTCTTACTGGAATTACTCTCCGATATAAGGGAGTTACTATCCAAATTTGATGATTTTTGGAATTAATCTCAAATTATGAAAAAACTATTAATTTTGAAGAGAAATGACCCTTTCAAAAATAATAAATAAAGTTGAAAAAATATAAAATTTATTTTTACGTGTACTTCTTTTTTAACCAAGTAGGGCCAAGAGGATAAAAAATAATAAAATGATTATGAAGGATTAATGGAGAAATGATGGTTCAGCATATTCAAGAAAAATTAAATCAGATAAAGCCATAATTATAATATTTGAAGTTATCGGCTAAAACTCATCAAAATAGGACGTATGAGTCCAAGTAAGGATAATTAGACATTTTTGTGTCGACGTTATAATAATGATGTGAAGTGACGATTAAGGGGCTGTTTGATAAAAACTAAATGAATCTGAATCTGAATCTGAATGAGCTGCAGCTGAATCTGAATCTAAATGAAAAAAGTTGTTTGATAATTGATATGTTTGAAATATCTGAATAACTGTATTTTACTATTTTACCCCTCTATACTATTATGAACAAGTATATAATTTTGTCTGGACGTATTTAAAAAAATTAAATACAATATTCATTGTACAACAAATAAAAATAAATAATTCAAATAAATTATCAAACAAAGTATTGAATAATTCAAACAATTTAAACCCAAGTTTCATAGAAAATAAGAAATGTAACGAGTTAAACAAACATGTTAACATAATAATGTAATTACATTAATTTCAGTGAGTCACTTTATATACCAAAAGTAACAAATTCATACAAAAGTTATGGCCATCGATCCAAAATTCATACATAAGATTCATCAAATTGTGGCTATTATGCTTGTATGATGTATTTATATTTGTACATCTCACACATTACAATAATTTACACACCAAATAAAATTTATATAGTAATTAGAAAACTAACTATTACAATATGGACTCAAACTCATAAGACCCTGTAACAAATTAGAAACCAAAGTGGGTAAAAAGATCCAAATAAACACTTCGATCAGCAAAAAAAATAGCTACTTGTTTGACATTTGAAAAGAACCAGATTGGAAAAAGAACTAGGTTCACCTCATTCGTTCTGCATGTTGAAGATGATTTATTTTGATTTTTAATTGTCAATAGTTTTTAATTAGTTGAAAAAGAATTGCCTTGTATCTCGACATGAAGATCATCTTAACCCTAGAAAGAAAAAAATTGTGTAGGTAAGAAAACCCTAAAAAATAACATACCTCAAGAGTTGAGAATAGATCGAGGTCGAAAAATGTAGAAACCAGGATATGGTGAAACGGGTAATTGAATAATAAAAGATGGATTAATGGCGTCCTGGCCTTCACTATTCTTCTTCTGTGCCCTCAGCTGCTTCTTTCTCTCTCGATACAGAGATGGAGATGGAGATGCAGAGAGGAGATGGAGAGCCAAATGCAGAGCAGCGCTAGAACGAGGCTATTTGGGTAAAAGTCGTGATTCAGCCGATTCAGCCCAATTTTTTTAAAAGAATCGGTCAGATGCATTTAGATCAATTTAGATCTCAAATTTTGTAAACAAACCGTCTGAAGGGCTAAATCGCTCAGATTCAGAGCCATTCAGACCGTTTCAAAGCAAAACAAATAGGCCCTAATGTGACAATCCCAAAATAGGTCCATTCCATCCAACCTATTCTGAGTCGCCAAATACATGGTACAGAAAACAACTACAACTTTATTACAACAATTGTCGTGCAAAATACAACAACACATATACTGTGAGTTTGGATACAAATATATATACCAACTATGACTCTAATCCCAACCTTGGATAGCACGTCACAATGACACCTTACATAAATGTATAGTCAAAAATTGTTTTAGAAATTAGAATCTTTGGAAAGTGCTCAAAGAAACCTTCGTACATGGGAGGCCATGCTTCTAGGTTATGATAGATATCATATGGCCACGTAATTATCCTGGTTCAATCTAATAGACCCCAAAGAAAAACGAGAAGATTACTATCATATTCTTCCCAATGGTGAGTTTTCTCGACTTATCATTATCTCCACTGCCTCAAATCGAGAATTATACTTCAAACAAACACCAAGATTATATAGGTAATGCTCAGAATATACTCAAAGAAGTGGATGAGCACAACCCGTCTTATGATGACACGAGGTTGTATGTCATTAGACATCTTGTATGATAGTGGCAAAACACCCTTCCAACGCTGGGTTTGCCTCTCCTATATGATTCACCAAATATAACTACTAAAAGATGTATACAACACACTTGTCTATATACTGTTTAGGAGAACTCCATGCCTAAAGACCACCATTCTATTCCTCATGTTACCCCCGCCGAACTCCGGTTACACTTTTATTACCCGAAAGGAATTATGAAGCAAAAAGGGTGAGCACAACTAGCTCAATAAAGAATATCATGAATAAAGATAATTAAATTATCAATAGCCTTTATCAATAACAAATCAGAGATTTATAATATATGGTAGATGATAAAAATTTCAACCATAGTTGCAGCAGAACGAGCAATCCATTAGAAGAGTCAAATAGACAATACAATCTATTATCTTCTCCATGTTAAAAGTCCACCAATAATGTTTTATCCTCAGAACATCAATCAACAGCCCTTTCCACAATTATATGAATATCTCATAATCATAATTGTGATTCTAAATTCCTCTTCGTACCAGGACGAATATAATTTTCATCACATGTCTTTACCTAAAACATCAAAGATCATGGTTATACCAAATCACAGTTCATGTTCATAATCATACTAATAAATTCATCTTTGCACTACGGGTCAAAGATATTCATCCACAGTTTATCTTCGCACCACTGGTCAAAGATATTCAACAACAGGTCATCTTTGCACTACGGGCAAAAGATATTCATTAACAGTTCATCTTTGCACTACTGGCCAAAGATATTCATCAACAATTCATCTTTGCACTACAGGCCAAAGATATTCCTCAACAGTTCATATTTGCACTACAAAGCCAAATATATTAATATCTCAAAGAAATATATAATCATTTCAGAATTTATATAAACAATAATTATAACCATGTTGATCAATTCACCTTTGTACTTAAGCTAAAGATATTCAATTATAAATTCAATGGTCATGATCATACCAGTCATAATTCAACTTTTCACTACAGGCCAAAGAGAACCCTAGTCGTGATCATACCAATAATCTACTCATCTTTACACTCCAATGAAAGAGAATTTCAACATCAGGGTTATAAAAATATTATATATGATAATAAAATCAATATAATCAATATATAGTTTTAATCTCCGAGTAATATTCATAAATCAACTATAATTTGGTTAAAAAGAAATCAATTTTGTAGTGAATAGTTTAATAAGAATCGTGAATAAGAACTCGTGAATAAGAACTCATGAATAGTAACTCTGACATAGAAAGGTAGAAATTCCACAATAAAATCCATACCAATATTTCGGTATAATGATAATGAAAGAATAACATTTCTTAAACTTATAAACAATTTATTTTAATTGTTTACACTTTACTAAATAATGCATTTAATCATCATAAAATGCCAAACTTATAAGATTTCATCACCAATAACCAAAATCCTCATCAAAAATCTGCATATACCACATATATGATTCTCAAGCCATAAAATCATATTTTCTAATTTTCTTCCTTCACATAACATATTTAATTCATTTATTCATAACTAGTCTATTTTCATGAAAAATACCAAATCAGTTCCAAAAATATTTATTTTCTGGGATTTAGCAGAATATAGTCCCATATTGAACATATATTTTTCTTAGAATTTTTAAAATTCATTTACTATTTTTCATATGGCCAAAACCGCCGAATATTTAGACATTTATCATAAATTGTACTTTTATCCAAAAATTCTGAAATTCACAGAGTACACTGATATTATATAGATGTACTCCCAATAAAAATTTTATCAATTTTGGAGTTAACCATAAGGAGTTATAAGCGGTTACTTTTAAAATAGTTTTTTCTCATAAAATTCATAACTCTTAATCTATACATCCCAAAATCACCATTTTTGGACACAATCAATAAAACTCATCAACATATCATTTCAAATTTTTTCAGAATTTTTTGAAGGTCAGAAGAAGTACGAACTGAAAAACATAATAACCCTTAAAATCCCTTACTATCCCCTACCTCAAAAGAGCAGCACTTCTGACTGGATATCGGATATGACGCTGAAGGAAACTTGCACTGATGAATATCAACTCACCAAGTATCTAAATACTCACAAAATACACTCAATAATCTAGAGAGAAAGAGAGAAAGCTTATGTTTCTGTTGTGATTTTCAATTCTAACTTAGCCTCTATTTATAGGAAAATTTTAGCAGACTTGACTTGGCAACCTGATGGCTTTACCTGCTACTATTCCCACCCACCACATTTGAAATAAAATTCAGCACATTTCTTCACCAACCACAAGTGGGGCCCACACAATTCTAGAATTTTCCACCAAAATGTTAAATTCGGATACTTCAACAATTTCTGAACCATTCACCTCTTAAAATTCATAACAAATCATACGCTCATTTTTAATCTGGTTCAAAATTTGTGGACATATACTCAACTTATATATGTATAACATATCCAAAAATTACAACGATCCAACGGTCGGATTAAAAATTATAACTCACTTAATATATCTCAAAAACATTTGGTTCAATTTTTAATACCTTCATTCCACAAAAATATTGATAAAATACCTCAACATTAATTCCTTCATTTATAACCACATAAATAAATCCATCATTTATATCCACATCAAATAAATATTTCCTTATCATATAAATCAATAATTAATTATTCACAAATAATATTACGTAATCACAATAATGACAACCATAGCCGGTTCCTGTGAAAGAGGGCTTTCCGATAAGGATTTTTCCTTACTGGCGCGCAATTAGGTGACCAAACCTCTCCTTAACAAAACTTTCTAGACATTGCCAATAATGCTATCTAATAATATTATTCAAATAATATGAATTATTGATCTGATAATGGGAAATATCAAAAGTTGACAATTATTGAACAACAATAATATAAAATTTCAACGTAGCAATTATTGAATCAATAAAATAAAATATTGAACAAGAATTACTATAACAATTATTGAGTAGTGCCTTCACGTAAGAATCAATAATTCAAAAATACCTGTAATACCGCCGTGCCATCAAGCAACAACGCGTATTACTTTATTTTACCAACTGTATTCCAATAAGTGTTAATTCAGAACGATTACGCCTGTTATTTATAAAAACTTAATTTTGTCATTTTTTCATCCGACGGATATTCTAGCATGGGGCCCATAAATGGTCGCTACGCCGCATTTAATATTCCCTACGTAAAGAATATTCCACCACCAAACGAATATTCCCAAACAACAATGAATATTTTATAACCACTGTGTATTTTGAAAAAAATTCATATATCACCCTTAACTTTAACTTTTATCAATTTAACCATTTACTGAATAGTAATTATAAGAAAAATTGAATACTTTTATTTCATAAAAATTCGGGGTCTTACACCTAAGATTGAGTTAAAGAAATAATTACCGATGTAAGTTACGATTAAGTACCGACAATAATTACTAATAAGTAATAATAACGCTAATTAAGTAAACTCTTATGAATGTTGTAAGTAACCATTTGAAGTAAGTTAGTAACGTAATCAAGGAAAGTGTACCAAGCACATGCAAGTTTTAAACGTACACAAAATTTTAATATTTGTGCAAATTCCAGCACTTACGTCCATTTGACTGTAGTTCTATTATCGATATGTTTTTATTCCTTAAAGTTATTGTTTATTAATGAACTGTTGTGAGATATGAGTCGATGTCAATTGTTTCAACTAGAAACCATTGACACGAAATGATAATTTTTTGACTTGTTAAATTTTTTTGAAGCTATTTAAAGTTAATCCAATCCTAATTGTTTTGTTGCAGACTCGTATGATAAGACTGAAATGAACAACCCTAATAAAAGGGATATTTAATGTCGGGTAACTGACTTGACGCTTATACGTGTAAGAATAATGTTTTGCATAAGTACGCTAGGTTGATCCCCTAACATATTGTAAATAGTTTAATAGTGTATGTAATGTTAAACAAATTGGAAAGAGTTCAGAGTTTTATAACTGTTGAATATTAAAAGAGTTCGCGGTGTAAAACCCCAACTTTTTGAATAAATATGAATTTTCTATAAATATTATTTTTGAATATTATGGAGTGAAATTGATATAATGTTATAGTTGTGGGTAATATTTATAAATTTTGCAAAGTACGCAAGTTGTTATATAATATTCGATTGGTCGGGGAATATTCATTTTAACAGGGAATATTCGTACAACGGCACAATCATTGGTGGACCCTACAACGGAATTATTGTCGGATTGAGAAAACGGCAAAAATACTTTATGAAAATAATGGCGGAAGTTTTACCGTTAACTCGTGAAGCACCCGGTGTTAAAAAAATAAGAATGTCTGGCGTGGTTGCATAAGTAGCACACGATATTGATTATTGATGCTTACGTGATAAGTCACTCAGCTTTTTGTTGGTATTATTAATGTAATAATACATAAAATCTTTTTATATAAAAATGTAATACTTTTATAAAGTTATTCTATAAATAGAATATATTATATTCTATTACGCATAGTGTTGCGATAGTGTCTCGTGATAGTATTTTGCATAGTAAAATCTTTTTTATATAAAATAGAATACGTTTATAAAGCTATCTCATTTTATTAGACAATAATTAGAATATATTATATTTTATTATGATATAGTGTCTGTGATAGTGTTTTGCATAGTAAAATCTTTTATAAAGTTATTCATTTTATTAGATTATAAATAGAATATATTATATTTTATTTAAAAGATTTTTCTTTAAATATCGATCGTCGATTAAAGTAAATCAATCTGGACCGTTCATGAGTTAGTTTCTACGTATCCATTTTCTATAAATAGAAGCTCATTCCTTCATTATTTTCTTATTTAATTCACCGAACTCTGAGAGATAAACTATAGAGAGAAAGAAGAAAGTATTCGCTACTTCACTACTTATATATCCAAAGACTCTTCTTCTTAAGGTCGAAAATATTATTTGTTGTATTCGTAAGGGGTGTTATTCTTTCTTATTCATGAAGAGGATCGTTGTTATTCCATCGCTTATTATTACATTGTAATAACTTTGATCACGTGATTTCACCCTATACTTGGTGACATTCTTCTATTATTCCGCCTTTACTATTCTCATGTTGAAATATCACATCATGCATTTTATGGGACCGATTAAAATCTTTATTATTACGTTAGAATATCCATGCATGCATCTGTGCGTTTTTTTACTGACCTCTGAATTCGGTTCTTTATTATTATTACATTTGGAATATCCTGTCTATGTATTTTCGTGGGACCGATTTCGCCCTTATTAGTATTTCGTTGAATAACTCCGTTTATGCATCTAAGTACCTCATGCATGGTGATTTCTATTATTATTCCATTCTTTATTATTACATTGGAACATCCCGCTCGGTGAGAATTTCACCGACTTTGGTTCCGTTATTTAGTATTCTATTGGAATAACCTGTCTATGCAATGTACCGCATGCATGGTGAGTTCTTTTGTTATTCCATTCTTTATTATACTCAGTTGGTTAAAACTTTGACTTCCATACTCCATGAAATTAGTGGAATATCCTTGATATTTGCGCTTCATCCAGTATCTTTTCATGGAAATATTCTTTTGATCATTCTTGAATTTTACTCTACAAAGCAGTATCATGTTGACAATTTAGACATTAGTAGTTCTTAGACAAATTAATTCTTGAACTTGCTTTATTGAATTTTTATATCATTGTCATCATCCTCATGTTTATATTATGTGAAAGTCATCTGTGGCCTGAAGTGCATAGATGGACTTGGTATGATTATGACTGAGGATTATTGATTGTAATCATGACCGTAATGTTACAAATGATGTGGTAAAAGTCATCATTGGCCTATAGTGCATTGATGGACAGTTGTTGGCATGATCATGACCATTAATGAATACACAAATATTCTTGGCCCGTAAGGTGGATAATTGTGGTTTTGATACTAAAGAATATCCTCGGCCGAAAAGTGCGAGGGGTGATTCGATGATGTGAAATATTTATTGTCGAGTCTCGTGATAACAAATGATGAAAAACCTTTTAATCATAAAAGATAGTAGATTTTATTGTCTACTTGACTCTTTTAATGGATTCGCTTGTTCATTGCAGATTAAACTTGATGTCTATTATATTTTATCGGTTTAACATTGTTGGAGACTAATGATAATTTATTTCAAGATTATCTTAGTCATAATATTTCTTCTTTTGGGCTAGTTGAGCTCACCATTTCTTTAATCGTTCTCTTCAGAAATGAGAATATATAATTTGGGACGAGTCTGGGAAGCGGAGTGATGGTCCGAGAGGATAAGATTAGTAGTCCTCACTATTCGTGAAATAGTGTGATAATAATTGTAATGAGGACTCCTTTTGAGTTTGTATAATCTCTAGTAGACAATATTTGTATTCAAACTCACAGTTTATGTTTTGTCAGATATATATACATACAGGTTGTATTTGAATTACGTACCATGTATCTGGCGACCTAAGATGGGTGATGTATGTGACGCCCCCAAAATAGGTATACATCACCTATTACGAGTTGTCAATACATGGTACAAAAAAACAACTACAACTTTATTATTACAACAAGAAAGCGTGAGTTTGAATACAAATATTATCTTCAGACAATATCTATACTCAAATAAATCCTCATCACATTTATTGATACATTATTTTACAAAAATGGTGAGGACTACTAAACAATCCTTTCTAAAACCTTCATTCCATACCATCGACTGCATTTTGCTATATTCTCGCCTCGAGAAAAATGGAACAAAAAGGAAAAGGGTGAGCTCAACTAGCTCAAGAAGAATATTATGACTAAGATAATATCAACAAATTATCGTTAGTCTTCAACAGGAAAAATCTAATAGAATACAATAGACAACAAATTTTAAATCAATATTCGCAATGAAATAATAATTCATTAGAAGAGTTAAGTAGAGAATGCAAACTACTATCTTCTATGTATGAATTTAAAAGTTCATCGCTCATCTTTTATCCCCGTAACATCAATCAATATACATCCGAATCAAATATTCATCTTTGCACTACAGCCAAAGATATTCATCATTGGTCATGTTCATTTAAACACTGCTCATCTTTGCACTACGGCCAAAGATATTCTTCAGAAATCATTCATCTTTGCACTCTGTGCCAAAGATATTCTTAAGAAATCATTCATCTTTGCACTCTGTGCCAAAGATATTCCATAATATCATCATTTAAGACCGAGGATGATGAAAATATTTTTTTTTTAAAGAAACGAATCCAAAGTGAAACAAAATGACAAGGATTAAGGATTAAGGATTAGTACTTGGTTTTATCCACGTCCAAAAATACCTCAAAAATAATCATAGTGGTGTAAAATTCAAGAATGATCAAAACATGGATACAATCGAGTTAGTATCCGGAATAGATGTTTTGACGAAAAGAAGAAATTTTATTTTTCTATTGAATAGTCCAGTATCACGTGAATAGTGTCATATCGTGAATAGTCCGAGATATCGTGAATAGTAACTCAGACACCAAAAGATAGAAATTCCACAAAAACATCTTCACCCTTCATGAATAGTACTCGTGAATAGTAACTCGTGAATAAGAACTTAATGAATAGTAACTTCGTGAATAGTAACTCATGAATAGTAACCCATGAATAGTAACCCCGACATGAAAAATTTCCAAATTTGATAAAAACTTCAGATCAACATTTCAAAGATAATGATATTGAAGAAATAATATCATTACAAAAAAATAATATCCTTACCTCGAAAGATCAAGATTTTATTTAGAATACCGTATAGTCTTTGAAGGAACTTGCACCGTCCTAGCAATACTCAAAGTATACTCAAAATACTCACAAGAATACGCTCAATAATAGAGAGAGAAAACTTCATTTACGGTGTGATTTTCAATTCTAACCCAAGACAGACCTATTTATAGGAAAACGCTTTAGAACACCAAAGCGTAAAATTTAATAAAATAATAATATTTCTTAAAAATATTCAAGCCCACTTTAGAAATCTGATTTCAGATCATTTATAACACATGTGAGCCACTCAATTACAACAAAAAACGTTTTTCTTACAAAAAATATTTTAAACTCCCAAAAATCAATTATTTCGGAGCTTCGGAACTTCAATAATTCATAATAAATAGACCTTTCATCAGAAAATTCGAATCTCGCGAGTTTTTTATAGGAATTTCAATTCTCTACAACTTTGCAGAAGAAAGTTTTTCCAAATTCCAAATAGAAATTGACCAAAATCCACAAAGCGGGAAATTTTTAAAGTTATAATCAAATTTCAAATCAATAAATGGGGTCCAATGACATGTTTAACATGTTTTAAACATTTATTGCAACAAAAATACTCTTCCTCCTTGTATACTCATATATCCCACATTCGTTGTAAAATATCACCAGTTAATATATTATTAAAATAATATATTTAAATGAATTATTTTATCGAGAAAAAGATAAAATATTAATTTTCAACAATTGTCATTTTAAAATTTTCTCCATCTATATCCACATAAAATCAATATTTTCCTCATCATATAAATCAATAATTAATTATTCACAAATAATATTACGAGAATCACAATATTGACAACCGTGCGCTTCCAGGAAGAGGGGCTTTCCAATAAGAATTTCTTCATCGCGCGCAATTAGGTGACCAAACCTCTCCTTAGATGCAGAACTTTCTAGACATTGCCAATAATGTTATCTAATAATATTATTCAGATAATATGAATTATTGCTTCGATAATGAAAATAATTGTGTAATGACAATTATGAAACAACAAAGAATATAAAATATCAACGCAACAATTATTAACTCAATAAAATATCGAGCAAGAATTCATCGTAACCATTATTGAGTAGTGCCTTCACGTAAGAATCAATAATTGGTGCAATACCGTGTGCTACTTGCTCAACAACGCCAGTATTAGTGTGTTTTAACCACGGGTATTCCAACAAAGATAATTCAGTAATAACTACTGCGTTATTTAAAAACAACTTATATTTGTCATTTTCTTCATCCAATCGCTTTCCAGTTATGGGGCCCACACATGGGTCATTGCGCCATCGCATACGAATATTCCCGACAAAGATTTAATATTCCACGACCAAACGAATATTCCCCACGATAATGAATATTTTATAACCACTTTGCTTATTTTGAAATATTTCATGTATTTAACCCTTAACTATCCACATTAATCAAATCAACCCTTACTATTTCAAAATAATAAATAAAGGAAATTCCTTTTTATTTAAAAATTTTGGTCTCTACAACCTCCCTCCTTATGAAATTTCGTCCTCGAAATTGGACGACGATACGGTGTGTTTGAAAAGGTGAGGATACCTCGCTTTCATTTCCGCTTTCAATTCCCGTGTCATTTTCTCTATAGCATGATTCCTCCACAAAACTTTAACTTGTGGTATGACCTTTCTGCGTAGGACATGCTCCTTCCTATCCAAGATCTTGACAGTACCTCCCATACGTTAAGTCTTGGCTATCTCAAATGGGTTCTAACTCAATAACGTGGTTCGGGTCTTTCACATATTTACGAAAGTATGATATGTGAAACACATTATGAACACGAGACATACTCAGAGGTAACGCAATTCTATAGGCTACATTTCCTACTCGGTCAAGAATTTGAAATGGACCAATAAATCGTGGATTGAGCTTTCCTCTCTTCCCAAATCTTGTAACTCCCTTCCATGGAGCAACTCGCAACAATACATGATCCCCTACATTAAATTCCACGTCCTTTCGATGAAGATCCGCATAACTCTTTTGTCGATCTTGTGCCATTTGTATACGTTGTCGAATCATTTGGATCTTTTCGGTGAGTCATACGCATTAACTTTCGGGTCCCAACAATGTTGCTTCACCCACCTCATCCCAACATATTGGAGAACGACATTTTTCGCCCATATAATGCTTGAATGGAGCCACACCTATACTTGCTCGATAAGCGTTGTTGTAGGAGAATTCCACCAATGGTAAATACTTATCCCAACTACCCTTGAAGTCAGGACACAGAGTCTTAATAGATCTTCAAGAGTTTGAATAATCTCTCTACGATCATTCGTCTGTCTGGTTTGGGGATGGTGTAAGACCCTAATTTTATGAAATAAAAGTATTCAATTTTTCTATTCAAGTAAATGGTTAAATTGATAAAAGTTAAAGTTAAGGGTGATATATGAAAATTTTTTTCAAAATACGCAAGAGGGTATAAAGTATTCATTATCATTTAGAATATTCGTTTGGTCGTGGAATATTCTTTTCGTCGGGGAATATTCGATTTACTGGCAGCTTAGCCTATTTGTGGGCCCCATAATGTAATAACTGCTTCGGATGAAGAAAACGACAAAACTAAGTTTTTATAAATAACGGCGTAATCGCTACTCAATTAACACCTCATTGGAATAATACGGTTGGTAAAGTAAAGTAATACGCGTTGCACAAGAATATTACCAGTATTACAGTAAAGATTTTTTTCATTATTGATTCTTACGTGAGAAGGCACTACTCAATAATTGTTACAAGAATTACCGCTCAATATTTTATTTTATTGATTCAATAATTGCTTTGTGTTGATATTTTATATTATTGTTGTTCAATAATTATCATCGCACAAGATTTCCCATTATCGATCAATAATTCATATTATTTGAATAATATTATTAGATAGCATTATTGGCAATGTCTAGAAAGTTTCATCAAGGAGAGGTTTGGTCACCTAATCATGCGCCAAGAAGGAGAAATTCTTATTGGAAAGCCCCCTCTTCCTCGAACTACTTTGGTTGTCATAAATGTGATTCTCGTAATATTATTTGTGAATAATTAATTATTGATTCATATGATAAGAAAATATTTATTTGATGTGGATATAAATGATGGATTTATTTATGTGGTTATAAGTGAAGGAATTAATGATGAGGTGTTTTATCAAGATTTGTCGAAATGGAGAACAAAATATGGGATTTTCGGAAAATTAGTTTATTACTTGATTTTGTAAAATCCATAACTCTTTTTGTATAATGAGTTAAGAGATGAGCCATATATCAAAAGAAAGCCCTAGAAGTAAGCTAATCAGAAATTTGAATCACCCAAAATTCTTTGTAGATATTTCGTGGTGAAATTTTGAATGAAATCGTCAGAAGGACTAATAGTCCGAAAAATCGTTGTTCTTCACTATATTGCGTGAGTTATAAATTTTGATCCGACTGTTGGATCGTTGTAATTTTTGGATATGTTATACATATATAAGTTGAGTATATGTCCACAAATTTTGAACCGTTAAAATGAACGTATGATTTGTTATGAATTTTAAGAGGTAAGCTGATTCGGAAATTAGGTTTTGGTGGAAAATTCTAGAATTGAGTGGGCCCCACTCTTGGTTGTTGGGGAAGATGGCTGATTTTTGGTGGGTGGAATAGTAGCGAGGTAAAGCCATCGGGTTGTTGAGTTAAATGCCTTCGCAGCGTCTTAACATTTTCCTATAAATAGAGGGCTAAGTTAGAATTGAAAATCACACCGTAAACAAGTTTTCTCTTTTCTCTCTATATTATCGAGCGTATTCTTGTGAGTATTTTGAGTATACTTTGAGTATTGTTAGATAGTGCAAGTTTCCTTGTTGTCATTATATCCGATATCCGTAGAAGTCTTCTTTCTTTTGAGGTAAGGGATAGTAAGGGATGTTATTTTCTTCTCAAATGATATTAATTCTTCAATATCATTATCTTTGAAATATTGGTTGGTACTTTTTATCAAATTTGGAACTTTTTCATGTCGGGGTTACTATTCATGAGTTCTTATTCACGAGTTACTATTCATGAGTTACTATTCACGAGTTCTTATTCATGAGTTCTTATTCACGAGTTACTATTCATGAGTTTCTTATTCACGAGTTACTATTCACAGTACTATTCATGAAGCGTGAAGATGTTTTTTGTGGAATTTCTATCTTTTGGTGTCGGAGTTACTATTCACGATATCTTGACTATTCACGATATCTGTGACTATTCACTTATTAATCGGTAAGACTATTCAATAGAAAAATGAAAATTTTTCTTTTCGTCTCAAAATATCTATTTTGGATACTAGCTTTGATTGTATCCATGTTTTGATCATTCTTGAATTTTACACCACTATGATTATTTTTGGAGGTATTTTGGACGTGGATAAAACCAATGCAAAGATGAATGATTTCAAGAATATCTTTGCTTCTCAGAGTGCAAAGATGAAGCAGTGTTTAAATGAACATGACTAACTGATGAATATCTTTGCTTGATAGTGCAAAGATGAATTATTGATGAATATCTTTTTGCTCGTAATGCAAAGATGACTGTTGTTGAATATCTTTGGCCAGTAGTGCAAAGATGAATTATTGATGAATATCTTTTTGCTCGTGAATGCAAAGATGACTGTTGTTGAATATCTTTAGCTTTGTAGTGCAAAGATGAATTATTGATGAATATCTTTGGCTTGTAATGCAAAGATGACCCGTTGTTGAATATCTTTAGCTTTGTAGTAAAAGATGAATTATTGATGAATATCTTTGGCTTGAATGCAAAGATGACCCGTTGTTGAATATCTTTAGCTTTGTAGTGTAAAGATGAGCTGTTGATGAATATCTTTGGCCCGTGGTGCAAAAGATGAATTTATTAGTATGATTATGAACAGAAGCGTGATTTGGTATAACCATGATCTTTGATGTTTGAGTGTAAAGACAAGTGATGAAAATTATCTTTGTCTTGGATGAGAAAGGAATTTAGAACTACAATTACGATTATGAGTTATACACATGATTGTGGGATGTGGAATTGTTGATTGATGTTACTGAGGATGAAACATTGTTGGTGGATTTTTAACATGGAGAAGACAATAGACTTTATAGTCTATTTGACTCTTCTAATGGATTGCTTCATTCCACTGCAACTATGGTTGAAAAGTTTTATCATCTACCATATGTTCTAAATCTCGATTTATTCATCGATGAAGACTATTGATAATTTATTTATCTTTAGTCATAATATTCTTTATCGAGCTAGTTGTGCTCACCCTTTTGTTTCACAATTCCTTTCGTGTAATAAAGGTGTATTTGGGTCGAGCTGGGTATATAGCGAGGAATAGAGTGGTGGTCTATAGATGTTGAGGGTGAGGTGAATTTAACTTGGAAGGTGTTTTGTCACTATCATACAAGATGTCTAATGACATACAACCTCGTGTTATCATAAGACATGGTTGTGCTCATCCACTCTTTGAGTATATTTACAAGCACTACCTATATAATCTTGGTGTTTGTTTGGAGTATAATACCCAATTAGAGACAAGTGGAGATAATGATATGTCAAGAGAAGACTCACCATTGGGAAGAATATGATAGTAATCTTCTCGTTTTTTCTTTGGGGTTTATTGGGTCAACCAAGGATAATTGCGTGGCCATATGATATCTACCATAACCTAAAAGCATGGCCTCCCATGTATGAAGGTTTCTCTTGAGCACTTCCCAAAGATTCTAATTTCTAAAAGCAGCTTTTTGACTATACCTTTATGTAAGGTGTCATGGTGACGTGTTATCCAAGTTGGTGTCCGAGTTACATTTGGTATATATTGGTATCCAAACTCACAAAGATATGTGTTGTTGTATTTTGCACGACAATTGTTGTAATAAAGTTGTAGTTATTTTCGTACCATGTATTTAACGACTCGTAATAGGTTGGATGGAATGGACCTATTTTGGGGGTCTGAGATGGTATCTTCAACTAAATCGCAAATCTGCGCCCATAGCTTTTTGCAAGCTAACCCAAAATCTTGAAGTGAATCTTGGGTCACGATCCGAAACTATGGATACAGCATGCCATGCAACCTCACAATCTCATTCACGTACATACTAGCAAGACGTTCAAGGAATATGTCTCCGTGATCGGCAAGAAATGAGCGGACTTGGTTAATCTATCAACAATAACCCAAATAGCATTGATGCCTTGAGAAACCGTAGGAAGACCCGTCGTGAACGAAATCCATAGTAATGTGTTCCACTTCCATTCCGGAATCTCAAGTGGTTGCAGACGGACCCTTAGGTACAAGATGTCTCGCCTTTACACGTTGGCAAGTTAAACACATCGAGATAAACTTTGCAATCTCTCTCTTCATATTGTTCCACCAAAATGTATGTAGAAGATCACGATACATTTTAGTACTTCCAGGATGGATTGCAAATGGCGTATTGTGTGCCTCCATCATAATCTTGTACTTCAAATCGAGTCGTTAGAACACAAAGTCTAGAGTGGACTCAAGTATTCTTCTTCATCAATTCTCGCCAGTATAGATAGTGCCTCCATATTTTTAAGCTGAAAAAACGATCGGCCGCTAACTCTAGATCATGAGTAGGATAATTCCTCTCATACTCTTTAAGTTGTCATGAGGCATAGGCTATGACTTTCCCACGTTGCATGAGAACACATCCTAACCCTTTGCTCAAGCATCGTTGTAGATAACAAATCCATCCGAACCGGATGGTATTGTTAGAGCAGTCTTGAAATAAGTTTCTCTTAAGCTCTTGGAAACTTTTCTCGCATTCTTCGCTCCAAAAGAATTTTGTATCCTTCCGAAGTTAGCGAGTTAATGGAGTAGCGATTCGAGAAAACCCTTCCACAAATCTCGATAATAACCAACTAAGCCCAAAAAGCTACGTCTTGATCCACCGATTTTGGTTGCTCCAACTTTGTATTGCTTCAATCTTCACGGATCAACAGATACTCCATGTTTCGACACCACGTGCCCAAGGAATGCTACTTCCTCGAGCCGAACTCTCGTGATTTCTTCAATTTGGCATATAGTATACATTTTCACGAAGCCTTTGGAGTACCAGCTTCAAATGGTGCTCATGATCTTCACGGCTTTTGGAATATATGAGGATGTCATCAATAAAGACAACAACGAATTGATCCAAATATTCCTTGAATACTCGGTTCATCATATCCATGAAAGTCGCAGGAGCATTAGTTAGTCCGAAAGACATGACTAAGAATTCATAATGCCCATACCGAAGTTCAAGGCGGTCTTTGGAATATCCTCGATTCTAATCTTGGTGATGATATCGAAGCGAAGATCGATTTTTGAAAAGAATTGTGCCCCTTCTTTGAATCGGGTCAAACAAGTCATCAATACGAGGTAGAGGATACCTATTCTTGATGGTGACATGGTTCAATTCCCGATAGTCAATACAAAGTCGCATACTCCCGTCTTTTTCTTCTTTACAAATAAAACAGAGCACCCCAAGGAGATGTACTAGGGGAGATGAAACCGATGTCCAACAATTTCTGTAGTTGAACCTTTAACTCACGAAGTTCAATAGAGCCATTCGATATGGGGTTTTAGAAATGGGCTTTATGCGAGTTCAAGATCAATAAAGAATTCAACTTCACGCTCGGGGTAGGCAAGGAAGTTCTTCTTGAAATACGTCAGAAAGTCAATAACAACGGGAATATTATTCAAATTTGACGTGTCTTTATTCAAATCCATAACATGGGCTAAGAAAGCTTGACATCCGTTTTTAATAAACGAATAGCTTTATGATTAGATATGGCGGTGATCGATTTTAATGGTTTAGTTGCTTGAATTGCATAACAAAGGTTGGTTAGGAATATGAAAACTAACAACCTTACGAAAACAATCAATTTTGGTTTGATGAGTAGTTAACCAATCAATCCCTAAAATCACATCAAAAACATGTATCTTTAAAGAGATAAGGTCAATGGTAAGGTAATGGTGCCAACTTGAATCAAACAAGATTTATAAACAAGTGGATGTGATGAAAGTTTCTCTAACTGAGTTTCCACAGATAGGTCAAAGTCTAATTTCTCCTGAGTCAAGTTTAAACGTTGAGCACATGCAGGAGAGATAAATGAATGGGTAGCACCCTATCAAGTAAGGTATAAACTTCGCAAGAATTTATAAATAGCTTACCCGTGATCACCTCGTTTGGGTTCCTCGCATTATGACCATCCACAACAAACGCTCTTCCGGAATCGTTGACTTTGACTTTTCTCGGGACGATCTTTTGAGTCATAGTCATTGAACTAGGTTTTGCTCATCAGATAATCTCGAGCGATATGTCCTTCCTTTCCACAATTATAGCATACCTTGAATCTGTCAGGCGCGGTTTGATCGATATGTCCCTCTTTTCCGCATTTGTAGTATATATGACCGGTGGTCGTTCTCCTCCCTTAGAACCCGATTCTTTTGTAAGACCATCATCTTCACATGGTCGTTGTTAAATCTCCTCTTTTAAAATCTCCTCCCGACTCTCTTCTTCTATTTTCATGGCCATGATTACCACCGAGTGGTTACCATTTCGTCGTCTGCTTTCTTTTCTCCGCAGTTATCATTATTCTGTTGATCGCTATCTCCGTCACGATCCCGGTTGTGGTCCTCGGTTGACCGTACTCGTTATCTCGCTCTAATAATTGAGCCCTATTTACAACATCCGAATAAAGAGAAAATTTATGAGAAATGAGATCTCGACGTACGCCGGGTTTCAAACCTCTAAGAAACATCCGCGTCATCGTTCCTCATTCTCCACCAAATGAGGTGCAAACTGGATAACTCTCGCAAACTTTGCCTCGTCTTTCGAGACACACCGTCATGTTGTTTTGTTCCAATCGATGAACTCCACTTCCTTCATATGACGAACACTTTCGAGGAAAGTATTTGTCATTAAATAGCTTCAAACGTCTCCCAAGACATGCCGAAAAGTATTTGGATGGAGTGCGCTTCTGACTCCCACCAAGAGTCGCTTTCGCCACGGAACATAAAGGTGGCGAATGGAACCTTCGTTCTCCGTGCATCCCAAGACATCGAATATCTTGGTAATTTGTTTGACCCATGTTTCCGCCATGATCGGATCCGCTTTCCCTTAAATTCGTGGTCCCAACTCTTTGAATCGCTTGGGTGTGACAACCCGTGAATTGCTATCATTTCCTCCTCAGTATTTTGAACACGAGTCTCCTCGTCGATTTTTGCATGAGCTGCAAAAACTTCTAAACATCCCTCGCTCATCATCTCGCTTCAATGGTGTTGTTCATGGGGAGGAACATTTGACTGTTGACGCTTCTCTCGTTGGTGAGTACTGAGCATCTCCACGGTCTCATTTCCATTGTTAATATTCTCGATCGACATTCTCAAAATCGTCATAAAACAAGGGTTAATTAAGGAAATCAATATATCACATAATATCCCTATATCTTGACCAACTAACAAATAAGCTTAGGTAGGACACACTAGCGAAGGATTTACTCGTCTCTCCCTCCTAGTTCTATTCCCCGATCTCAAAATGGAGATCATATCCCAACTAATGACGCCCCCAAAATAGGTATACATCACCTATTACGAGTTGTCAATACATAGTGCGTAAACAACTACAACTTTATTATTACAACAAGAAAGCTGTGAGTTTGAATACAAATATTATCTTCTGACAATATCTATACTCAAATAAATCCTCATCACATTTATTGATACATTATTTTACAAAAATGGTGAGGACTACTAAACAATCCTTTCTAAAACCTTCATTCCATACCCCGACTGCATTACTTGCTATATTCTCGCCTCACGAGAAAAATGGAACAAAAGGAAAAGGGTGAGCTCAACTAGCTCGGTAAAGAATATTATGACTAAGATAATATACAACAAATTATCGTTAGTCTTCAACAGGAAAAATCTAATAGAATACAATAGACAACAAATTTTAAATCAATATTCGCAATGAAATAATAATTCATTAGAAGAGTTAAGTAGAGAATGCAAACTACTATCTTCTATGTATGAATTTAAAAGTTCATCGCTCATCTTTTATCCCCGTAACATCAATCAATATACATCCGGAATCAAATATTCATCTTTTCACACTGTGCCAAAGATATTCATCGATTGGTCATGTTCATTTAAACACTGCTCATCTTTGACCACTGGCCAAAGATATTCTTCAGAAATCATTCATCTTTGCACTACAGCCAAAGATATTCTTAAGAAATCATTCATCTTTGCCTACAGCCAAAGATATTCCATAATATCATCATTTAAGACCGAGGATGATGAAAAATATTTTTTTTTAAAGAAACGAATCCGGTGAAACAAAATGACAAGGATTAAGGATTAAGGATTCGTACTTGGTTTTATCCACGTCAAAAATACCTCAAAAATAATCATAGTGGTGTAAAATTCAAGAATGATCAAAACATGGATACTGATCGAGTTAGTATCCGAATAGATGTTTTGAGACGAAAAGAAGAAATTTTATTTTTAAATTGAATAGTACAGAGACACGTGAATAGTGTCAGATATCGTGAATAAGGCTTAGACACGTGAATAGTAACTCTCAGACACCAAAAGATAAAAATTCCACAAAAACATCTTCACGCTTCATGAATAGTACTCGTGAATAGTAACTCATGAATAGTAACTCATGAATAGTAACCCATGAATAGTAACCCCGACATGAAAAAGTTCCAAATTTGATAAAAACTTCAGATCAACATTTCAGCATAATGATATTGAAGAAATAATATCATTACAAAAAAAAATAATATCCCTTACCTCGAAAGATCGATTTCTAAATTTAGAATCTAGGTATATAGTGCTAAAGGAACTTGCACCGATCTAGCAATACTCAAAGTATACTCAAAATACTCACAAGAATACGATCGATATATAGAGAGAAAACTTGAGTTTCGGTGTGATTTTCAATTTAACCCAAGCACCCTATTTATAGGAAAACGCTTTAGAACACCAAAGTTAGTAAAATTTAATAAAATAATAATATTTCTTAAAATATTCAAGCCCACCTTAGAAATCTGATTTCAGATCATTTATAACACATGTGAGCCACTCAATTACAACAAAAAACGTTTTTCTTACAAAAATATTTTAAACTCCCAAAAATCAATTATTTGAACTTGAACTTCAATAATTCATAATAAATAGCCCTTTCATCAGAAAATTCAAATCTCGGGAGTTTTTTATAGGAATTTCAATTCTCTACAACTTTGCGGAAGAAAGTTTTTCCAAATTCCAAATAGAAATTGACCGAAATCCACAACCAAGCGATTTTATTGTGTTATAATCAAATTTCAAATCAATAAATGGGGTCCCACCGACATGTTTAACATGTTTTAAACATTTATTGCAACAAAAATACTCTTCCTCCTCGTATACTCATATATCCCACGTTCGTTGTAAAAAATATCACAGATTAATATATTATTAAAATAATATATTTAAATGAATTATTTTATCGAGAAAAAGATAAAATATTAATTTTCAACAATTGTCATTTTAAAATTTTCTCCATCTATATCCACATAAAATCAATATTTTCCTCATCATATAAATCAATAATTAATTATTCACAAATAATATTACGAAGAATCACAATATTGACAACAGTGCGGTTCAGGAAAGAGGGCTTTCCAATAAGAATTTCTTCATCGACGCCATGCAATTAGGTGACCAAACCTCTCCTTAGATAGAACTTTCTAGACATTGCCAATAATGTTATCTAATAATATTATTGAGGATAATATGAATTATTGCTTCGATAATGAAAAATACCGTGTAATGACAATTATTGAAACAACAAAGAATATAAAATATCAACGCAAAGAATTATTAACTCAATAAAATATCTTTGAGCAGTAATTATCGTAACCATTATTGAGTAGTGCCTTTCACGTAAGAATCAATAATTGGTGCAATACTGGTGTCTTCTTTGTTCAACAACGCAGTATTAGTGTGTTTTAACCACCGGGTATTCCAACAAGATTAATCTGTAATAACTACGCCAATTATTTAAAAACAACTTATATTTGTCGTTTTCTTCATCCAATCGCTTTTTCGTTATGGGGCCCTACACATGGTCATTTTGCTTGTCGCATTTAATATTCCCGACAAAGATTTGAATATTCCACGACCAAACGAATATTCCTCAAGCGATAATGAATATTTTATAACCACTTGCTTATTTTGAAATATTTGCGTATTTAACCCTTAACTATCACATTAATCAAATCAACCCTTACTATTTCAAAATAATAAATAAAGGAAATTCCTTTTTATTTAAAAATTTCGGGGTCTTACAATGTATACCTAATTTTGGGGGCGTCACATTTGGTATCAAAGCTTAGGGATATGATCCCTGGCTAAGATGTGAGACTAGAACTAGGAGGGGAGAGACAGGGAATTCCTTTGCTAGTATGACTTACTTAAATTTATTTTGTATATAAATTGGTTGGTCAGAGTTTAGAGATAATATGTTACATGTCAACTAACCCCTGTTTTGTGGCAGTATCTGAAAATGACATCCGAGAATGTTGAGAATAGCAATGGAGCACAAGAGACCATTGAGTCTCCACATATCAATAATCAGGAGAATGTGCATCAGGAATGCGACAATCCTTATGCAAATCACAACACTGACCAAATGATGAATGATGGATTGTTTAGAGGCTTTATGCAATTCATGCAACAGCAGGCGAGAGCGGCTCCTGTCCAAAATGTAGGTGGAAACACTTTGAAACTCTCAAGTGGTCACCGCTAAGCAGATTCAATTTGGGACCACCGAAATTTAAGGAAGAGCCAAAACCACTTATGGCGGAAGCATGGATAAAAATATAAGCAGTTAGTGGGAGCGCGATAACGTCAGTCAACGTTAACTAAAAGAGAAGCGTAAGCAAAATTATAATACCAATGAGTAGTAGTCATCGGCGGTGACAACAAGCGTGGAGGAATCAACGGGCGGATATGGTAACCACCGGTGGTAATCAAGGCCAAAACAATAAGAATGGACATTTCAAGAAAAGGAGATTCAACAATGATGGAAAGACGTCAAAGACCAAAGACCCGTTGTTAAGGAAGGAGAAAGACCACCTATCATATGCTTCAAATGCGGAGGAGAGGGACACATCGACCAAAGCTGCGCCCGTCAGTCAAAGCATGTTATAATTGTGGAGAGAAGGTCACTTAGCTCGATTTTGTCGTTTCATAGAAGACAAATTCAACTAAGATGGAGGCACCAAAGGCCGTCTCGGAAAAGTCAAAACCTCAGAAGGTAAGGGAGGAGGCGTTTGTTGTGACCTCCCGGAGAGCAAGGAACCCGAATGAGGTCGTCGCGGGTAAGCTTATCATAAACTCTAATGAAGTCTATACTTTATTTGATCTGGGTTCTACCCATTCTTTTATTTCTCCTACTTGCGCTTTCATCGATTAAATTTGACTCAGGAGAAATTAGACTTTGACTTATCTGTGGAAACTCCATTGGGAGAAACCTTCATTACATCCACTGTTTATAAGTCTTGTTTGGTTCAAATCGGTACCCTCACATTACTGTCGATCTTATTTTATTAAAAATACTTGCATTTGGCGTGATTCAGGGATTGATTGGTTAACTACTTATCATGCAAAAATTGATTGTTTTCGTAAGGTTGTTAGCTTTCATATTCCTAATCAACCTATTATGCGAATTCAAACTACCAAACCATTAAAATTAATCACGGTCATCTCAAGCCATAAAGCTATTCATTTATTGAAAAATGGATGTCAAGCTTTCTTAGCTCATGTCATGATTTAAACAAAAATACGTCGGTTTTGAGCGATATTTCTATTGTTAATAAATTTCGACGTATTCTAGAAGAACTTCCGGCCTACCCCCAGGCGTGAAATTGAATTTTGTATCGACCTTGAACCTGGTACAAAAGGTCAACGAGTCAAGGCATAGAAGTTCCAAAAGGTCCATTGCAACCACTTGAAATTCCAGAATGGAAGTGGGAGCACATTACCATGGATTTTGTTCTTTGGTCTTCCCAAAGTTTCTCGAGGCATAGATGCGATTTGGGTCATTGTTGATAGATTGACCAAGTCCGCTCATTTCTACCGACACGAGAAACTTATACACTTGAACGTCTTGCTCAGATGTATACATAAACGAGGTTGTAAGATTGCATGGTATGCCGGTATCCATAGTTTCGATCGAGACCCAAGATTCACTTGGCGATTTTGGGTTAGTTTGCAAAAAGCTATGGAGCGCAGATTTACGATTTAGCTCGGCATATCATTCTCGAGACGACCGGACGATCGGAGAGGACTATTCAAACTCTTGAAGATCTATTAAGACTACGTGTCCTTGATTTCAAGGAAGTTGGGACAAGTTCTTACCATTGGTGGAGTTTTCCTACAACAATGAGTTATCAACGAAGTATTGGCATGGCTCCATTCGAGCGTTGTATGGAAGAAAGTGTCGTTCTCCAAATCTTTGGGATGAGGTGGGTGAAGCAACGTTGTTGGGACCAGAGTTGGTACGTATGACTACGGAAAAGATTCAAACGATCCGGCAACGTATAAAAACCTCACAAGATCGACAAAAGAGTTATGCTGATCTTCATCGAAAAGACGTGGAATTCGATATAGGAGATCATGTGTTGTTACGTGTTGCTCCATGGAAAGGAGTTACGAGATGTAGAAAGAGAGGAAAGCTCAATCCTCGATTCATAGGCCCATTTTTAATCCTTAATCGAGTAGGAACTGTGGCCTATAGACTCGCTTTACCGCCAAGTATGTCTCATGTTCATAACATTTTTCACATATCCATGTTACGTAAATATGTGGAAGACCCGAACCACATTATTGAGTTGGAACCGGATGAAATAGTAGAAGATTTGACGTATGAAGAGGTTCCTGTTCAAATCTTGGATAAGAAGGAACATATTCTACGCACGAGGTTATACCTCAAGTCAAAAGTTTTGTGGAGAAACCACGATGTTGAAGAAATGACTGGGAGTTAGAATCGAAATGAAATCAAGGTATCCTTACCTCTTCGACATACCAGGTATGTACCCTAATTTCGAGGGCGAAATTTCATAGGAAGGGGAGATTGTAAAACCCTAACTTTTTGAATAAAGATGAATTTTCTATAAATATTATTTTTGAATATTATGGAGTGAAATTAATATAATAGTTGTGGGTAATATTTATAAATTTTACAAAGTACGCAAATTGTTATATAATATTCGATTGGTCGGGGAATATTCGTTTTAACAGGGAATATTAGTACAACGGCACAATCATTGGTGGACCCCACAACGGAATTATTTCGGATTGAGAAAATGACAAAATATTTTTATGAAAATAAGCTGCGAAAGTTTTCACACTATTATCTTGTTGAACTACTCACTTAGTAAAAAAGTACAATAATATCTGGCGTGGTTGCAGTAGTATACCTGCAGTATTGATTATTGATGCTTATGTGATAAGTCACTCGTTTTTTTTTTTATATATATATATATATATATATATATATATATATTTAGTTAGGAGTCTCGGTGGGGTGGGTTTATAGATATATGTATTATATATATATATATATATATATATATATATATAAAATGTTGCAGGAATGGTCAAGAAGGAATAAAGTATATATCACTCAATTATTTTATTTTTTTTGGGCGAAATTATGAGATTAACTTTGGGAAGCTGGAGTATATATGTAGATGATAATGATGACTTCCTATTATATTCATATAAAGAAAAAAAAGGCATACTTAGTTTTCAAAAGGGTGGACCTTAGTTGAAATTTTTGATCTTTGACAAAAAATGATGATCTTAGTATAAATTAAAGCTAGAGTTTACCAATCCAATTATATACAAGGCAGTGTCGTGGGCGGCGGGGAATTTTTTTTTATATAAATATATTTATAAAGTTATCTGTTTTATTAGACAATAATTAGAATATATTATATTTTATTATGCATAGTATTTTCATAGTGCCTGCATAGTATTTGCATAGTAAAAATCTTTTTATATAAAATAGAATATATTATATTTTATTTAAAAAAAATTCTTTAAATATGGATTTGTCAGATTAAAGTTAATCAATCTCTCAATCGTTCATGAAAGTGAGATTCTTATGCATTCTATTTTTCTATAAATGAAAGCTCATTCATTCATTATTTTCTTACGAATTCTTGAAACTCAGAGAGATAAACTATAGAGAGAAAGAAGAAAGTATTCTCGCTACTTCACTACTTATATATCCAAGACTCTTCTTCTTAAGGTAGGGAATATTATTTGTTGTACTCGTAAGGGATATTATTCTTTTGTATTCAAGAAGAGAACTTCATTATTCCATTTCTTTTATGGTTACATTGGAATAACTCAGATCATGCAAGCTACCCTATACTTGGTGACAATCTTCTATTATTCTACGTCTTTATTATTCTCGGAATATATCATATGCATCTTATCTGTTGGACCTAGTTCCATTTTTTTATTATTCCGTCTTTATTATTCTATAGGAATATTACATACGTCTTTATCGCATGGGACTGGTTCCATCATTTATTATTCGCATTTATTATTACATTGGAACATCCTGCGGTGTGAATTTTACGACTGGTTCCGTTATTATTATTACATTGAAATAACCAAAATACATCGCAAGTACCGCGTGCGTGGTGATATCTTTTGTTATTCCATTCGGTATTATACTCGATTGATTAAAATTTTGACTTCTATACTCCACGAAATTAGTGGAATATCCTCGATATTTTGGCTTCATCCAAAGTATCTTTTCGTGGAAATATTCTTCGAGCATTATTGAATTTTACTCTACAAAGCGATATCGTGTTGACAATTTGGGCGTTATTGGTTTACGGAAAAATTAATTCTTGAACTTGTTTTATTGAATTCTTATATCATTGTCATTATCCTCATGTTTATATTATGTTGAAAGTCATACGTGGCACTTGTAGTGCATAGATGGACTTGGTATGATTATAATGAGAATTATTCGGTATAATCATGACAAGTAATGTTACAAATGATGTAAAAAAAAAAGTCCTCGTTGGCGTAGTGCATTGATGGGCGATTTTTGGTATGATTATGGCGGAGTTGAGTACGTATGACTACGGAAAAGATTCAAACGATCCGTGAACGTATAAAAACCTCACAAGATCGACAAAAGAGTTATGCTGATCTTCATCGAAAGGACGTGGAATTCGATATACACTACAAAAAAATGGGGCTTTAGCAACAACCGATTTTCGTTGCTAAAGGTGCCAAATTTCGTTGCAAAAGGATTTTGGCAACGACTTTACTGTCGTTGCGTCTTCGTTCACATGAATGAAGCGTTGCTAATTGTTCCAAATGTGACGTATTTTTTCGTTGCCAAAAAAGTAATACATTTTGCAAACGAAATTTGGCTTTCGTCTGAGAGACATCGATCATTTAGCAACAAATGTATTATTGTTGCGAATAATTAAACTTTTGTTGCTAAAAAACCCATTTCGTTGCAAAAGCCTTCTAATTGGCAACGAAATGAACTCTTTTTTTTTTTGCAACGACTGTGCATTTTCGTTGCAATTGACTCCATTTTGCAACGACATGTTTCGTTACAGTAAATTATGAAAATTGTTGCCTAAGTTTGCTTTCATTGCTGATTATATTATTTGGCAACGACATTATGCTGAATCAGCAACAAAAATATTTGTTGCTTATTATTTTTCAATAACAACGAAAGTCGTCGATTAGCAACGACATTATATGTTGTCATTTCTTTATATTTGCAACGAAAGTTGATATGATTTGCAACGATAAAAAATGTTGCCTTTTATTTTAGTATTACCAACAATATCCTCTCCGTTGTTATTAGGTTAATTTTTCGTTGCCAAATATTATATTTTTAATGTCATTAGCAACGAAAATTTGTTGCTAAATGTATAAAAAATTATTGCTATATTAAAACTTGTTCAATACTTTGGTAACGAATTACATTGTTGCCAAATCAAAATTTGACATTCTTTTTGTATACCTGGCTGGCTCAATGTCCCCATAACAAATAATGACAAAAATACAAAAAACTAAAATATTATTAACTTAATCAAATCATCCACTACATAATCATTCATTATCTTTACAATTAACCATCTAAAGCTACCACAGTTCTTCAATCAAAATATATATCTACATATATAGAGAGTACAGTTCATAATTTCGTCCCTTGTCTTCCGTAAACGTAGCACAGAAATTTGATACCCAGTATTGTAAGGCAGGTCGTAGAAGCATTCTTCCTGCACATATTTAAAAATAATAGCAAGTCAGAAAAATGAAACAAATAGATCACAATAGAGTTGCTACGTGGTACTAATGTACACCGTATTGCTCATAAGCAAAAAAAGACAAATATACAATCACAATATCATTTGCTACAAATTCAAATAGAAAAAGAACCTTCAGTGCGACTATATGATTGTAATGGATGATAACTACTAAACAGAGAAATTTCTTTTCGTCATACACATACAAGGGTGGGTTGTTAATGTCATTGTTGCAATTATTTTCCTATATGTATGCAATTTCTTTTTGTGATTCCCATTTTCACCTGTGATTTTCAGGAAAAAAAAACATGCATCCCAAAACTAGGAAAATCTTGTACTCTCTGAGACTGAGGGAAAATTAAAATTTTCAGTGGCGTCTTTGTGAAGGCTAATGATAGGATTATGCAAATTCAGCAAAAAGTGGAGCCATATGAATTAGAAAGAACTAAAAACATTCACCCACACCAAATAATCATAATAACAAAGCATATACCATAATTGCTATATGATAACTGAAGCTATATTTGACTTAGAGGTTCTTGTCACATGTACCCTCTCTCTCTCACACAAGGTTCCCTTCAATATTTCACAGCTGATGAACGACCTATGTTACACAAAGTATTCAAGATGTAAAATCCTTCACTATTTATACAGAAATTATGTAACCAAAATAAAATATCAAGTGTTACATAGAATTTGGCAATGAAATTGAATTGTTAAGTATAATTCCAAGTGGCATATTAATGGGAAGCATCAGAATCTAATATATTTTCTCAGTAGTGGTCTGAAATTCTGAAAAGCCCATGTAATGTAGGACACCCGTGGATCTGAAACCAAAAAGACCATATGAAGCTTTGCAAGTAGGATCTGAAACTTAATTCACAAGAGATAGAAAGCCAATGATGTTAGCTAGGAGCAACCAGCTAAATCATAGTCCTGGCAAAGTTTCATGGCAATTTTTGGCTGAGCTACCAGCCAAATTCTGAAACAATTCTCTGTTTTCTAGTAATAAGAATGAAGGGGGGCTTGCCTCCAATCTCAATATTATTATTTGTCTACCATAATTCAAATACACCAATAACAGGGAATTTAGTGTGCAACTTTGAAGCGAGACACCAAGGGAAACAGATCAACAGCTGTAGCAATAAATTAAACTAAAACGATCTATATCTTTAAAATGTATAAGCACCGCAAAAACATCGAAAATAAATCAGAAACAAAATGTAGTTACCTTAAGATGACTATTACCCTCTTTATTGGTTTTAATTCCTACAATCCTATTACCCCCTTTGGAAAAATAAGCACCTGCTCCACCCAAAAACTGATCACGCAGTTGGCATAATAAAAAGAGAAAGTGGCTCGCACATAAGTTAAACCAAGTGAGTAAGAATTAAATACCATTTATAACCACCAACAACAAAAATCTCTGAATAAAGCTTCTTGGTGTTCAGCCTGGAAAAGTTCTCAATCATCCACGTGAACCTAGATGCCTGCAGCTCATCAACTGCTTGATTCTCCACTGTGTTTGCACTTTCCGTTTGCGCTACTACTAATACATTAACAAAACAAATTCACAACACAGAAAAAATCAACCAAAGACCCACATTACATCAGATCAATTACAAAATCATAGTAATTCCCAGTAACACTGATTTCCATGGGCTGAGGACCTTCCAAGAACAGAAGAAAACCCTCCATGGGCTGAGAACCTTCCAAGAACAGAATAAAAACCTTCCATGGGCTGAGGACCTTCCATGAACAGAAGAAAACCTTCCGCCTCGTTCAAACTAGTCATTTCCTTCAATCCTAATGCTAACTTTTAAAATGCAGGGGGTGAAGGGTAAGGCCTCATCAGAGTAAATTGTTGATCCAGTGCTCCAAATTTTAATTTTGATTACAAAAGTATTTGATAATATGCCACATCTGTGTAAATAAGTAATTATGAAGAGACTAGCTAAGGCGGATGAGCACTTACCCAATTGTATTCTAAGAGATACTAAAATCCAAAAAGAACAGTATCGGGGCAGTCCATACTTGCAAATATCCCAACAATATCATTATGTTTTGTGTTCATACTAGCATTAAACAAATTTAAGATGATGCCAGCAAGACGTGCTAGTATCATGCCTCGGTACTTTCTCTGGAGACTGACCAGGTCGTCCTGCAGTAATAATATGCAATAGGTAAGTAATGCTAAAAAAGTCCTCCAAAAGTCCCAAATTATGCTCCAAGGTACAACTGATACTTTTCATAAACGAATATGCAAATTAGTAAACCTGATGCAGGACTCAAAACCCAAAGACTTCAAGATGATCAAGTATAAAAAACAATTGCACATGTTAAATTGAAGTTGTCCATTTGTTCCTAAATTCTTGTGCAAAATCCAATAGAACAAAGATTAATAAGGAAAATAACCAGGATCTTCTAGAAGCTAGACCAGTCATCAAGATAATATTCTTCTCCATGGGTAAGTAACTTGAGCATTCTTAGATTTGTTTCCACAAAGATATTTACGATATTTTCCAGATTCAATTTTTTTTTACTCTTCTTTTCTTTTTGAAAATGCATGACATATACAGATAGTTAGTGGACATAGATGACTGAAAATTCTATAAACAAAAACTTACAATTCAATAAACTCAGGATCAGCCACTGAAGTCAAGTGGTTTAGAATAAAGACGATCAATTCAATTAGTCTATACAGCTTCATATCTGAACCTGACAGGAATGCTTTCAGGATTTCACGGGTGCAGAACTCTAGCACTCTTGCAAGATTGCAAGAGAGCATTTCCTCTGCTGCAAGTCCATGATCTGCAAAGATGTTTCAAAACAACTGTAAACAAAGATATAAAAAGGGAACAATAGGCAACTCTGAAAGGAATGTGAAAATTAACCTACCTGCATGTCAATCAATTAAGGAGCATAAACCAAACCATCAAGGGACTAAAAGTTACCTATGTTCTCTAACAATATAACCTAATAAGGATTCTAATGTCAAAGTCTGCTCAAAGATCATCCTGTAATTTGATAAGCTCATTTGAATGGGATAAAGACTACACTGGGAAGCACCATTTCCCTTCCCTGACTCCTTACTAGTGATTACCAACTACTGACTGTTAAGCTGCCAAATTCAGTTGACAGTACCACTAAAGACTGCATTTATATATCACAAATAGAACAAAAGCCTAATGAATCAAGTTAGTGAACTAACAATTAAGTTCCACATAAATGTAACACCAACACAGAACCTATGGTTCTAAAAATTGCAATTAAAAAGTCATATCAAGTCTTAAGACAGACCTGGACCATAGAAGTTTACTAGATAGATGTGTATAGATCAACGATAGCAATTAAAAATAACAAGAGACTTTCTACAGAGAAACCTACAAATATATAACACAGCATCACCTGTAATAGCAGTAACCTTGGCCACATACTAATGGTTTAACTATACTATCTTGTATTTCTCTTAAATTTCTCGAATATCATTTTGGAAGACATGAAATGCAGTACATGTAGTGGATGTGGGGAACACACCATGTACACCACCAACACACAAAACTCCTTCAAGGAGAATAATGAGAGCCTAGAACCTCATACAAAAATTAATTTGTAGCAAGCTCATACAAAAATTAAACCACATTACCTCCACCAAGTCCACAAAGCAGCTCCGCGGTGGAGCCATTTTTTTTATGCGCAAATGGGTATATTCAGAATATAAAAAATTGACATAAACCAGTAAATGGGTACCCCCAAAATCATTTATAAAAATAAAAATAAAAACTTTCAACTTTGTTGGACACTTACTTGTTGCCCTTAATCTTGAACCAAGCCTCAGCACAATGTTTATGAGCAGCAGCCAAATCATCTTTACAAGAACAACCCAATTCTATGGGTACCCCAGATTCTTGATTAGATGCATCCAAAGTCATATGACAAATCCTACAATCCCTTTCATATTTCGCCAAATGTTGCTTGGTTTCAGGGACCCCATCTTCCAGATCCACCAACTCTACTGAACACTATGAAAAAAAGGAATAACATTTCATCACTGGTTTGTATAGCAGTTGAATTAGCTTCATTAATTTCAAATTTTCAATTTACGATGGTATGGTTTGATTTAACTCCACATGAGCAAAACTTGGCGCGAAGCCCATTAGAATTCAAATACATGATCATAAACTATTACACTAGCCAATCAAGCATATAAACACAGTAGAAAACCTTCAACAGAGAACTTTGTTTAGCTTTTTGAATGGTGCAAAAAAAAAGGAGAAGATAATCAGTAGTCAGAAAGACAACAACTTACCAAACCCTTTCGCTTTACCTGTAACTCGATCGGCGACAACGTTGCAGACCTCGATTTCGCCAAAGGGTTCGAACACCGAGACTAGGGTTTCGCGTGTGGTATCCCAACTAAGATCGTGAATGAAGATTTTGCGGTGGGAGATGTCCCGATCGGCGGCCATGTGAATACGAGAACTGATAGAGGGGGTTTTGACGGCGGCGTCGATAAGGAAGCCGATGAGTTGGTCTTTGGTGTAGGGTTCGAGGAGGGTCTGAATTGAATCAACGTTTGGCTCAGGGGTGTCGGATTCGGAGGAGGTCTGAGGGTCGTGTTTGGGGATTGCTAGGGTTTTTGGGGGGTTAATCTTCTTGTTTTTCTTGAGGGGTTTAGATTCTGGTTTGATGGGTTTATCGGTGTCTTAACGAGCCTGCGCTTCTTCGTTTTGATCTTCGTCATTGGAGAGAGGAAAGTGTACGCAGTAGTACACTAATGAGTTTATTATTATTATTATTATTATTATTATTATGACTATTATTATTATTATTAGTACTACTATTATTATTATTACTGTTATTGTTATTATTATTATTATTATTATTATTAGTACTACTACTATTATAATTACTTTTATTATTATTATTATTATTATTATTATTACTATTATTATTATTATTATTATTGTTATTGTTATTATTATTATTAGTACTATTATTATTATTATTATTATAGTACTTGTTGCCAGAATCGTACCAAAACAATAAGAATGGACATTTCAAAAAAGGAGATTCAACAATGATGGAAAGAGCGTCAAGACCAAAGTTTTAGTTGTTAAGGAAGGAGAAAGACCACCTATCATATGCTTCAAATGTGGAGGAGAGGACACATCGGTCAAAGCTGCATGCGAAATGTCAGTCAAAGCGTGTTATAATTGTGGAAGAGAAGGTCACTTAGCTCGATTTTGTCGTTCTAGAAGACAAATTCGAGTTAGGATGGAGGCACCAAAGGCCGTCTCGTAAAAGTCAAAACCCTAGGTAGTCTGAGGAGAGCGTTTGTTGTGACCTCCCAGAGAGCAAGGAACCCGAATGAGGTCGTCACGGGTAAGCTTATCATAAACTCTAATGAAGTCTATACTTTATTTGATCCGGTTCTACCCATTCTTTTATTTCTCCTACTTGCGCTCATCGATTAAATTTGACTCAGGAGAAATTAGACTTTGACTTATCTGTGGAAACTCAGGTTGGGAGAAACCTTTATTACATCCATTGTTTATAAGTCTTGTTTGGTTCAAATCGGTACCCTCACATTACACTGTCGATCTTATTTCATTAAAAATACTTGCATTTGGCGTGATTCTACAAGGATTGATTGGTTAACTACTTATCATGCAAAAATTGATTGTTTTCATAAGGTTGTTAGCTTTCATATTCCTAACCAACCTATTATGCTAATTCAAGCGACCAAACCATTAAAATCAATCACGGTCATCTCAAGCCATAAAGCTATTCGTTTATTGAAAAAGCGGATGTCAAGCTTTCTTAGCTCATGTCATGATTTAAACAAAATACGTCGGTTTAGAATGATATTTCTATTGTTAATAAATTTCCGACGTATTCCCGAAGAACTTCCGGCCTACCCAGAGCGTGAAATTGAATTTTGTATCGACCTTGAACCCCAGACAAAACCTATCGCCAAAGCCCCATATCGAATGGTTCTTATTGAACTTCGAGGAGTTAAAGACCCAACTGCGCAGGAATTGTTAGACATTGGCTTTATTCGTCCCAAGTACTTCTCCTTGGGGTGCTCTGCTCTATTCGTGAAGAAGAAAGATGGGAGTATGCGACTTTGTATTGATTATCGGGAGTTGAATCAAGTCACCATCAAAAATAGGTATCCATTGCCACGTATTGATGACTGTTTGACCCGATTGCAAGGAGCCAAATTCTTTTCAAAGATTGATCTTCGTTTGGATATCACCAATTGAAGATTAGAACCGTGACATTCCAAAGACTTCGCCGAACTCGATGCGGGCATTATGAATTCCTAGTCATGTCCTTTGGATTGACTAATGCTCCTGCCGCCTTCGTGGATATGATGAGGCAAAGTATTCAAGGAATATTTGGATCACTTTGTGGTCGTCTTTATTGATGACATCCTTTTTTATTCCAAAAGCAGTGAAGATCATGAAAGCAACACTTGAGGTGACACTCCAAAAGCTTCGTGAATATAAGCTTTATGCCAAGTTGAAGAAATGCGAGTTCGGCTTCAAGAAGAAGTAGCATTCCTTGGGCACGTGGTATCAAGTCGTGGAATATCTGTTGACCCAAAGAAAGATTCAAGCTATTCAAAGTGGGAACAACCTAAATAAGTGGACCGAAGTACGTAGCTTTCTCGGTTTAGTTGGTTATTATCGGAGATTCGTGGAAGGATTTTCTCGAATCGCTACTCCATCGATTTCATTAACTTCGGAAAGATACAAAGTTGATTGGAGCGAAGAATGTGAGAAGAGTTTTCAAGAACTCAAGAGGAGACTTATTTCAAAGACTTGTTACGACAATACCATCTGGCTCGGAGAGGATTTATCATCTACGGTGATGCTTGAGGCGCAAAGGGTTGGGATGTGTTCTCATGAAACATGGAAAAGTTATAGCTTTATGCCTCGCGATAACTCAAAGAATATAAGAGGAATTATCCTACTCATGATCTAGAGTTGGCAAATTTGTTGTCTTTCATGACTTAAAATTTGGAGGCATTACTTGTATGGGGATAAAGTGGAGATCTTTACGGATCATAAAAGCCTCAAATATTTCTTCACTCAAAAGGAACTCAACATGCGACAACGACGTTGGCTTGAAGCTGTTGAAAGATTATGATCATACCATCCAATACAATCTTGGAAAAGCGAACGTGGTAGGTGACGATTGAGTAGAAGATCATATGCAATCTGAGTGCGATATTGTCAATGAAAGGCCCATTTTGTGTGACTTGCAAAGGATGGAGATAGAGTTAAAGACTACTAGGGACGCGTGTGATGATAACGAGTATATGAGTAGAACCGACTTTAATCGATAAAGTTAAAGTTGTTCAAGCTACGGACACTGGAGGCGCGCGCGTATGAAAGAAAGTGCAAGAAGGTGCTATCTTAGGAAGCAAGAATCGATGAAGAAGGAATACTTGAGTCAACTCCGGACTTTGTGTTCTAACGACCCTAATTTAAAGTATAATATTATGATGGAAGCGCAACACACCATTTGCAATCCATCTCGGGAGTACCAAAATGTATCATGATATTAAATCATACATTTTGGTGGAGCAATATGAAAAGAGAGAGATAGCTGTTTATCTCAAGGTGTTTAACTTGTCAACGAGTTAAAGCGGAGCATCAAGTACCAAAAGGTCCATTGCAACCACTTGAAATTCCGAATGGAAGTGGGAGCACATTACCATGGATTTCGATTCACGGTCTTCCTAAGGTTTCTCAAGGCATAGATGCGATTTGGGTCATTGTTGATAGATTGACCAAGTCCGCTCATTTCTTATCGTCTGAAACTTATACACTTGAACGTCTTGCTCCATATGCACATAAGCGAGATTGTAAGACGCATGGTACGCTTCGGTATCCATAGTTTCGATCGAGACCCAAGATTCACTTTACGATTTTGGGTTAGTTTGCAAAAAGCTATGAGCACAGACTTACGATTTAGCTTCAAAGATATCATCCCTCGGACGGACGGACGATCGGAGAGGACTATTCAAACTCTTGAAGATCTATTAAGACTCGTGTCCTTGATTTCAAGGAAGTTAGGACAAGTTCTTACCATTGGTGGAGTTTTCCTACAACAACGAGTTATCAAACAAGTATTGGCATGGCTCCATTCAAGCGTTGTATGGAAGAAAGTGTCGATTCCAAGTATCTTTGGGATGAGGTGGGTGAAGCAAGCGTTGTTGGGGACGGGAGTTGGTACGTATGACTACTTGGAAAAGATTCAAACGATCCCAAGAACGTATAAAAACCTCACAAGATCGACAAAAAGAGTTATCTTGATCTTCATCGAAAGGGCGTGGAATTCGATATAGGAGATCATGTGTTGTTAAGAGTTGCTCCATGGAAAGGAGTTACAAGATTTGGAAGAGAGGAAAACTTAATCCTCGATTCATCGGTCCATTTTAATCCTCGATCGAGTAGGAAGCGTGGCTATAGACTCGCTTCTACCGCCAAATATGTCTCGTGTTCATAACGTTTTCACATATCCATGTTACGTAAATATGTGAAAGACTCGAACCATATTATTGAGTTAGAAGCAGGACGAAATAGCGGAAGATTTGGACGTATGAAGAGGTTCTGTTCAAATTTTGGATAAGAAGGAACATATTCTACGCCCAAGGTTATACCTCAAGTCAAAGTTTTGTGGAGGAACCACGATGTTGAGGAAATGACTTGGGAGTTAGAATCTAAAATGAAATCAAGGTATCCTTCCCTCTTGACATACCAGTGCGTGCGTACCCTAATTTCGAGGGCGAAATTTCATAAGAAGGGAGGTTGTAAGACCCCAACTTTTATAAACAAAGATGAATTTTCTATAAATATTATTTTTGAATATTATGGAATAAATTTGATATAATGTTATAGTTGTGGGTAATATTTATAAATTTTGCAAAGTAAGCAAGTTGTTATAAAATATTCGTTTTGGTGGGAATATTCTTTTGTGGGAGAATATTCGTACTACTACTCAATCATTGGTGGACCCATTAAGCGAGAGGTATATCGTAGTTAGAAAGCGACAAAATTATCTTTCTATAAAAATAACGGCAGAGGTGTTACCGTTAAAAGCTGTTGAACTACCCGGTAGTAAAAGTACGATAATTACCTTTGTGAATAAGTAATTACCTTCGTCCAATAGTAATTACCTTTACCAAACGTCGAACCACTTGTCGTTTCACATTCTGAGCGTCGAACCACTTGTCGTTTCACATTACAAAAGCGCCGAACCACTTGTCGTTTCATATTACAGCGCTAAACCACTTTTCTTTTCACATCACGGTCGTCGAGCCACTTGCTTTTTCACGTGGCGGTCTTAAGCTAGAAATCTTCTATAAATAGAAGCTCAAGTGCTTCATTATTTTCACGAATTCATTCAAAGCTATAGAGAGAAAGTATAGAGAGAATAAGAGAGAAAGAAGAAGAGTATTTTATTCTTACACTCTCTGCGCAGTATTCAATCTCCTACCAAAAGTAAGGGGTGTTATTCTTTCTTATTCATGAAGAGAAGCTGTTGTTATTCCATTGCTTATTATTACATTGGAATAACTTTGTATACGTGGTTTACCCTATACTTGGTGACATTCTTCTATTATTCATTGGAACATCACATGCGTATGTTTTACACCGGACTGGTTTCATCTTTATTATTATTACATTGGAACATCACATGCGTGTGTTTTACAAGAACTGGTTCCGTCTTTATTATTATTACATTGGAACATCACATGCGTGTGTTTTACGCAGACTGGTCCCATTCTTTATTATTACATTGGAATATCACATGCATGCGTTTTTCTGTGGGACTGGTTCCGATTATTTATTATTACATTGAAATAAACTCGCTGCGATTCTATCGCATGCATGGTGATTTCTTTTGTTATTCCATTCTTTATTATACCCAGTTGGTTAAAACATTGACTTCTATACTCCATGAAATTAGTTGAATATCCTTGATATTTCTTGCTTCATCCAATATCCTTTCATGGAAATATTCTTCTCGAGATTCTTGAATTTTACTCTACAAAATGATATCGTATTGTGATTTGGATGTTATTGGTTCCTAGATAAATTAATTCTTGAACTTGTTTTATTGAATTCTTATATCATTGTCATCATCCTCATGTTTATATTATGTTGAAAGTCATCGTGGCTGTGAGTGCATAGATGGACTTGGTATGATTATGACCGAGAGACTATTGATTGTAATCATGGTACCGTAATGTTACAAATGATGTGGTAAAATCCTCGGTGGCTGTAGTGCATTAATGGACGATTGTTGACATGATCATGACCATTAATGAATACACAAATATTCTTGGCCTGTAATGCATGAATAATTGTGGTCGTGATACTAAAGAATATCCTTGGACGTAGTGCAGGGGTGATTCGATGATGTGGAATATTTATTAAAGCTGAGTCTCAACTATAACAGTGATGAAAAACCTTTTAAATCATAAAAGATTGTAGATTTTATTTTCTACTTGACTATTTTAATGGATTCTTTGGTTCATTGTAGTTAAACTTGATGTTCATTATATTTTATCGGTTTAACAACTTTATTTGTGAGGCTAATGATAATTTATTACGCATTATCTTAGTCATAATATTTCTTCTTGAGCTAGTTGAGCTCACCCTTTCTTTCACCATTCTCTCTCGTGAAATGAGAATATAATTTGGGACGAGTCGGGGAGCGGAGTAATGGTCCAAAGGATAGCATTAGTAGTCCTCACTATTACGTGAAATAGTGTGATAATAATTGTAATGAAGACTCCTTTTGAGTTTGTATGATCTACAGTAGATAATATTTGTATTCAAACTCACGATTTATGTCGTATTGTACTGCAGTTATATTAATAAGTTGTATTTAAATTACATACCAAATATCGACTACCCAAGATGGGTGATGTATACCTAATTTTGGGGCGTCACGGATAATTTGCTTTCATAAACATAGCGATCTTGATTGAAGCAGGGGAGAAGCTGTTGAGTCGTTAAATAACGTCTCTTTATCTCCATGGATCTTTCATCCATTTCTCATCATTACATTCGATGATCAATCTGTTTCTTAGTATTTTGATGGGAATGTCTTGTTAGGGTAATAGGAGAACATCCTTTACTATTGGTTGGCTAGAAGAAGCCCAAGAAATCTTTGGATTGAGTATTTAAGGATCGGAATTACAGTATAGTACAAATTAGCTCTCGCTTCTACTCACTCGATCATGCCGCAACCTCTCTTGGTCATTCTGCAAATATTCTCGGGTTAGAAAATCGGTAAAGAATTATGTTTTCCTTTGATATATTCAATATCAAAGTCAATCTGACGGATAAAGTACTACTGCCAAAGTTGCAAATATCTGTTTAGATGCTAAATTCGAACATCTTTTTAAATATCTCATTTTTAAATTGAAGCAATCAACTTCGGATTAAAAATCTTTGATTCAAAAGATCATCCTGAAATTTTAAAACACATTTAACAATTGAAAGGCATTTCTTCTTTATAGTAGGATAATTTAAAGAGGGTCCTTTCCAAGTTCCTGAAGTAAAACGGACAAGATCTTCTCTTTTACTGTTAGGATTAAATTGCTTTAAAATCCCACCATATCCTGTGTCAGAAGCATCAGTTTGAACAATCTTTTTCCAATCAGGATTAGGTAGGGAAAGACAAGGTATCTGTTTAACCCTAGTTTTGATTTTTATTACTGCTTCAGTATGTTCACTAGTCCAAGGTAAAGGATTTTTTCGAATATAATTAAGATTTCCCAAAAATCTTTACAGTTGGTTAATACCTTTAATTTCGTCTGGAAATTTAGATGCAAATTCGATACATCTATCAATTGGAATTATAGTTCCATTGAAAATATTATGTCAAGAAATCGATTTTAGTTTGAAAAAGTTTCATTTTAGAAGCGTAAACTACCAAACCATTTTTATGATAACATTTTGAAAATATTTAAATGTTTAATATGTTGGTACATGGATGAAGAGAAAATTAAAACATCATCAATATAATGAGATAATAAATTCAATAAAGGGATTAAAAATATCATTCATGATATGATGGAATTCGAAGGTCCATTTTTGACACCAAATGGAAGAACATTCCATTCATAATGACCGAAAGAATCTTTGTAAAAGTTTTTTATAAGTACCTGTTCTCTAATTGTATTTGCCAAAATCTCGATTTCATGTCAAATTTAGAGAAAATAGTGGCATCATGAAGTCATCAAGAAGGTCCTTTTATTCGGGATTGGATATCTAATCCATTGAAGGGCTTCATTAAGCGGTTTATAATTAATAACAAGTCTAGGAGTTCTCGTTCAATTTTGAATTTTTATTGACATAAAAAGTCGCATACAACTCGGGGAGAAGTACTAGGTTTTATCAATTTTTTACGGTTAAGGGACTCAATTTTAGTTTTGTAAAAAAGTAAATATTCCTTTTCATTTGACTAAAGTCGAGACTTAGTAGGAATATTTTCTCATTGTAATTAGGGACATAGGAAGAGAAATAATATGCTTCTTCCCTGTTCCGAGAAAGCATTTGGGACATCACTCTGATTTCGGTTTGAAGAGTCTTGTAGATCAATTTTATCTTATCACCGTAAAGAAGGTTGTAAAATTCTACGTTACGTAGTAAGAAATTTTATTTCTTTTTGAATAAAATTAATCTGCTTTTTCTTTAGAATAAATCATGTGTTTAACTTGATTTAACTCTTTTTATATAAGGTTACATTATGAATTCAAAAACAATATATACATTGTGTTAAGAGTGGTATGAATTCCTAAAGTATCGATTTTGAAATAGGCATTAAAAGACATAAGCAGGGTGCCTAATATGATACTTTGATTCATATTACGGATAAGGACAAAAAAGAAAGTAGGTAAACATAAACCTTGATTATAGATTAGGGCTTGGTATCTTGTATTTAATATTCATAGTGTTTCCACTTGCCTTTGGTTAAAGATTGAGTGGTTTTACGGAAGTATTTAGTAGAATTAACCCTTTCGGATACTGATTCATGTCGGCACACCACTATCTACAAGGCAATGACATCTTTAATAATAAAATACGGTTTAATAACAAAAGTAATTACGATATACCATTTTTGAAAGATTACTTGATTCATAAGCATTAAATATTGTTGGAAGATTCTAATTTATCGGAAGATTGGTCTTAGAGGATTCTATATTATTATCCTGTTTATGAATTAATTATTCTTTAATATTTTTTAAGTCTTGGAAAATAATAACATTATTATTACGTAATTGCTTTATTTGGATTTGAAGAATATTAATATCACTCTTAAGGTCTGGATAGTAGTAGGCTTTTCGATAGTAGAAACATTTTGAACACGTTTCACGACTTCTCTCGCTTTATATTGTTACATGGGAAGAATTTCTTACATTTTTTGGTTTTTATAACGAAGCTTCCAAAAACTTTAATTTTAATTTACGGATCTTTGATATGATCCGCTAAGTCGAGAAGGGACTTTTGGGTTTACTGTTAGGACATTGATCTTTGGGTCCTCCAATATCTAAACCATTCATTTCAACAATGGCTTTCAATAGTCGACTTCACGATAGTCAGACATGAGTTATTTTTAATAGTACAAGCTTGACATTGATCCTTAGCAGAATTATCGCCAGATTCGAGAATAGATTTCGCCAAGTCTTCCTCTGCACTTGATTACGAATCATTCTTTGGATAAACAATTAAAATTTTTTGTTGAATGTCTTCTTGAGGACATTTCATTCGGTTCTGTTTCAATTTTGATTTACATTTATTAGCAAAATGTCTGGTTTACCACATTTATAACTTTGGACTTTAGATTTATCTTTTTACTATTGTTCCTTCTTTTCTTAGTGGTTTTTTGGGGGTTTTGTTCTTAGATTTCTTAGAAGAATGTCTTGATGAAGGTCTAGAGTGCTTGAACTCTGTTGTTTTTAGCCTTATTGGGATCTTTGTAATTTTGTATCATAAGAGAATTGGTCACAAAATTTCTCTATCTCATATCTTTTAGTGAGATTATGTTGTTTCATTAATTGTTGGAGTTTCATATCATTACATAACGATAATCCTTCTTGATAATTCTTTGAAATAAGATGGCCATAAGAATCTTGGTCATAAGGGATACTAAATGCGATCATGTTTATCTCTTAATTTTTTACGGACTTTTTCAGCAAAGAAAGTAGGGAGGCCATCAATAAATTTGGCCTTCCAATGTTCACTGTTAGCATCTGCCCTTTGCATGACCTTCACGAGAAAGACATCCTTATACCATCTAAAATGGGTCGAGGAGGGGCATCGAAGGTTCGTAAAAGTTCTCTACTCTATCGGTATTCATAAGTCCGGTCCAACAAAATGGTGGAGGGCTGCTTGAACTAAGGTGTAACAAGCGTCTTCCTTCCACGGTTAGAAGTTCAATAATGAGAATCAATTTCTTCTTTATAGGCTTGAAGAACTTACATTCTCTGTTTATCATTTAGCATATTATCCCACCATCCTTTAAGGATCTTGGGTGAAGCCATTAACTAAGAAAGCAGCAGATCTGGTGATCGATATTATCATTACATTTTACAGACGATCGCATACATCATGATATGATGGATGGTTTGAATATTGATATTCGGTCTTGCCATCAATATTCCATTCATAATTGGTTTTTCCATGGTAAGACTTTTGAGAATGAAGAAAGTCTTCTTCATACGAGAATATCGAGAGTAGGTGCAGGGTAATAATACCTACTAGGTCCGAGATAAAGCCATCACGATTTATGGGTTTTTTTTGTAAGTAGTTTTATTAATATTTTGCATTTCTGTAAATTATTTTGGATTTCCAAAATATTAATGGGAGAAAAAGAATGGAATCTTCTTCATTATCGATATTAGCATTCTTGGTTTGTGAAGAGTACGGCCCGAACATCATATTGATCTCGGGGCGTGGAGGCGAGAGTAAGGTTTAAATCTTTCATTTTATTTAAAAGATTATCAATGAACTCATTATCGGATTTAGAAGATTTCATTTTAAAATTACTAACTTCTAAGGGTGGTTTTAAGTTCTGGGTTGAAGATCAAGCTTACGAGGAGTAACTTGACAATTATCATTAATATGATGAATTTGTTCTTATCCCGGTTAATTGTTTTCCTACAGTTTGAAGGAATAAATTAGTATAATTATTCTGTTTAGACAAGGGTAAAATGTCTTTTATTTTAACATCTTCATGTTGACGGGATATATCAGTAATATCAACATACGGATTAATAACTAAAGGTTTTGGTTTTCATTTCACGAGCTAAGTTCGAGGACTTAGGAGGTGGATGTATAGATTGGATAACACTACCATTAGTGGTAATCCAGTCCTTTTGGATTCCCGTCAACACATTTAGTTGACTTTCATTGTAAAGGTTTGATTTAGAAGCAAAATCATAATACCATTTAACAAATGATAAAATACATTGGTTCTTGTTCAGATAAGTATAAAAATCAGATTTTATTTCTGCTAATTTATCATTATTATGATTCTTGAAATACCAATTTCTAAAATTCTGGTATTTATCCTGCATGAACTCTGGTTTAAATATTTGACGAATTTTACTTTTTGGAGAAAAATCCATTAACATTCAAAATTCATATCACTAGCAGTTGGACTATAAGGTCTTACATTTGGAGTATTTGTTTCATATATACCATAAGGTATTTGATTTTGAAATATGAATTCCTCGATTAAGTCTTCATTTTTTGTGAGACTCATTCACAGGATTCTTAGACTCTTGAAAAATAGATTCTAAGGGGTCGGAACCACGGTATACAGAAGATTCGGGAGATCGATATTATAAGGAACATTATTAATAAACCTAAAGCCGGGTAAAAGGTCTTTGAAATTCTAAATAAACATTTCCATTCTTGGTTTGGACAACATCTTCAATGGATTGTCTAATTATAGGTGCGGTTGGAGCAGCGTTAATGTCGCCATTGCTTTGGGAAAGTTATTTCTTCCCATGGGATCATTCTCAGGAATAGCCACTTGATCGCTAAAAGATTAGTGTCACCAGACGATATGTCCTTGTTGGCTTTGTTTTCTGATATAGGGATTTAAAGTAGTTAACACTTTAAGATGATTACGGAATAATATGGCAAAAGGAGGAGATCTTGGTAGATACTCATAGCCATGAGATATAATTCTCATTTCTAAAACTTTTGACAAATTATTATCAGTTAAAGCAACTCTTAAGTTCGGATAAATATTAAAATAAAGCTGGTCCATGAACAAGACTAGTTTCAATAGCACCCATAAGGGAGGCTTTCCAGTTGAGACACCTACCATCTCTAAGTGTGCATTGAATACTGGTATTTTGACCAAGTAAAGTCAAAGGTTTAAAAGCTACTTGGACAAGTCCTATATGAACATATTTATATTTTTGCAAAAGGGATATAAATCTTCAACATACGATAAATATAATATTTCATCATTATTCGTAGAGGAACAACATGTTCAAAGGTTTTAATAATTCTTTTTCTTGATAAAATCAAAAGTTCCAATTTTATAAATAGTTTACGGTTTGATTTTAGGAAGGGTCCATTTGTCAAGGGCTTCCTTAACATCACGGTAAGCAATAAGTTCGATTGCTTCCAAAAAGTAGAAGTGAAGTATTAGCTCTTGTTATTCTGAGATGAGGTGGAAAAATCGGTCATTTTTCAAAGTGATCATATATGCATAATTTAAAAGTAATATATTCATTAATATGTCAATAAACTTAACTGGCTTTGATACCAATGAAGACTTAACGTATGAGGAGGTACCTGTCAAGATCTTGGATAGGAAGGAGCATGTCCTACACCTTGAAAGGTCATACCACAAGTTAAAGTTTTGTGGAGGAATCATGCTTATAGAGAAATGACCGAAAATTGGAAAGCGGAAATGAAAGCGAGGTATCCTCACCTTTTGAAAACACCAGTATCGTCACGTCAATTTCGAGGACGAAATTTTATAAGGAGGGGAGGTTGTAAGACCCCAAATTATTAATAAATGAAATTTAATTTTCTCTATTTATTATTTTGAAATAGTAAGGGTTGATTTGATTAATGTGGATAGTGAGGGGTAAAATACGCAAATATTTCAAAATAATATTTGGTTATAAAATATTCATCATTGTGGGGAATATTCGTTTGGTCGTGGAATATTCTTGCTGTCGGGGAATATTCGTAGGACGGCGCAGTCTTTTGTGGGCCCCATAACGGAAAGCGATTGGATGAAGAAAAAGACAAATATAAGTTGTTTAAAAATAACATGACGTAGTTATTCACAATTAATCTTTGTTAAAATACTCGGTGGTTAAAACACAAGAAGCTTTGCAGTATTGCACCAATTATTGATTCTTACGTAAGAATGCACTACTCAATAATGGTTACGGTAATTCTTCATTGATATTTTATTGATTTAATAATTCTTTGCGTTGATATTTTATATTCATTGTTGTTTGATAATTGTCATTACATAGTATTTTTCATTATCGAAGCAATAATTCATATTATCTGAATAATATTATTAGATAACATTATTAGCAATGTCTAGAAAGTTTTGTCTAAGGAGAGGTTTGATCACCTAATTGCACGCCATGAAGGAGAAATTCTTATTGGAAGCCCCCTTTTTTCTGGAGGCGCACGGTTGTCGATATTGTGATTACGTAATATTATTTGTGAATAATTAATTATTGATTCATATGATGAGGAAAATATTGATTTTTATGTGGATATAGATGGAGAAAATTTTAATGTGACAATTGTTGAAAATTGAAATTTTATCTTTTTACGATAAAATAATTCATTTAAATATATTATTATATTTTAGTAATATAATAATGGTGATATTTTTACAACGAATGTGGGATATATGAGTATATCTGAGGAGGAAGAGTATTTTTGTTGCAATAAATGTTTAAAACATGTTAAACATGCTCGGTGGACCCCATTTATTATGCGAAATTTGATTATAACTTGTAAAATCGCTTGGTTTGTGGATTTTGGTCAATTTTTATTTGGAATTTGGAAAAACTTTCTTACGCAAAGTTGTAGAGAATTGAATTTCCTATAAAAAGTTGCGACTTTCGAATTTTTCGACAAAAGGGCTATTTATTGTGAATTATTGAAGTTTGGAGTTCTAAATAATTGATTTTGGAAGTTTTAATTGTTTAAAATAACAAAAACGTTTTTTTTGTGGTTGGTTGGTGGGCACATGTGTTGAAAAATATCTTTGAAATCAGAATTTCCAAGTTTGCGTATGATTTATATAAATTTATTATTATTTTATTAAATTTTACGCTTTGGTGTTCTAAGAATTTCTATAAATAGGGTCTTGGGTTAGAATTGAAAATCACACGTAAACTGAAGTTTTCTCTCTCTATATTATCGGCGTATTCTTGTGAGTATTTTGAGTATACTTTGAGTATTGCTTTATCTGGTGCAAGTTCAAGTCATAGCCATATATCAGGTGTTTCATCTGAAATCTCGATCTTTCGAGGTAAGGGATATTATTTTTTTTCGTAATGATATTATTTCTTCAATATCATTATGTTGAAATATTGATCTGAAGTTTTTATCAAATTTGGAACTTTTGGTGTGTCGAGATTCTTATTCACGTATACGGCCTTATTCACGATATCGACCTTTATTCATGAAAAAAAATAAAAATTTTTCTTTTCGTCCAAAATATCTATTACGGATACTAGCTTTGATTGTATCCATGTTTTGATCATTCTTGAATTTTACACCACTATGATTATTTTTGAGGTATTTTTGGACGTGGATAAAACAAAAGTACGAATCCTTAATCCTTAATCCTTGTCATTTTGTTTCACCTGGATTCGTTTCTTTAAAAATATTTTCATCATCCTCGGTTTAAATGATGATATTATTGAATATCTTTGGCCTGTAGTGCAAAGATGAATGATTTCTGATGAATATCTTTGGCCCGTAGTGCAAAGATGAACAGGTGTTTAGATGAACATGACCAACTGATGAATATCTTTGGCCTGTAGTGCAAAGATGAATATTTGATTCAGATGTATATTAATTGATGTTACGGGGATAAAAGATAGGCGATGAACTTTTAAATTCATATATAGAAGATAGTAGTTTGCATTCTCTACTTAACTCTTCTAATGAATTATTATTTCAACTGCGAATATTGATTTAAAACTTGTTGTCTATTGTATTCTATTAGATTTTTCCCTGTTGAAGACTAACGATAATTTGTTGTATATTATCTTAATCATAATATTCTTTCTTTGGGCTAGTTGAGCTCACCCTTTTCCTTGTTGTTTCATTTTTTCTTCTCGGGAGGCGAGAATGTAGCGAGTCTTAGCGGGGGTATGGAATGAAGGTTCTAGAAAGAGTTGTTTAGTAGTCCTCACCATTTTGTAAAATAATGTATCAATAATTATGATGGGGATTTATTTGCGTGTGGATATTATCAGATGGCAATATCTCGTATTTAAACTCACGGTTTATATGTTGTAATAATAAAGTTGTAGTTGTTTTACATACCATGTATTGACAACCTCGAATGGGTGATGTATACCTATTTTGGGGGCGTCGCAATTGGTATCGAGCTTAGGGATATGATCTCTGGCGGAGATCGGGGAATAGAACTAGGAGGGAAAGGCGAGTAAATTCTTCGCTAGTGTGTCTTACCTAAGCTTATTTGTTAGTTGGTCGGTATATAGGGATATTATGTGATATATTGATTTCTTAATTAACCCTTGTTTTATGGCGATGATTTGAGAATGTCGATTGAGAATATTAACAATGAAAATGAGGCCAGTGGAGAGCGCTGTACTCACCAACGAGGAGAGCGTGCAACAGTGGCAATGTTCCTCCTGTGAACAACACACACAGGCGAGATGATGAGCGAGGGATGTTTAGAAGCTTTTGCAGTTCATGCAAAAATCGACGAGGAGACTCGTGTTCAAAATCTGAGGAGGAAATGATAGCAATTCATGGGTTATCCTTTGCCAAGCGATTCAAAGAGTTGGGACCACGAATTTAAGGGAAAGCGGATCCGATTATGGCGGAAACATGGGTCAAGCAAATTACCAAGATATTCTAGGCGGGAGAGAACAACAATGGCGGTGTCTCGATGACGAGGCAAAGTTTGCAGAGTTATCTAGGTTTGCACCTCATTTGGTGGATAATGAGGAGCGATATACGCGGATGTTTCTTAGAGGTTTGAAACCCGGCGTCGTCGATATCTCATTTCTCATAAATTTTCTCTCTATTAGGATGTTGTAAGTGAGGGCTCAATTATTAGGCGTGATACTTGAGTACTGAGTCGGTTGAGGACCACAACGAGGATCATCTGGGAGATGGTAGTCAACAAAACAACAATAACCACGTGAGAAAAAAAAGAGCGGACAAAATGGTAACCACTACTGGTGGTAATCATGGCCATGAAAAAGAAGAAGCGAGTCGGAAGGAGATTTTAAAAGAGGAGATTTAACAAGCGACCATGTGAAGAGCAGCAGTCTTGCGCAAAGAATCGGTTCTAAGGAGGAGAAACGACCACCGGTCGTATCTTATAAATTTGGAAAGAGGACATATCGAGTCAAACTTTCCACAACCTATTCAAGGTATGTTATAATTGTGGAAAGGAAGGACATATCGCTCAAGATTGTCTTCAGAGCGAAACCTAGTTCGATGGGGACGGTGACTCAAAAGATCATCCCGGAAAAAGTCAAAGTCAAGCGGTTTCGGGAAGAGCTTTTGTAGTGTTGGTAAAAATGCGAGGAACCCAAACGAGGTGATCACGGGTAAGCTATTTATAAATTCTTGCGAAGTTTATACCTTACTTGATCTGGGGCTTACTCATTCATTTATCTCTCCTGCTTGTGCTCAACGTTTAAACTTGACTCCGGAGAAATTAGACTTTGACCTATCTGTGGAAACTCCGTTAGGAGAAACTTTCATCACATCCACTGTTTATAAATCTTGTTTGATTCAAGTTGGCACCATCACCTTACTTGTTGACCTTATCTCTTTAAAGATACTTACTTTTGATGTGATTTTAGGGATTGATTGGTTAACTACACATCATGCCAAAATTGATTGTTTTCGTAAGGTTGTTAGGTTTCATATTCCTAAACAACTTTGTTATGCAATTCAAGCAACTAAACCATTAAAATCAATCAATTGTAATATCTAATCATAAAGCTATTCGTTTTTATTGAAAAGCGGATGTCAAGCTTTCTTAGCCCATGTTATGGATTTGAATAAAGACACGTCAAATTTGAATAATATTCCGTTGTTATTGACTTTCCGACTTATTTCTGAAGAACTTCCCGGCCTACCCCTTAGGCGTGAAGTTGAATTCTTTATTGATCTTGAACACGGTACAAAGCCCATTTCTAAAACCCCATATCGAATGGCTCTATGGAACTTCGGGAGTTAAAGGTCCAACTACGAGGAATTGTTGGACATCGGTTTCATTCGTCTAGTACATCTCCTGGGGGGTGCTCTGTTTTATTCGTAAAGAAAAAAGAGCGGGAGTATGCGACTTTGTATTGATTATCGTGAATTGAACCATGTCACCATCAAGAATAGGTATCCTCTACCTCGTATTGATGACTGTTTGACCGATTGCAAAGGGCACAATTTTTTCAAAGATCGATCTTCGTTCGGATATCATCGGTGAAGATTAGGCGAGGATATTCAAAGCGCCTTTAGAACTTCGATGCGGGCATTATGAATTCTTAGTCATGTCTTTCGGATGACTAATCTTCGCCGTGGCTTTCATGGATATGATGGGCCGAGTATTGAGGAATATTTGGATCGATTCGTTGTTGTTTTTATTGATGACATCCTCATATATTCCAAAAGTTCGTGAAGATCATGAGCACCATTTGAAATTTGGTACTCCAAAGGCTTCGTGAAAACAAACTATATGCCAAATTGAAGAAATGAGAGTTCGGCTTGAGGAAGTAGCATTCCTTGGGCACGTGGTGTCGAAAACATGGAGTATCTGTTGATCCGTGAAGATTGAAGCAATACAAAGTTGGGAGCAACAGAAGTTGGTGGATGTTGAAGTCACGTAGCTTTTGGGCTTAAATTTGGTTATTATCGGAGATTCGTGGAAAGGTTTTCTCGAATCGCTACTCCATTAACTTCGCCTAACTCGAAAGGATACAAAATTCGTTTGGAAGCGAAGAATGCAAGATGAGTTTCAAGAGCTTAAGAGGAGACTTATTTTAAGACTGTTCTAACAATACCATCTGGTTCGGATGGATTTGTTATCTCAATGATGATTGAGTGCAAAGGGTTAGGATTTGTTCTCATGCAAGCGTGGGAAAGTCATAGCTTTATGCCTCGCGACAACTTAAAGAGTATGAGAGGAATTATCCTACTCGTGATCTAGAGTTAGCGGCCCGATCGTTTATTATTAAAGATATGGAGGCATTATCTATATGGGAGAAAGTGGAGATATATTCGGACCATAAAAGCCTTAAATATTTCTTCACTAAAAAAAGAACTCGACGCAAATGACGTTGGCTCGAGCTATTGAAAGACTACGACCACACTATTGATACCATCCGGAAAAGCGAGCGTGGTAGTTGACGCGTTGAGTAGAAGATCATATGCGAGAAACAAGTGCGATGATGTCAAGTATATCGTAGAGCCAACTTTAATAGAAAAAGTTAAGGTTGCTTCAAGCCACCAGGCCGGAATGATATCGTATGAAGAAGAAAGTACAAGAAGGAGCTATTCCTAAGCGAGAATTGATGAAGAAGGAATACTTGAGTCCACTCTAGACTTTGTGTTCTAACGACTCGATTTGAAGTACAAGATTATGATGGAGGCACACAATACACCATTTGCAATCCATCCGGAAGTACTAAAATGTATCGTGATGTTCGACATACATTTTGGTGGAACAATATGAAGAGAGAGATTGCAAAGTTTATCTCGATGTGTTTAACTTACCAGCGTGTAAAGGCGGAGCATCTAGTACCTAAGGGTCCGTTGCAACCACTTGAGATTCCGAAATGGAAGTGGGAACACATTACCATGGATTTCGTTATCACGGTCTTCCTACGGTTTCTCAAGGCATCAATGCTATTTGGGTTATTGTTGATAGATTAACCAAGTCTCCGCTCATTTTCTTGCCGTCACGGAGACTTATTCCCTTGAGCGTCTTGCTAGTATATCGTGAATGAGATTGTGAGGTTGCATGGCATGCCAAGTATCCATTGTTTGGATCGTGATCCAAGATTCACTTCAAGATTTTGGGTTAGCTTGCAAAAAGCTATGGAGCGCAGATTTGCGATTTAGTTCGGCATACCATCCCCAAAGCAGACGAACAATCGAGAGGACTATTCAAACTCTTGAAGATCTATTAAGACTCTGTGTCCTGAACTTCAAGAGGCGGTTGGGATAAGTATTTACCATTGGTGGAATTCTCCTACAACAACGAGCTTATCGAGCAAGTATAGGTGTGGCTCCATTTGAAGCATTATATGGGACGAAAGTGTCGCTCTCCGATATGTTGGGATGAGGTGGGTGAAGCAACATTGTTGGGACCGAGAGTTAAGACGTATGACTACCAAAAAGATCCAAATGATTCGACAAGCGTATACAAAGCGGCACAAGATCGACAAAAGAGTTATGCGGATCTTCATCGAAAGGACGTGGAATTTAGTATAGGGGATCATGTATTGTTGCGAGTTGCTCCGTGGAAGGGAGTTACAAGATTTGGGAAGAGAGAAAGCTCGATCCACGATTTATTGGTCCATTTCAAATTCTTGGCCGAGTAGGAAATGTAGCTTTATAGACTCGCGTTACCTCAAGGTATGTCTCGTGTTCATAATGTGTTTCACATGCTCGTACTTAGTAAATATGTGAAAGACCCAAACCACGTTATAAAGTTAGAACCAGACGAGATATAGCCAAGACTTAACGTATGAGGAGATACACTGTCAAGATCTTGGATATGAAGGGCGTTGTAAGACCAAATTTTTTAAATAAAAAGGAATTTCCTTTATTTATTATTTTAAAATAGTAAGGTGGATTTGATTAATGTGGATAGTTATGGGTAAAATCATAAATATTTTAAAATAAGCAAGTGGTTATAAAATATTCATTGTTGTCGGGGAATATTCGTTTGGTCGTGGAATATTCGCATCTTTGTCGGGGAATATTTAAATACGACTGAAGCAGTGACCATGTGTGGGCCCCATAATGTGAAAGCGATTGGATGAAGAAAAGCGACAAATATAAGTTGTTTTTAAATAACTTGGCGTAGTTATTCTTGAATTATCTTGTTGGAATACCGTTGGTTAAAACACACTAATCTGGCGTTGTTGAACGAGAAGCTGCAGTATTGCACCAATTATTGATTCTTACGTAAGAAGGCACTACTCAATAATGGTTCTGATAATTCTTTGTTAAGTATTTTATTGAGTTAATAATTAACTGCGTTGATATTTTATATTCTTTGTTGTTTTGATAATTGTCATTACACAATATTTTTCATTATCGAAGCAATAATTCATATTATCTGAATAATATTATTAGATAACATTATTGGCAATGTCTAGAAAGTTTACATCTAAGGAGAGGTTTGGTCACCTAATTGCTGGCGCCAAGTAGAGGAGAAATTCTTATTGGAAAGCCCCCTCTTTCACGAGAACTGCACTGGTTGTCGATATTGTGATTCGTAATATTATTTGTGAATAATTAATTATTGATTCATATGATGAGGAAAATATTAATTTTATGTGGATATAGATGAGAAAATTGTTAATGTGACAATTGTTGAAAATTGAAATTTTATCTTTTTCGATAAAATAATTCATTTAAATATATTATTATAATATAATAATGGTGATATTTTTACAGAATGTGGGATATATGAGTATCTGAGGAGGAAGAATATTTTTTTGTTGCAATAAATGTTTAAAACATGTTAAACATGTCGGTGGACCTAACTTATTGGTCGAAATTTGATTATAGCTTTTGTAAAATTGTCGTTTGTGGATTTTCGGTCAATTTTTGTTTGAAATTCGGAAAAACTTTCTTCTGTAAAGTTGTAGAGAATTGAATTTCCTATAAAAACTCGCGAGATTCGAATTTTATGATAAAAGGGCTATATATTGTGAATTATTGAAGTTCAAAACTCAAAATAATTGATTTTTGGAAGTTGTAATTATTATTTTAAAGAAAAACGTTTTTTTGCATTTAAGTGGGCTAACATGTGATATTAATTGCTGAAATCAGATCTTCAAAGATGGGCTAAGGAAATTTATAATATATATTAATATTTTATTAAATTTTACGCTTTGGTGTTCTAAAGATTTTCCTATAAATAGGGTCTTAGGTTAGAATTGAAAATCACACCGTAAACTGAAGTTTTTCTCTCTATATTATCGAGCGTATTCTTGTGAGTATTTAGAGTATACTTTGAGTATTGTTAGGCGGTGCAAGTTCCTTCAAAGACTTTATACCCAGTATTCCAAATTTAGAAGTCTTAATCTTTCGAGGTAAAGGATGTTATTTTCTTCTCAAATGATATTATTTCTTCAATATCATTATCTTTGAAATATTGGTTGGAACTTTTTATCAAATTTGGAACTTTTTCATGTCGGGGGTTACTATTCATGAGTTCTTATTCACGAGTTACTTATTTATGAGTTCTTATTAATGATTCTTATTCACTTAAAGTACTATTCAGTAGAAGCGTGAAGATGTTTTTTGTGGAATTTCTATCTTTTGGTGTTTGAGTTACTATTCACGATACTCAAGACTATTCACGTATCTGACACTATTCAATAGAAAAATAAAATTTCTTCTTTTTGTCCAAAATATCTATTCTACGGATACTAGCTTTGATTGTATCCATGTTTTGATCATTCTTGAATTTTACACCACTATGATTATTTTTGAGGTATTTTTGAACATGGATAAAAAACAAAGTACTGAATCCTTAATCCTTAATCCTTGTCATTTTGTTTCTTTGGATTCGTTTCTTTAAAAATATTTTTCATCATCCTCGGTCTTAAATGATGATATTATTGAATATCTTTGGCTTTGTAGTGCAAAGATGAATGATTTGAAGAATATCTTTGGCTGTAAAAGTAAAAGATGAGCAGTGTTGAGATGAACATGACCGGTGATTAATATCTTTGGGCCGTAGTGCAAAGATGAACATGTGTTTAAATGAACATGACTAATGATGAATATCTTTTGGCTGTAGTGCAAAGATGAATATTTGATTCAGATGTATATTGATTGATGTTACTGAGGGATAAAAGATAGGCGATGAACTTTTAAATTCATACATAGAATATAGTAGTTTGCATTCTCTACTTAACTCTTCTAATGAATTATTATTTCAGCTGCGAATATTGATTTAAAATTTGTTGTCTATTGTATTCTATTAGATTTTTTCCACATTGAAGACTAACGATAATTTGTTGTATATTATCTTAGTCGTAATATTCTTTCTTGAGCTAGTTGAGCTCACCCTTTTCCTTTTTGTTCCATTTTTCTCGGGAGGCGAGAATATAGCGAGTGCAGTCGGGGTATGGAATGAAGGTTCTAGAGAGAGTTGTTTAGTAGTCCTCACCATTTTTGTAAAATAATGTATCGATAAATATGATGAGGATTTATTTGAGTATAGATATTATGCTCAGAAGATAATATTTGTATTTAAACTCATAGTTTTCTTGTTGTAATAATAAAGTTGTAGTTGTTTACGTACACCATGTATTGACAACTCGAGAATGGGTGATGTATACCTATTTTGGGGGCGCCACAAAGCATGTCTCTACGCGTAGAAAGGTCATACCACAAGTTAAAGTTTTGTGGAGGAATCATGCTATAGAGGAAATGACCGAATTGGAAAGCGGAAATGAAAGCGAGGTATCCTCACCTTTTGAAACACCAGTACGCACGTCAATTTCGAGGGCGAAATTTCATAAGGAGGGAGGTTGTAAGACCCCAAATTATTAATAAATGAAATTTAATTTTCTCTATTTATTATTTTGAAATAGTAAGGTTGATTTGATTAATGTGGATAGTTAGGGTAAAATACGCAAATATTTCAAAATAAGCAAGTGGTTATAAAATTTTCATTTTTTGGGGAATATTCGTTTGGTCGTGGAATATTCTTTCTTTGTCGAGGAATATTAAATACGACAGTATGATCTTTTAATGGGCCCCATAACTAAAAGCGATTGGACGAAGAAAGCGACAAATATAAGTTGTTTAAAAATAACAACAGTAGTTAATATTGTTAAAATACTAAATTGGTTAAAAACACACAAGAAGATACTGCAGTATTGCACCAATTATTGATTCTTACGTAAGAATGAACTACTCAATAATGGTTACGATAATTCTTTATTCGAAGATTTTATTAATTTAATAATTCTTTGCGTTGATATTTTATATCATTTGTTGTTTGATAATTGTCATTACATATTTTTTTCATTATCGAAGCAATAATTCATATTATCTGAATAATATTATTAGATAACATTATTGGCAATGTCTAGAAAGTTACATCAGGAGAGGTTTGGTCACCTAATTGCTTGCCAAGAAGGAGAAATTCTTATTGGAAATCCCCTGCTCTGAACCGCGCTGGTTGTCGATATTGTGATTACTGTAATATTATTTGTGAATAATTAATTATTGATTTATATGATGAGGAAAATATTGATTTTATGTGGATATAGATGGAGAAAATTTTAATGTGACAATTGTTGAAAATTGAAATTTTATCTTTTACGATAAAATAATTCATTTAAATATATTATTATATTTTAGTAATATAATAATGGTGATATTTTTACAACGAATGTGGGATATATGAGTATCTGAGGAGGAAGAGTATTTTTGTTGCAATAAATGTTTAAAACATGTTAAACATGTCGGTGGACCCCATTTATTAATTGAAATTTGATTATAGCTTGTAAAATCACCCGTTTGTGGATTCGGTCAATTTTGTTTGGAATTTGGAAAACTTTTTTACGCAAAGTTGTATAGAATTGAATTTCCTAGAAAAAGTCATGAGTTTTGAATTTTCTAACAAAAGGGCTATTTATTGTGAATTATTGAAGTTTTGAGTTAAAATAATTGATTTTTGGAAGTTTTAATTGTTTAAAATAATAAAAACGTTTTTGTGGTTGGTTGGTGGGCACATGTGTTGCAAAATATGCTGAAATCAGAATTTCCAAGTTTGCATATGATTTATATAAATTTATTAATATTTTATTAAATTTTTCTGTTTGTGGTGTTCTAAGCAATTTCTATAAATAGGGTCTTGGGTTAGAATTGAAAATCACACAGAAATTGAAGTTTTCTCTCTATATTATCGAAGCGTATTCTTGTGAGTATTTTGAGTATACTTTGAGTATTGCTATACTGATTGCAAGTTCAAGTCATAGCCCATATCCAGAGTGTTTCAATTTAGAAGATCTTGATCTTTCGAGGTAAGGGATATTATTTTTTTCGTAATGATATTATTTCTTCAATATCATTATGTTGAAATATTGATCTGAAGTTTTATCAAATTTGGAACTTTTGGTGTCGAGAGTTCTTATTCACGATATCTGACCTTATTCACGATATCTGACATTATTCATCAAAAATGAAATTTTTCTTTTCGTCCAAAATATCTATTCGGATACTAGCTTTGATTGTATCCATGTTTTGATCATTCTTGAATTTTACACCACTATGATTATTTTTGAGGTATTTTTGGACGTGGATAAAACAAAGTACGAATCCTTAATCCTTAATCCTTGTCATTTTGTTTTCTTTGGATTCGTTTCTTTAAAATATTTTTCATCATCCTCGTTTTAAATGATGATATTATTGAATATCTTTGGCTGTAGTGCAAAGATGAATGATTTCGATGAATATCTTTGGCCCGTAGTGCAAAGATGAGCAGTGTTTAGATGAACATGATTAATGATGAATATCTTTGGCTGTAGTGCAAAGATGAATATTTGATTCAGATGTATATTAATTGATGTTACTGGGGATAAAAGATGAGCGATGAACTTTTAAATTCATATATAGAAGATAGTAGTTTGCATTCTCTACTTAACTCTTCTAATGAATTATTATTTCATTGCGAATATTGATTTAAAACTTGTTATCTATTGTATTCTATTATTTTTTTTCCTGTTGAAGACTAACGATAATTTGTTGTATATTATCTTAGTCATAATATTCTTTCTTTGGGCTAGTTGAAGCTTACCCTTTTCCTTGTTGTTCCATTTTTTCTTCTCGGGAGGCGAGAATGTGGAAAGTACTAAGTGGGGGTATGGAATGAAGGTTACAGAGAGAGTTGTTTAGTAGTTCTCACCATTTTGTAAAATAATGTATCAATAATTATGATGGGGATTTATTTGCGTGTGGATATTATGCAGATGGCAATATCTCGTATTTAAACTCACAGTTTATATGTTGTAATAATAAAGTTGTAGTTGTTTCTGTACCATGTATTGACAACTCAGAATGGGTGATGTATACCTATTTTGGGGACGTCACAAATGATGTAAATATGTTATGATTTTAGTATTTTAATGATGTAATTTGAATTTTTGTTGTTTTGATTAATTAACAAAATAATTTGAATTATAGTATTTTAGTATTTTTTAATTTAGTATTTTGAATTTGATTTTTTTAGTATTTTAGTATTTTTTTAATTAGTATTTTTAGTATTTGATGTAAATATGTAATTAGTATTTTAAGTGTCGGATAAGTGACTTTTAGTATTTTGATATGTTATACAACTATGGTAAAATTTTAGTATTTTGATATGTTATACAATTATGGTAAAATTTTAGTATTTTAGTATTTGAATTTTAGTATTTTGATTAAATAATATAAATATGTTATGATGTGAATATGATGTAAATGATGTAAATATGATCTTTATATTATGTTATGATGTAAATGATGTAAATATGTTATGATTTTAGTATTTTAAAGATGTAATTTGAATTTTTGTTCTTTTGATTAATTAACAAAATAATTTGAATTTTAGTATTTTTTTTTGGATTTTAGTATTTTTTTAATTTGCTTTTTTTTAGTATTTTTTAATTAGTGTTTTTAGTATTTGATGTAAATATGTAATTAGTATTTTAGTGTCTAAAGTAAGTGACTTTTAATATTTTGATATGTTATACAACTATTATAAAATTTTTAGTATTTTGATATGTTATACAACTATGGTAAAATTTTAACATTTATACAACTATGGTAAAATTTTAGTATTTGAGTAAAATTTTAGTATTTTGGTATTTGAATTAAATGATGTAAATATGTTATGATGTAAATGATGTAGATATGTAAATATGATAATATGTTATGTTTTGATGTAAATGATGTAAATATGTTATAATTTTAGTATTTTAATGATGTAATTTGATTTTTTGTTCTTTTGATTAATTAACAAATTAATTTGAATTTTAGTATTTTAGTATTTTTTATTAGTATTTTTTAGTATCGATGTAAATATGTAATTAGTATTTTAGTATTTTAGTGTAAGATGGCGACTTTATAATAAATAATCTTTACTGAACTTAGTTGGTTTGAGCATTTGTTTAAGGAGAGTTGGAGGTCTAGAGTTCAATTCTCAAAGAGATCATTATTTTATTTTATTTTTTTAAAAGCCCACTTGCCGAAGCCAAGCTTTTTTATTATTAGAACTATTATAATTATTGTAATAATTATAATTATAATTATAATTATAATTAATAATAGTAATAGTAATAGTAATTATAATTAATACTAACAATTATAATAATTATTATTATTATTATTATTATAGTAATAATAATAAATAACAATAATAACAATAATAATAGTAATAATAATAATTATTATAATAATAGTAACAATAAAAATAAAAATAAAAATAATAACAACAACAACAACAACAACAAAATAATAATAATAATAATAATAGAAATTATAATAATAGTAAATATTATAATTATTATAATAATAAAAATAATAATTATAAGATTAGTAATAGTTATTCTAATAATAATAAAAAAATTAATAATAATAGTAATAATAATAATAATAATAATAATAATAATAGTAAATATAATAATAATTATAATAATAGTAATAGTAATAGTAATAATAATAAAAAAATATACCACGAAGCATGAAAAAAATTTAATAATGACCTATAAGTAAAAAAAAGTTAAAATATAAGTTATCATAAACACTAATAATAATAAAATGACTTATAACTTAGTTTAACCAACTTATAAGTCATTTGCCAAACACCTCTAATACAAGATATAAAGAGAAATTAATATTTGATTATAAAAAATACAAGTCAAAAAAGGAGAATTTGAAAAATAGGAGTTAAAAAAATTTACACACCATTGGTGCAACTTTATTATTATTGTTATTATTATTGTTATTAGTACTATTATTATTGTTATTATTATTATTATTATTATTATTATTGTAGTATATAACTTCTTGAGATTATATTAATGGTATGTAGTGAAGGAGAAGAAAGGAATATATGGGAAAAATCTCATGTTTTGATATAAATATTAATCATTCCAAGATATTAATAGATAACTTGTGTTGCTCCAGCGGTCAAATGACCAAAGTTCCAAATGATAGGTCACAGGTTCAAATATGTTTCGCATTTAGATATAATTTTTAAATACTAAATATGAATATTTTTTTCACAATTCTCCGAATACCTAATATGGTCTTACAAAAATATGCTTATTGGGATTATCTTAATTTAAGGCAACATTTTAATAATCGTTGCAAAAAAAGTTGTATAAGATATGCAACGAAAATAAAAATTGTTGCCAATGAATGCGGTCCATATTAGGCAACGAAATATAGTAACAAATTTTTTTTCGTTGCCCACGATGAGGAGAAATCAAGTGGTTAGAAATTTTGCAACGAATTTCTAACGAATTTTGTTTCCAAATTTTGCAACGACTTATGAATTTCGTTGCAAAAAGTAAAAGTCGACACAACAATCAAGAACGAAGGAAAAGTTTCGTTGCTAAACATACACTTTTAGCAACGACTTATAAAGTTGTTGCTTGAAAAATCGTTGCTAAAGCCCCATTTTTAGCAACAAAAAATTTTCGTTGCCAGCGATGACGGAAATCAAGTGGCCTAAAATTTTGCAACGAATTTCTAACGAAATTTTTTCCCGCCAATGAATTAGTTAACGGTTTTTTGCAACGACTTATGAATTTCGTTGCAAAAAATGAAAAAATCGATATAATTTGCAACGAAGGACAAATTTCGTTGCTAAACATATATTTTTTAGAACGACTTATAAAGTCGTCAGCTTTCAAAAATCGTTCTTTAAAGGCCCATTTTTTTTGTAGTGATAGGAGATCGTGTGTTGTTACGTGTTGCTCCATGAAAAGTAGTTCTGAGATTTGGAAAGAGAGGAAAGCTCAATCCTCGATTCATCTACCATTTTAATCTTTGATCGAGTAGGAGCGTGGCTATAGACTCGTTTTTACCGCTAAGTATGTCTCGTGTTCATAACATTTTTCACATATCCATGTTACGTAAATATTTGGAAGACCGTAACCACATTATTGAGTTAAGCAGGACGAAATAGCGAAAGATTTGACGTATGAAGAGGTTCATGTTCAAATCTTGGATAAGAAGGAACATATTCTACGCTCCGAGGTTATACCTCAAGTCAAAGTTTTGTGGAGAAACCACGATGTTGAGGAAATGACTTGGGAGTTAGAATCAAATAAAATCAAGGTATCCTTACCTCTTCAATATACCAGTCATCGCATTCTAATTTCGGAGGGCTTAAATTTCATAAGAAGGGAGATTGTAAAACCCCAATTTTTTGAATAAAGATAAATTTTCTATAAATATTATTTTGAATATTATGGAGTGAAATTGATATAATGTTATAGTTGTGGGTAATATTTATAAATTTTGCAAAGTCACATGAGTTGTTATATAATATTCGATTGGTGGGGAATATTCGCTTTAACAGAGAATATTTGTACAACGACACAATCATTGGTGGACCTATTAACGGAATTATTTCGGATTGAGAAAACGATAAAAATACTTTATGAAAATAACGGCGGAAGTTTTACCGTTAAGCTGTTGAAACACCCGGTGTTAAAAATACGATGAATGGCGTGGTTGCATAATAGCACACCAGTATTGATTATTGATGCTTACGTGATAAGTCACTTCAGCTTTTGTTGGTATTATTAATGTAAATAATACAGAAAATCTTTTATATAAAAAATGTAATACTTTTATAAAGTTATTCTATAAATAGAATATATTATATTCTATTATGCGATAGTGTTGCAGATAGTATGTCTGCGATAGTGTTTTGCAGATAGTAAAATCTTTTTATATAAAATAGAATACTTTTATAAAGCTATCTATTTTATTAGACAATAATTAGAATATATTATATTTTATTATGCATAGTATTTGCAGATAGTGCTGCATAGTGTTTGCGATAGTAAAATCTTTTATAAAGTTATTCGTTTTATTAGATTATAAATAGAATATATTATATTTTATTTAAAAGATTTTGCTTTAAATATGGACCGTCGATTAAAGTAAATCAATCTGGACCGTTCATGAGAGTTAATTCTTATATGCAATCCATTTTTTATAAATAGAAGCTCATTCCTTCATTATTTTCTTACGAATTCTTTGAACTCTAAAGAGATAAACTACGAGAGAGAAAAAGAAAAATATTCGCTACTTCACTACTTATATATCCAAAGATTTTCTTCTTAAGGTAGGAAATATTATTTGTTGTATTCGTAGTGGTGTTATTCTTTCTTATTCATGAAGAGAAGCATTGTTATTTCATTGCTTATTATTACATTGGAATAACTTTTATACGCTGTGATCACCCTATACTTGGTGACATTCTTCAATTATTAAAATCTTTACAATTACATTTGAATATATCACATCATGGTTTTTACAGGACACTGATTAAAATCTTTTTATTATTCTCGTTGGAATATCCTCATCATGCGTTTAGGCTACGGACCGACCGTTAAATCTTTATTATTATTACATTGGAATATCGTATGCATGCAAGGCTTTACGGACCGATTCCGCCCTTATTAGTATTCTGTTGGAATAACTTGCCTACATGCCAAGTATCGCATGCACGGTGATTTGTTGTTATTCCATTCTTTATTATTATGTTGGAACATCCCGCGGTCTGCAATTTATTTCACCGACTGGTTCCGTTATTTAGTATTCAATTGGAATAACATAATTACTAATGATGTAATATTTTTGTAGAAATTATGTTTTGTTTAAGTAAGGTTTAGAGACCTAAGAAAATTTTAATTATTGTATTATTTTTATGTCTTTAAGTTATGTATATACATAAATGTAGTGAATGGTGTAGTACAATGAACACCACATCCAAATTTTAAAGTACACGATTGTGAGGGTGTCAAACCAAATATACTATAAATGAGGCACTCGTGTGAAATGCAGTTTGTAAAAATATCAATTCTTTTTCTTTTTTATGAAAGATGCGATATGAGACCATGTTTGTTTGCAAAAAGAATGTTTGAAATTGAACTATTTCTCTTAATTTAATATTACTTTAGATTGTTTAACAATTTCCCTTAATGTGAGACTATTAGTCTCGTAAAATAATTTGATAACTTAAAACGAGGGGACTATTAATCTCACGTTGATCATGGGATTAAATAATCGTTCATAAATAACATTAGAAATGACAAAAAATAATCTATTTTGACTATTTAAAGGACCATTAATCCCTCATCATGGGAAAAATAGTTTAAAATAATGTTAAATTTAGACAAATAGTCAAATCCCAAACATATTTTTTAGGCTTAAATATAATTTACTACTCTAAACTATATGTCATATTCCGCTTCGGTGATCCACATTTCAATTTTGTCAATTAGATAATTGAACTATTAATTTTTTCTAGTTATAACAAATTTAGTCTGCCATGTCAGATATTGCTGGGGTGGCTATCTGGGTGGGGCCATGGAAAGCTGATGTGTGTAATTTTTTTTTTTTAATTATAGATTAAACAATTATGATATAAAGAAGGGTAAAATGGTCACAACCCATACTTTCAAATTTCTTTTTTGCTCAATTACATTTAGTCAAATTAAAGAAATCATAACAATAACAATCGATCTAAACAAAGCCATCAAAAAAAAGCCCAACTCTCAAAAAATCACAAGTTGTTCAACGATTCCGGCGAAGGACTAAGAATCACAAATTTCTTTACTATTCCGATATGGAGACCGTTCATCGTCATCTGTGCCCTCCATTTTTTATCTAAAACTAAATAAAACCCTCACTCTTTTCACTCACCAACTCTTCAATAGCAAACAGAAAACGACTACTTTGGAGTCTTCATTTTCCTTTTAAATCTATAATCCTTTTCCCCAAATCTATCTAAACCAGATATGTTAGTAAAATTTTGTAAACCTATATAACTATATAGAGAGAGACATGAGAAAGTTTGTGTGTATGGGGAAGATATATAGAGAGACATCTGATTAGGGGCAACAATTGTTGCCGAAAAGGCAAAAAAAGCAATGGGTTTTCAAAAATCACCAACAAATCCCAAACCAAACCTATCCCCAAAGCTACCATCTCATTCGTTGAGCTCAGCCAATGTTCAACAAAAGGAGCCGCGTTCTCGCTATTCATTCTACAAGATATTTTCCCTTTCAAGATCCGCCAAGAAGTGCAACTAATGCGTTCATTTCGGACGATTTGAGCTTGTGATGCCCCCAAAATTAGGTATACATCACCCATCTTGGGTCGCCAGGATACGGTATGTAATTCAAATACAACTTATTAATATAATTGTCGGTACAATACGACAAAACATAAAGCGTGAGTTTGAATACAAATATTATCTACTAGAGATTATACAAACTTAAAAGGAGTCCTCATTACAATTATTATCACACTATTTATTTCACGAATAGTGAGGACTACTAATGCTATCCTCCGGACCATTACTCCGTTCCCGACTCGTCTCAAACTATATTCTCATTTCTCAAGAGAACGGTGAAAGAAAAGGTGAGCTCAACTAGCCCAGTAAGAAATATTATGACTAAGATAATACAGAATAAATTATCATTAGTCTCCAACAATGTTAAACTGATAAAATATAATAGACATCAAGTTTAACTACAGCGGAACAAGCAATCCATTAAAAGAGTCCAGTAGAAAATAAAATCTACAATCTTTTATGATTAAAAAGGTTTTCATCACTGTTATTGTAAGACCTCAACTTTTATAAATAAAGATGAATTTTTTTATAAATATTATTTTTGAATATTATGGAATAAAATTGATATAATGTTATAGTTGTGGGTAATATTTATAAATTTTGCAAAGTAAGCAAGTTGTTATAAAATATTGGTTTGGTGGGGAATATTCTTTTTGTCGGGGAATATTACGACTGACTGACTACTCAATCATTAAGTGGACCCCTAGCGGAAGTATTGTCGTAGTTAGAAAGCGACAAAATTATTTTTCTATAAAAATAACGGCAGAGGTGTTATTCGCGTAAAACCGTTGAACTACCCAAAGTAAAAGTAATGCGATGTCTGATAGTCAGTTGTATAGTAGTACACGATATTGATTATTGATGCTTACGTGAGAAGTCACTCATTATGCTCAATTATTCTTCTGATGAATCTTTGCATCATATGTCTTATATTATTGATTCAATTATTGTCACAAGATATCATCCGTATAATATGTTATAGTATTAAATTATTAATTGAGACGACAAGTTATAAATGATTAATAATTGTTGAAAGATTAAATATGTGTTGATTAAAAATAAAATGATTTGTGGTAATATTTATTCAATCCTTGATGTATATAAAGAGTCTGTTATGAGACGTTTGTGGTAAGTTTGATTATGTTATGGGGGGGCCCATATGTCATCATCTAAGAGTCCCTTCGTCAATAGTATTTACCTTCGTCAATAGTAATTACCTTTGTGAATAGTAATTACCTTTGTGAATAGTAATTACCTTCGTCAATAGTATTTACCTTCGTCAATAGTAATTACCTTACGTAATAGTAATTACCTTCGTCGATAGTAATTACCCTTCATGAAATAGTAGTTGTCTCTTGATATTACCAAGAGTCATTTTGACCCTTCGTTAAGACCAAGAGCCACCCTCAGTTTTTCTATAAATAGAAAGTTCATTCCTTCATTATTTCTTACGAAATCACTGAAACTCTAGAGAGAGAAACTATAGAGAGAAAGAAGAAAGGTATTTTGCTACTTCACTTTTCCAATATTCATTTCATCTAAGGTAGGGAATATTATTTGTTGTACTCGTAAGGGGTGTTATTTTTTTTTATTCATGAAGAGAACTTCATTATTCCATTCTTTATTATTACATTGGAATAACTCGTAAAAGTGGCATACCCTATACATGACTTTGATATGCGGAATACCCTATACTTGGTGAAATCCTTATATTATTCCATTCTTATTTATTACATTGGAATAACTTTGTATATTTGGAATCCCTATACTTGGTGACATTCTTCTATTATTTTATTATTAGTTGGAACATCTCATCATCAGGCTTTTACGTGGGATTCGTTTAAAATCTTTATTATTACGTCTTTATTATTCTATTGGAATATCCCGTCTCGTGTATTTTACAGGACTGGTTACATCTTTATTATTACATCTTTATTATTCTATTGGAATATCATGCGTTCAGTGTTTTTAGGACTGGTTCCGATTTTATTATTACGTATTTATTATTACATTGGAATAACACATACATCTGCAATACCGCATGCATGGTGATTTCTTTTGTTATTTCATTATTTATTATACTCGGTTGGTTAAAATTTTGACTTATACTCCATGAATTTAGTGGAATATCCTTGATATTCAAGGCTTCATCCGATATTTTTAATGAAAATATTTTTACGAGCATTCTTGAATTTTACTCTACAAAGCGAAGATCATGTTGACAATTTGGACGTTATTAGTTCTGAATAAATTAATTCGTGAACTTGTTTTATTGAATTATTATGCCATTGTCATCATCCTCATGTTATATTATGTTATCTTTGGCTTACGCATGCGTAGATGAACTTAGTATGATTATGACCGAGGATCATTCGGTATAATCATGGCTTGATATAAATGATGTGACAAAAGTCCTCGGTGGCTCAGTATTGCGTTGATGGATAGTTTTTGGTATGATTATGACCGGGGTGATTCGGTATAGTCATTGACCATTTGATAATTTGATGAAAATCCTTGGCCAGTAGTGCGAGGGATGATTAGATATTGTGGTTTATTCATTAAACTGAGTCTTAGTGATAAAAATTGATGAAAACCTTTTAAAACCTAAAAGATAGTAGACTTTATTTTCTCTTGACTCTTTTAATGGATCAGATATTCATTACTTGATTAAACTGGTTATCTATTGTATTTTATCGGTTTAACATTGTTGAAGACTATTGATAATTTATTCGCATTATCGTTGTAAGACAAGAAATTTTTAAATAAAAGGAATTTCCTTTATTTATTATTTTGAAATAGTAAGGGTTGATTTGATTAATGTGGATAGTTAAGGGTTAAATACGCAAATATTTCAAAATAATGAGTGGTTATAAAATATTCATTATCGCTCGGGGAATATTCGTTTGGTCGTGGAATATTAAATCTTGTCGGGAATATTAAATGCGACAGCAGTAATGACCATGTGGGCCCCATAACTGAAAGCGATTGGATGAAGAAAGCGACAAATATAAGTTGTTTTTAAATAACTTGGCGTAGTTATTACAGTATTATCTTTGTTGGAATACCCAAATTGGTTAAAAACACACTAATGTCGCGTTGTCAACAAGATAGCACGGTATTGCACCAATTATTGATTCTTACGTAAGAAGGCACTACTCAATAATGGTTCTGATAATTACCGCTCAAAGATTTTATTGAGTTAATAATTGTTGCGTTAATATTTTATATTCTTTGTTGTTTGATAATTGTCATTACACGGTATTTTTCATTATCGAAGCTAATAATTCATATTATCTGAATAATATTATTAGATAACATTATTGGCAATGTCTAGAAAGTTACATCTAAGGAGAGGTTTGGTCACCTAATCATTGCGCCAAGAAGAAGAAATTCTTATTCGAAAGCCCTCTTTCCTGGGAAGCGCACGGTTGTCAATATTGTGATTCTGTAATATTATTTGTGAATAATTAATTATTGATTTATATGATGAGGAAAATATTGATTTTATGTGGATATAGATGGAGAAAATTTTTAAAATGACAATTGTTGAAAATTAATATTTTATCTTTTACGATAAAATAATTCATTTAAATATATTATTTTAATAATATATAGCGGTGATATTTTTACAACGAATGTGGGATATATGAGTATCTGAGGAGGAAGAGTATTTTTGTTGCAATAAATATTTAAAACATGTTAAACATGTCGGTGGACCCCATTTATCGATCGAAATTTGATTATAGCACGTAAAATCGCCGTTTGTGGATTTTGGCCAATTTCTATTTGGAATTTGAAAAACTTTCTTCGCAAAGTTGTAGAGAATTGAAATTCTATAAAAAACTTGTGAGATTCGAATTTTCTGATGAAAGGGCTATTTATTATGAATTATTGAAGTTAGAAGCTCAAAATAATTGATTTTTGGGAGTTTAAAATATTTTTGTAAGAAAAACGTTTTTGTTGTAATTGAGTGGCTCACATGTGTTATAAATGATCTGAAATCAGATTTCTAAGGTGGGCTTGAATATTTTTAAAAATATTATTATTTTATTAAATTTTCGCTTTTTTGTTGTTAAAGATTTTTCCTATAAATAGGGTCTTGGGTTAGAATTGAAAATCACACACTTAAATCAAGTTTTCTCTCTATATTATCGAGCGTATTCTTGTGAGTATTTTGAGTATACTTTGAGTATTGCTAGGCGGTCTGAGTTCCCTTCAAAGACCTTATACCTTTAGATTCTAAGCTAGAAAGATGATCTTTCGAGGTAAAGGGTATTATTTTTTTGTAATGATATTATTTCTTCAATATCATTATCTTTGAAATATTGATCCGAAGTTTTTATCAAATTTGGAACTTTTTCATGCTCTGGGTTCTTATTCATGGGTTCTTATTATTGAGTTCTTATTCACGAGTTCTTATTCATGAAGATTCTTATTCACGAGTTCTTATTCACGAAGTACTATTCATGAAGCGTGAAGATGTTTTTGTGGAATTTCTATCTTTTGGTGTCTGAGTTACTTATTCACGATACTGATTTATTCAAGAAAAATAAAATTTCTTCTTTTCGTCTAAAACATCTATTCGGATACTAACTCGATTGTATCCATGTTTTGATCATTCTTGAATTTTATACCACTATGATTATTTTTGAGGTATTTTTGGACGTGGATAAAACCAAGTACGAATCCTTAATCCTTAATCCTTGTCATTTTGTTTCACTGGATTCGTTTCTTTAAAAAAAAATATTTTTCATCATCCTTAGTCTTAAATGATGATATTATGGAATATCTTTGGCACATGTAGAAAGATGAATGATTTCTTAAGAATATCTTTGGCACAGTAGTGCAAAGATGAATGATTTCTTAAGAATATCTTTGGCCTGTAGTAGCAAAAATGAATGATTTTCGAAGAATATCTTTGGCCCGTAGTGCAAAGATGAGCAGTGTTTAAATGAACATGATTAATGATGAATATCTTTGGCCCTGTAGTGCAAAGATGAATATTTGATTCAGATGTATATTGATTGATGTTACAGGGATAAAAGATGAGCGATGAACTTTTAAATTCATACATAGAAGATAGTAGTTTGCATTCTCTACTTAACTCTTCTAATGAATTATTATTTTCATTGCGAATATTGATTTAAAATTTGTTGTCTATTGTATTCTATTAGATTTTTCCTGTTGAAGACTAACGATAATTTGTTGTATATTATCTTAGTCATAATATTCTTTCTTGAAGCTAGTTGAGCTCACCCTTTTCCTTTTTGTTCCATTTTTCTCGGGAGGCGAGAATATAAGCGAAGATGCAGTCGGGGGTATGGAATGAAGGTTTTAGAAAGGATTGTTTAGTAGTCCTCACCATTTTGTAAAATAATATATCAATAAATGTGATGAGGATTTATTTGAGTATAGATATTGTCAGAAGATAATATTTGTATTCAAACTCACAGCTTTTCTTGTTATAATAATAAAGTTGTAGTTGTTTACGCACCATGTATTGACAACTCGGAATAGAGTGATGTATACCTATTTTGGGGGCGTCACAATCTTAGTTATAATATTTCTCATTTAATTTAGTTGAGCTCACCCTTTCTTTCTTTCGTTTTATTTCTTGAAATGAGAATATAGGGGACGAGTCGGGGAAAAAGAGTGATGGTCCCGAAGATAGCATTAGTAGTCCTCACTATTCATTAAATAGTGTGACAATAAATGTAATGAGGACTCTTGAGTATGGATATTGTCTAAATGACAATATTCCTATTAGAACTCTCGGTTTATGTATTGTCGTATGTTTACACTGACGGATGTATAATTAAGTTTGTATTTGAATTTATGTACCGTGTAAGTGGCGACCTAAGATGGGTGACGATACCTAATTTTGAGGCGTGGCGGTTGGTATCGAGCTTAGGATATGATCCTGGCTAAGATGCGAGATAAGAACTAGAGGGAGAGACGGGGAATTCCTTCACTAGTATGACCTACCTAAGTTTATTTGTTATTTAATTGGTCGATTCGAGTATAGGATAATATTTGATATATTAATTAACCCTTGTGTTGTGGCGGTGTTTGGAAATGCAAATTTGAAAATATTCACAATGGAGTGAATGTGATAGTTGTGACACCTTTAATCACTAATCGAAGTTAATGCGATTGTCGAGACGAGGAACAAATTAGAGATATCCACGTAGTGAATGAAGAACTAATTGTTGCATTTTAAGAGCCGATTCTTGAGGTAGCGGTGAGAGTGAGGAAGAAGAGGAAGAAGAGGAACACGAGGAGAATTGATTAGAAGAAATTTATGATCAAAACTTAGAATTACAAAATCGTGTTCGTGAGCTAGAAGAACGAGTTGAAGAAGCGGCAAAGCGGTCGTGGAACAAAGGATCAACAATTCAAAATGGGTTACCCGATATGTGATGCTCGAACAAAATCACGCTTTGGCGGGGTGTAAGATATTAAAGTTGGAATCGAGAATTTAAAAATCAAAGATCGGTGAAAGAAGAAACAAGCTGAACGAAAGAGAATAGAGCGATGCATGGGTAAAAAGGCGCAGACAACGTTGATAGTGTAGAAAAAGTCGTCCAGATCCAATAAAGCCAAAATAGATGAAATGGACTTTGCTTTTTGACATGAGATTGGGAGAACCCAACATCAATTGAATTACCACATGCATAGCGGTCAACCCGAATTCGATATGGATCGGAGAATAATGATTCAAATCATGGATCGGGAATGTGAAGAAGCACTTAAGGGTGGAATGTACCCTATAGTAAAGTCGAACTTCGGTAATTTAAGCGAAAGCGTTTATTTCGAGAAAACCCAAACGAAGTTATTACGGGTAAATTAATTATAAATTATTGCGAAGTCTATACTTTATTCAATACAAGTTCTACCCACTCTTTTATTCTACCTAGTTGTGTTGATGTTTAAATTTGACTCGGAAAAATTAGACTTTGATTTATCTATTGAAACTTCGTTGGGAGAAACATTCGTTACCTCCAATCGCTTATTAATCTTGTTGTTTCAAATAAACACTTTCACGATCTTATCTCTTTGAAAATACTTGCCTTTGAGGTAATTTTGAAAGCGATTGATTAACTACTTATTATTCTTTTTGTAAGGTTGTTAGCTTTCATATTCCTAACCAACTTTGTTATACTGAATTCAAAGTAACCAAACCACAAAGTTAATCTTTGTTATATCAAGCCATAAGTAAAGAGCCCCGATCCTTTCGTTGTTAACTTCCTTGTGTGGAATGCACCGAAGCCCGGACTTTCGTAGGCGACGTCGTGAATGACAATGACAAGTTGATAGGTATCATTGTGAGGTCTTATCTCAGGTTAAAGGATAGAAGTCGCGAGTTGGTATCGATGTAACGTCTTATCCAAGTCTTGGATAAGAGTAGCGGTTTTGAATGATATTTCTATCATTAATAAATTTCTTGACGTATTCTTGAAGATTTCTAGCCTACCCTAGGCGTGAAATTGAATTTTGTATTGACCCCAAAGACAAAAACCCATTTCTTAAAACCTCAAATATTTCTTCAACTAAAAGGATCATTTTTACGAGGATTATGATGAAAGTCATAATAAAAGCATTGGACTAATGAAAATCATGAGTATATGAAGTATTAGTAAGTGTTATGATGAGTTATGTGGTTATTATGTGAAAACATGAAAGTTTCTTAGAAATCACAAAGGGTTGAAAAATCGATTTTGGTAAAAATGTAACATGAAATTCAATTGACCATATCTCCTATTATATTTTGAATTTTTGAGTGTGGTCAAGTCCTAGAGTTAGATCTATGAGTTTTGTAGCTTATCCAAGTGGAATCTTTGGAAAAGGTCTTTGTAGATTTTCGTTAATTTGAATTTAGCAAAAGAGTCCAAAGTTTGTAAATTACAAAATGCTAACGCCTTGAGAAACTTTAAAGAAATTTTGTTTCAGCCACTAAATTTATGTGAAAAATTCTGGCCTTTTGGGACATGAAAATATATGTTATAAAGTACCTCTCTGTCAAAAAATGAGCTCATTCGACTTAAAATGAACAAGTTATGACCATTTCAATATTTAGGTTTTTGATGAAAAATACTATAAGCGGAGTTCTATAACTCAGATGACCATGAAATTTAAAGCTGAGGCTCACATTAACATGTGTAAGGTCCTGCCAAGATTTGGGAATTTTGGAGTTAAACTTGAGGTATCTAATTTCTTAAGAAATTAATTAGAAATTGATTTTGAAAAATAGTAAATGAATTTTAAGAATTACGAGAAAAATATATTTTCATCATGGGACTATATTATGCTAAATCCCAGAAAAGAAATATTTTTGGGACTGATTTGGTATTTTCATGAAAATAGTTTAATTCTGAACATATGAGTTAAATATGTTATGTGAAGTATGAAAGTTGAAAATAGGATTTTATGGCTAGAGAATCCTATATAGAGTATATGCATATTTTTTGATGAGGATTTGATAATTGGTGATGATATCTTATGAGTATGGCATTATTGAATGATTAAATGCATTATATGGTAAAGCGTAAACAATTGAGATAAATTGTTTATAAATTTAAGAAGTGATTAAAATATTGTTATAATATTAATGATATTAGATTATGAGATTATTAAGTGATTGATAACATGGGGATATTCTTGAATCTGGATAAATTATATTATAAATATTTAATATTTATCCTTTATCTCATTTGATTGATTCTTTATATCATTATCCTAAATACGCTTATATTGTGTTGAAAGTAAATACGTGGCTTACGTGAATAGATGGACTTGGTATGATTATGACTGAGGATTTGTTCGGTATAATCATAACCATAATTGAAAACACGATTATCTTTGGTAGTAGTGCATGGATAATTTGTGGTCATTGATCTTAATGAATACACGATTATCTTTGGTAGTAGTCGTGGATAATTCGTGGTCGTGATACTTAATGAATATCCTTGGCACGTAGTGCGGGGATGATTCGATGATATGGATTAATTATTGAAATTTGAGTCTCGTGATGAAATATTAATTCATGGATGTGGTAAAAGTCATCTTTGGTCGTAGGGCATTGATAGACTTGGTATGATTATGACCGAAAGGATTATTCGGTATAATCATAATAGTAATTGAAAACACGAATATCCTTGGCGATGAAGTGCATGGATAATTCGTGGTCGTGATCTTATTTCGCTGCGTCTCGGCATTATTGGTTTTCTGATTTGTATATCTTTGGCTGTAGTGCAAAGATGAATTGTTAATGAATATCTTTGGTAGGATTGCGAAGATGAATTTAATATTTTTAACGATAAAGGTATTCAAGGTATCCTCACCTCTTTATCATATCAGTACGCATTACCCTAATTTCGAGGGCGAAATTTCATAAGAAGGGAGGTTGTAAGACCCTGACTTTTATAAATAAAGATGAATTTTTTATAAATATTATTTTTGAATATTATGGAATAAAATTGATATAATGTTATAGTTGTGGGTAATATTTATAAATTTTGTAAAAGTAAGCAAGTTGTTATAAAATATTCGTTTGGTGGGGAATATTCTTTTTGTTTGGGGAATATTCAGATGCGACTGACTCAATCATTAGTGGACCCCTATTAACGGAAGTATTGTCGTAGTTAGAAAGCGACAAAATTATTTTTCTATAAAAATAACTTGGCAGAGGTGTTACAAATTAAAGCTGTTTGAACTACCGGTAGTAAAAAAAGCACACGATGTCTGGCGTAGTTGTATAGTAGACACGATATTGATTATTGATCTTTACGTGAGAAGTCACTCCAATATGCTTTCAATTATTGCTACGATAATTCTTTGCATCATATCTCTTATATTAGTGATTCAATTATTGTCAGATTATCATCTGTATAATATGTTATAGTATTAAATTATTAATTGAGGCGACAAGTTATAAATGATTAATAATTGTTGAAAGATTAAATATGTGTTGATTAAAAATAAAATGATTTGTGGTAATATTTATTGATCCTTGATGTATATAATGAGTCATTATATGAGGCGTTTGTGGTAAGTTTGATTATGTTATGGGGGCCCATATGTCATCATCTAAGAGTCCCCGTCGATAGTATTTTCCTTAAATCGATAGTAATTACCTTTGTGAATAGTAATTACCTTTGTGAATAGTAATTACCTTCGTCGATAGTATTTACCTTCGTCGATAGTAATTACCTTCTATAATAGTAATTACCGTCGATAGTAATTACCCCTTCACAAATAGTAGTTGTCTCTTGATATTACCAAGAGTCATTTTGACCCTTCGTTAAGACAAGAAGCCACCCTCGGTTTTTCTATAAATAGAAAGTTCATTCCTTCATTATTTTTTACGAATTTCATTGAAACTACAGAGAGAAACTATAGAGAGAAAGAAAAAAGGTATTTGCTACTTCACTTTTCCAATATTCAAATTTCTTCTAAGGTAGGAAATATTATTTGTTGTACTTTCGTAAAGTGTGTTTTTTTTTATTCATGAAGAGAACTTACATTATTCCATTCTTTATTATTACATTGGAATAAACGTAAAAAGTGGTATACTATCATACATGACTGTATACTGAATACCTATACTTGGTGAAATCCTTATATTATTCCATTCTTATTTATTACATTGGAATAACTTTGTATATCGCGGAATCCCCTATACTTGGTGACATTCTTCTATTATTTTATTATTAAGTTGGAACATCACATGCATATGCATACCTGTGGGACTGGTTAAAATCTTTATTATTCTCTTTATTATTCTATTGGAATATCCACATGCATGTATTTTACCTTTGGACTGGTTCCGTCATTATTATTCATCTTTATTATTACATTGGAATATCTTGTGCGTGTGTTTTACACCCAGGACTGGTTCCGATTTTATTATTTTGTATTTATTATTACATTTGGAATAACTTTTATACATCTGCAATCTGCGTGCGTGGTGATTTCTTTTGTTATTTCATTATTTATTATACTCAATTGGTTAAAATTTTAACTTCTATACTCCATGAATTTAGTGGAATATCCTTGATATTTGCGCTTCATCCGATATTTTTAATGAAAATATTTTTACGAGCATTCTTGAATTTTACTCTACAAAGCGATATCATGTGGACAATTTGGACGTTATTAGTTCTGAATAAATTAATTCGTGAACTTGTTTTATTGAATTATTATGTCATTGTCATCATCCTCATGTTATATTATGTTATCTTTTGGTTTACGTGCATAGATGAACTTAGTATGATTATGACCGAGGATCATTTCGGTATAATCATGGCTTGATATAAATGATGTGACAAAAGTCCTCGATGGCTTTGTATTGCGTTGATGGATAGTTTTTGGTATGATTATGACCTGGGGTGATTCGGTATAGTCATTTGACCATTGATAATTTGATAAAAATCCTTGGCCAGTAGTGCGAGGGATGATTAGATATTGTGGTTTATTCATTAAAGCTGAGTCTTAGTGATAAAAATTGATGAAAACCTTTTAAAACCTAAAAGATAGTAGACTTTATTTTCTACTTGACTCTTTTAATGGATTCGTATATTCATTGCATGATTAAAGCTGGTTGTCTATTGTATTTTATCGGTTTAACATTGTTGAAGACTATTGATAATTTATTCGCATTATCTTAGTTATAATATTTCTTCTTTGGGCTAGTTGAGCTCACCCTTTCTTTTTCCTTTTCTCTCTTGAAATGAGAATATAGCATTTGAGACGCAGTCGGGGAAAAGAGTGATGGTCCCGAAGATAGCATTAGTAGTCCTCACTATTACATTAAATAGTGTGACAATAAATGTAATGAGGACTCCTTGAGTATGGATATTGTCTAAATGACAATATTCTATTAGAACTCTCGGTTTATGTATTGTCGTATGTTACACTGACGGATGTATAATTAAGTTTGTATTTGAATTTATGTACCATGTAAGTGGCGCCCCAAGATGGGTGACGTATACCTAATTTTGGGGGCGTCACAGTTATCGCTGAGACTCAGCTTAATAAATATTCCACATCATCAAATCACCCCTACACTACGGCCAAGGATATTTTTTAGTATCACGACCACAATTATCCATGCACTACAGGCCAAGAATATTTGTGTATTCATTAATGATCATGATCATGCCATAAAATAATTCATCTTTGCACCCTTGGCCGAAGAGAATCCATAGCCATAATCATACCAAAAGCGTCCATCAATTCACTACGCCAACGAGAGGACTTTTTTTTCACATCATTTTGTAACATTACGGCCATGATTATACCGAATAATAATCCGGTCATAATTATACCAAGTCCATCTATGCACTAAAGGCCACGTAGATGACTTTCAACATAATATAAATATGAGGATAATGACAATGATATAAGAATTCAATAAAACAAGTTCAAGAATTAATTTGTCCAGAACCAATAACGTCCAAATTGTCAACATGACATCTTGCAGAGAGTAAAATTCAAGAATGCTCAAAAGAATATTTTCACGAAAAAAATCTTTGGATGAAGCTTGAATATCAAGGATAATCCACTAATTTCGTGGAGTATAGAAGTCAAAATTTTAATCAATTGAGTATAATACCGAATGGAATAACAAAAGATATCACCATGCATGCAGATGCCGCGTGAGGCGGTTATTTCAACAGAATAATAATAACGGAACCAAAGTCGGTGAAATTCACACCGAGGATGTTCCAACGTAATAATAAATGTAGAATAATAAATGATGGAACCAGTCCTAGCGTATAGCCCGGACATGATATTCTACTGAATAAAAAGGCGGAATAATAAAAATGGAACCAGTCCCACAGATAAGACAGATGAGGATATTACGACGAATAATAAAGGCAGAATAATGAAGAATGTCACCAAGTATAGGGTGGCCGCATGATACTGAGTTATTCCAACAGAACCATAAATAAATGGAATAACAGAAGTTCTCTTCTTGAATACAAAATAATAATATCCCTTACGAGTACAACAAATAATATTCCCTACCTTAAGAAGAAAATCTGGATATATAAGTAGTGAAGTAGCGAATACTTTTTCTTTCTCTCTATAGTTTATCTCAGAGTTTTAGTGAATTAAGTAAAAAAATAATGAATGAATGAAGCTTTATTTATAGAAAAATGGAATCATAGTAACTCACTCAAGCGATGGCATTCGAGATTGATTTACTTTAATCGACGGTCCATATTTAAAGAAAAATCTTTTAAATAAAATATAATATATTCTATTTTATATAAAAAAAAATTTACTATGCAAACACTATGCAGACACTATGCAAATACTATGCATAATAAGATATAATATATTCTAATTATTGTCTAATAAAACAGATAAATTTATAAATATATTCATATATAAAAAAATTCCCCGCTGCCCACGACACTGCCTTGTATATAATTGGATTGGCAAACTCTAGCTTTAATTTATACTAAGATCATCATTGTTTGTTAAAGATCAAAAATTTCAACTAAGGTCCACCCTTTTGAAAACTAAGTATGCCTTTTTTTTCTTTATATGAATATAATAGGAAGTCATCATTATCATCTACATATATACTCCAGCTTCCCAAAGTTAATCTCATAATTTCGCCAAAAATAAAATAAAATAATTGAGTGATATATACTTTATTCCTTCCTGACCATTCCTGCAACATTTGTTTATATATATATATATATATATATATATATAATACATATATTTATAAACCCACCCCACTGAGACTCCTAATTAAATATATATATATATATATATAACAAAATTGAGTGACTTATCACATAAGCATCAATAATCAATACCGTGTGCTACTATGCAACTACGCGTATTATTGTACTTTTACTACCGATTAGTTCAACAGTATTAACGGTAAAACTTCAGTAGTTATTTTTCATAAAAATATTTTGTCGTTTTCTCAATCAAATGATAATTCCGTTAATGGGGTTCCTTGATGATTGTCTTAGTTGTACTAATATTTCTGTTAAAAGCGAATATTCTCCGACCAATCGAATATTATATAACAACTTGTGTACTTTGCAAAATTTATAAATATTACCCACAACTATTATATCAATTTTACTCCATAATATTCAAAAATAATATTTATAGAAAATTCACCTTTATTCAAAAAGTTGGGGTTTTATGGAGCTCCTCCACTTAGTCGAACAATTGCGCGAGGGAGTCTCATTTAAAAACGGAGCTTCTAGAACAAAAGCTCCTAAAAGACAATTTGTGATTCTCAGATCGACTTTGGGGCTTCCTTTAGATCTAGATCGATTGTTATTGTTTTGAAGATTTTGATTTGTTTAATTTTTCTAAATGTATTATATTAGAATGATTTAATAGTTCAATCATCTAATTGACAAAATTGAAAGGTGGATCACCGAACTAGAATATGACCAATGTTTTAAAATACGCTAGGCGATAAGCGGGCGACCGAGGGGGGCCTAGACAATTTTTTTTTATTTTAAGCTAATTTTAATATTTTATCTTACATTTATCCCATCAAAACAATAATATAAAGCAAAACAATCTATAATAAAGATAATAAATACCTTTGCTTAAAGTTCAAACATATATTCACATTGCTAATGTCAAAGTTCAAACACAAACATGCAATTGTTCAAAGTTTAAACATATTTTTAATGTATTAATTTTATTCATAAACAGATTGCTATTAAATAATAAAATTCAAAATTTCAAGAATTTAATTCAATATTAAAACTTAATAAACTAAACATAAATTTAATAATTATATTGAATTAAACTAAATATTATAAATGTATTATTATTTATATAATTTGAAGTTGATCTGAGTTCAAAAAATTACAACTATAATAAAAGTATCCATTTTGACTTGATATTATTCTCACTTGTTGTGATTTAATATAGTACACAACTGTATTATGAATATGGTAAATCATCGAGAAAAATAAATATATCAAGAATCTGGTTTGGGTAGTTATTAAAATAAAAAATCTCCGCTTGCAGACCGCTTTTTTTTTTTTGGAGATTTTTTTTGCCTTGGACTTAGGTGAGGCGCTGGAAGCAAATAGCGCTTTAGGCGAGACGCTAAGGGGGCCTAACACCTAGACGGGGCACTAAGGGGGGCCTAGCGCCTAGGAGGACCTAGGCTGAGATTTTTAAAACAGTGAATATGACATATTCACATATAGTTTAGGGCATAAAATTATATTTAAACCTATTTTTTACAAACAAACATGACCTTAGAGTTATGTTATACCAATTACTCATTAGTTAGATTTATGTTATATAGGCTACTTCTTACTTGACACAATATGTGTGTGCTAATTAAAAATTGTAAATTAATTAGTGGAGAGATAATTTAGGGATAAGAGAGAAAGTATGAGATAAAAAAATTACAATATTTTTTAAAACTATAAATATTACATAACTTCAAGAAAATATAGTGTTTTTCCTCCTCCCCTTTATAAAATTGATAGATATTACAATTTTTAGGAGATATATATTGACCTTTTAAATTTAATTTATGAAATTAAAATTTGACATGAATTTAAATCTCATATTCTAGTCTATTAATTTTAATTTATTTTGTAATGAATTTTATTTATACAATAAATTTAAAAAAAACATCTAAAAAATATTAGTGATATGTCCTATATATTTAATTTTCTTTTAACATCAAATTTTGAAAGTATAGTTTTGAACATGAAAAAATATAAAAATATTTTAAAAAAATAATTTTTATTATTGACACCAAAAATTGCAAGAGATAAATTACTAAACATCAAACACGTTTCTCTATCGCTCTCTTACAAGAGTGTTATTACGGTCCTTAATTTTCTTTGACCTACAAATAAATCAAACATATATATATATATATATATTTCTCACACCATCAGACCCATTTTCGCCCAATTATTTTTTCTTCAATTACTCCATCTGAAATAATATTGAATTCACCAAATCGATTGTTAGGGCTCTGAATCGGTATTGATTTAAGGAAGAATTGCAGTGATGTTTAGGGTTTCGAAGCTTCGTTGAGGAGAAATCAGATAATGGTCGATTTAGTTAGGGATAGGGTTTGGGTTAATTCGTTTTCTTGTATGGGTAAAGAATGCCGGAGCTGCGCAGTGGAGTACACCGAGGCCGTGCTCCGGTAGCTAAGAGATCGGAGCATTTGGTCGGTAACTACATAAAGACTCGGGCGGCTGTAGCGAAGGAGGCGGCAGAAACTAAGAAGGTGGAGCCGGTGAAGAAGTTGCAGCCTAGGCGGCGGAAGAGGGAGCAGAAAAAAGAGGAGGTGGTTGTGATTTCAGACGATAATAAAAGTGAAGAGAGAGAAAAAGAAGGGGCCTTTTTGGGGAGGAATTTAGAAGGTGAAGTTAAGATTAGTAGGGAAGAGGAAATGGCGGATGCTAGTGGTGGATTGAGTGCTAATAAGGTTACTGGCCAGGAAGAAGAAGGAAACACTGCTCCTTTTCCCGAGAGGGTAATTTCTATATTTCCCTGTGATATGCTTATTATATGTGTATGTGTTCGTTTTCATGGATTTTAAATTATGATAATTTCATTCAATTGCAATGAGTTTGTGGTTTAGTTTAATGAGTTACCATAATTTATCACCATTCCTAGTCTATTAAAAACTCATATACTAAATGTGTTGCTAAAAATGCTCATTCTCATATACATAATGAAAGTCATGGTTTCATAAGTGCAAATTTTGTGTGTTTGTTTTCGCCTTTTTTGTGTGGCTGAAGATGGGAATTATAGAACATTAAGCTACTTCCTTTTATATTGTTTAATAGAAAACGTTGTACTTATAAAAGAGGTAATACCGTACATTTTGAAGTACGGCACTACAGTCATCCAATCTCTACAAAAGTCTGAGACAGAGATGCCCCTAAAGTTTCACATAGCAAAGCCCATAACAATGCTAGAAGCATCACCATTTCCCTCGACAAATTACAAGATAAATAGCTTTACTTGAAGACAAATTACAGATAAGTAGCTCTACTTGAAGAGTCTAATATTACACTCATTCCAAGAATGCGAAGAAAGCACACTTCCAAAGCTTTTAGCATCCTTGTTCCTTCTATTCCCTTTAAATTGAACCAATAAAATTTTCCCCAGCAAAGAAGGACACAAGGATAGATAATTACCTATTCTGCACATAAGCATACAATGATAACTACCTTTTCATCTGTAGAAAAAGTACATTCAATGGCAAAGCCAAAGTCATAAAATTTAAAATATTTATCACTATTTAACTTATTGAATATAATTATTAGAGGGTATGTTATTTGAAATTTTCATAACTTAGTTTAGAAAGCTCCAAGTCAATTAGAGTCGTAATTAGGTAAGCCCATTAAATACCAACAAGGCTTTTAATGTGATTCACCTTGTTGTTTTTGCAAAAAATCAGTGTTCACATTTGGTAGCTACTGTTATTTTCTTCAGATCTTGCTTGAAATTTTGCACTATCTTTTTGTTGCTGTCTTAGATATTCACTGGGATTGGAAGGCAGTTTTTTTATTGAAGGCTACATATTTCTTTCTCCCATATGTCTAGTTTTGTTTGAAGGACTCGCTATTATCCCTTTATATCGTCTTCTTGCTCTCTAATCAAATATTATTTTATCTACTGTTTGTCTTCATAGATTGACAAGGGGTCATTTAAGTCTTAGACTCTTAATATCTTCAGCCTTCCTAATCAGTTGTTCTAAATTTCTTACATTTTCTGTTTTGATTTGGTTTTCTTTTCAGGTGCAAGTAGGAGGATCACCAATTTATAAGGTCGAGAGGAAGTTAGGCAAAGGTGGGTTTGGTCAGGTATTTGTAGGACGCCGTGTTTCTGGGGGAAATGATCGTCCAGGTCCCGGAGCTATTGAGGTAATGTTATAATTCATGTTACGCTAGTACCTAATTTATGTAGTCTGTATTTGTTAAAGGCGCTAAGTCGTGCACCTAGGCCCAAGGTGAGGCGAGGGCAAGACATGTGTTAGTAGAGAGGTGCACCTTTTGGGCCTAGGCCCAAGGCACAATTAAGGTGTGCCTTATTGAAGTCTTCTAAAACAAAGCTTGAGGCAATATTTTTTTAATATTCTTTGCTTGCCCTCTTTTTTCTTCATTTTCTTTCATCTTCTCTTCCCATTTTTGTTTTGTTTATCTTGCCCTATTCTTCTTTTATTCTTAATCCCAATCCTCCATCTCTGTTTCTTCCCTGTTTTTCTTCATTCTTCTGTTTTAGTGAATATTATGCCACATGTCAACTTTGTATCATGACATACTTTATTGTTACAAATATGACACCATACATAAATATATGTATATATACTGTACTTATTGAGGTTATATGCCTCTTGCCTTGCGCCTTGGTGTGTCTTTTACCTTTAACTATGTGTCCATTAATTATTCCCCCCCCCCCCCCCGCCCGCCCGCCCCTACCCCTACCCCTACCCCTACCCCTAATTGTTATGTGATTTACTTTGGTTTGTTGCGTCTATATCAGGTAGCTCTAAAATTTGAACACAGAAACAGCAAAGGATGTAACTACGGTCCTCCATATGAGTGGCAAGTTTATAAGTATGGATGTTAAAGTTTTTTGTTATTAACACATGTTCATATTTTCACACCACCCCCTATGGAGTTAAATTTTTGATTTTTTGTTGAACAGCACTCTTGGTGGAAGTCATGGAGTGCCTAAAGTACATTATAAAGGAAAGCAAGGGGACTACTACGTAATGGTATGATAGCCAGTCTCACTTGCATTGGTACATCAGTGAAATTTTTTCTCCAAGTCTAAAATTTATGCACATTTAATATGTTTCAGGTTATGGACATGCTAGGGCCTAGCTTATGGGATGTTTGGAATTCCTCAGGACAGGCGTGAGTACCCCAAGCTTATGAATTCACTGACTTTTTTCGTTTTTAAACTGATTTGTTTGTCTTAAAGGTTCTAATTATGAATTATACTAGGGAATTGATATTAGCATTCCACCTATTAGGTTTAAAGGTTCTAATTATATGAGTTATACCAGGGAATTGATATAAGCACTCCACGTGTTGTTTTTGACACTCCCCATTTTCTCACAAATACAAAAGTACCTTTTATGTGAGATACTCTTTTTCTTCCAAATGTCAAAATGGTACTTTCGTCTTTTTGATAACATGTGCAATGGCAATATTGGTAGGACTTTAATTTATCTTAAAACAAAATGCTACCCTTTATAGCAATTTTTAATTAGTTATGGAGTGATTCATCAATATAACATAACTAGTTTAAAAGGTGTCTGTTGTGGGGGTCCACAATTTACCTTCTCCCCTCATATGAAAAGGAAACAGGATATTTTTCTTTTAAGTCTGTCATATGTTATTTTTGGTAATTGATTATGAACTAATGCAGTTTAGGCAGTTGGATTTGTTTATTATGGAGACGTGTATGTTTGTTAATTGTTCCTTACGACCCCCCAGTTTCTTTCTTAAGATAGAAAGATTTAAATCTATGCAATATTTTCCTAATAAGTTTTTGGCATTTCTTCTGAAGTTTTGCAAATATTTTGTGAGTGAAACTAATAGTTACTAGCTGCTGTATTCTTAGCATGGCTTTGAGCAGTTTTTTCTTAGGGTAGAAATATTTGTCATTAAATTCCAAATAATGCAGTTTTTGACAAAGAATATTTTTTGTGGAAATGGTTATTTAATTTCCCCACCCCAAAAAAATAAAATAAAATTTCTTATCAATTAGCTTTGACGTGGTTATGAAATGAATTTCTCAGTGAATACTGAATCATTTGGATGATTACAGAATGCTGCTTATGTACTCAACTTTTTTCTTAGGTTAACGGAAATTTTAGTTTTTAGTAGAATGATTATCTTGCTTAGGTTAATGTTATCATATATTTGACTTGTTTCCATTTATATGTCTATATTTACAGGATGTCATCTGAAATGGTAGCTTGTATTGCCGTTGAGTCTTTGTCAATCTTAGACAAGATGCACTCAAGAGGGTATGATGCTACAAATTATCATCCTTCTCTCTAAACTTTCAAAATTATTGCAACTTTCTTGATGTTTTATGCGAGCTGTTTATCTTTCCTGCTAACCTTTTTTTTCCCGCTTATCTTTTATTGTAGCTAGATTCCATTTTTTTACTTCTCAGATATTATTAATCTAAGATGGTTATTGTTACTGGTTCTAGTTATGTGCATGGAGATGTAAAACCGGAGAACTTTTTACTTGGTCAGCCATCAACAGCTCAAGAAAAGAAGTTGTTTCTTGTTGACCTTGGGTTGGGTCAGTAAATCTAAATCATTTGTTAGAATAGCTCTCTTTTTTATTTCTCTGCTCCCCACTGATGCTTCTTTGACAATGAGTTGCAGCAACGAAGTGGAGAGAGAGTGCTGGCCAGCATGTTGAATATGATCAACGTCCTGATATGTTTAGGTGAAGTACTTTATAATTCTTGGTCTATGGCTTGCAGATTTAGGGCTTCTGTTTCCACAATTTTTTAAAAATTTTACCTGGTATTTTTCCAGAGGGACGGTTCGGTATGCCAGTGTACATGCTCACTTGGGAAGGACTGCTAGTAGAAGAGATGATTTAGAATCTCTTGCATATACACTCATTTTTCTTCACCGAGGCAGGTTGCCATGGCAAGGTTATCAGGTATTACTAGTAATCTGTATGTCCATATGACTGTTGGTAGAATCACTCTTTCTATTTGATATTCTCTTCGCTGAGCAATATATATGTTTTCATCTTTTAGGGTGATAATAAATCATTCCTAGTTTGCAAGAAAAAGATGGCTACTTCTCCTGAAATGCTATGTTGCTTCTGTCCTGCACCTCTAAGACAATTTCTTGAGATAGTTGTAAACATGAAATTCGATGAAGAGCCTAACTATTCCAAGTTAATATCTTTATTTGAGGGGTTGATCGGTCCAAATCCGGCTATCAGGCCGATAAACACAGATGGTGCTCAGAAGGTGATTTTGTTAATTTGATTTATAGTCATAGTTTCATAACCCCCCTGCCCCCCAACACGCCAAAAAAGAAAAACCGGATATATGTTATTGGATTTATAGTCGCTATTCTGTTATCATTGGCAGATTATCTTCCAAGTTGGCCAAAAACGGGGTAGATTGAATCTTGAGGAAGATGACGATGGGCAGCCTAAAAAGAAAGTTCGCATGGGAGTTCCTGCAACACAGTGGATATCAGTTTACAATGCCAGACTACCTATGAAGCAGAGGTAGACACCTGATTCATATTATGTTGCTACCCATGGAGTAAATGAATTTCATTCTTCTGTATATTCGTGTTATAATCTTTAAACTGCCAAGCAATTGGGTTTATCTAGAATGGTTTATTGAATGATTAGGTATCAATGTGCATTTGACTTTTTATCCTAGAGGTGGCAAATGGGTTGATTAGATGGGTAATGAATAAAATTTAATGGATAATGGGTCGTTAATGGGTCGGGTCACTAATGGACAATTTTAGATGAATAATAAGTGGGTAATAATGGATATGGATAAAACCCATCAACGCATATAACACCCAAAACTGAACTATTTTTTCTGTGGGATAACTGGGGAGCTCATGTTGCGTTTTGTGCCATCTGGTATATACGTTCAATTGGTCAAATATATATAATTTTAATAACCGTCAGGTGGCAGATTTATAGACTATGGAAACTCTATATACTAGTTTGACTAAAATTCAAGTTTGTAACTAATTAAAGTTTATGATATTTTGGCCATCTGTTAAGTTTGTATGACTTTTGAATCCAAACAAATAAACAATAAGTTTTAGCATAAATAAAAATCAAAATTGGACACTAATATTTTAGGATGTTAATTAAAATTTGATAAAACACATTAATTCGTTTCAGTTCAGTTTTTCTGTTTCTGCAATCAATTCCACTCCTTTTAAGATTGTTATGATTTGCAGTATATATACACACACACACGCACTCATACATACACCTGCAACACGTCACCCACATTAACACAGAAGGCAGTGGGTTCAAAATTCTCTCTAAACCCAATCCTGTTGCTGGTCTGATGATAATGATGGAAGGAGGAAGCTGGTGATGTGGCCCGATTGAGAGGTGGATAGCGATGAGCCGAAGGAGCGAGTCTCTTTTTATCAACGTCCCCAATTTTTAGTTTACACAATTAATGAATTTACCCATCTAACCCATTTATTTAGTATTATCCATTTAGCCTAACCCATTTAAAACTCATCAAGATGAATGGATAATTTTACCCATTTAATTATTGGTTGATGGACAGGTTAATGGGTATTAGTAAAATTTTGCCAGCTCTAGTTTATCCTTATCCTTACCATTAAAACTCAGTGGATCCCACCATTGCGATTTAATTCTGAACATAGACGAGAGAACCAAAACTTTTCCTAGTTTTAGTACATTCAAAACCTCAATATGAAACTATTATGCTTGTCTAAACGTTTACTTTACCCCATGAAAGTATAATGCCTGCCTAAATTCTTACTTAACCTGAAAAATGAAGAGTTCAATTTATCCGAGAATGATCCAAACCAAGAACTAATCTTATTCTGACTATCCAAGCCTAAAAAATAATGTTTAGGCTGACGAGGTTTGTGCCAAAGGAAAACCTTTACATATAGGGAAACAAGCTTAACATGCAGACACTATCACTTTGTTAGATTGTTGGATCCATCCTTGTTTAACGTAGACATAGGATATCTTCTTACATCCAAAGATTATAATTTATTGATCCTTGTTTCTGTAATCCGGTTAACATCTCATAACTATCAGCTGTGTTTTAATAGTTTCCATTTTTTTTAAATAAAGAAAAATTGATTTCCTGGCCTATGTGGTTTGAATGATTAAATGTCTCATACCAATACTGGCTCTGCATTTGCAGCTTTCATCTGTCAGCCCATTCTATTCAGGGCCATACTTCTCTTTGTTGGTCAAATATCACTTTAAATCACTTTAAATAATTGGAAAGCAAGCTTATCTGTATTCATTTCTGAGTGTTTTACTAATACAATATTCCTTATTAGAAATTGCGACTTTCACTTTGAACTGTAAGAGTCCTCTTTGTTGTCATATGTTGCTGCATATTGTGAAAATATGTTCTCTGAAACCTCAATTGTCGACATTATTGGTGCTAAATTTTATTTCATAGGTTAATTCTGTCCATTTTGTTATTTTTCAACTGTAAAATTGCAATATGTTGTTCTCCTGTTGTTTGATCTTATCATTATTGTCAATTATTTTGCCCATTAATCCTCATATTTATGCATGCTTGTTTTCATTTCATATGAACATAACATTCTTCTGGCTTTCCTGAATAGATTAGGAATATAAATATGGATATATCAGACAAAAAAAAAAAATTTCTTTGCTAACATATTGTGTCAGGATCACAAGAGCAAGGCTAAACTGGGGCATAGCTAAAATAGTTAGTATATTCTAGAGTTGTATATTTTGTATGCACATGTAAGCAAATGGGTGATTAGTTAACACGTGTGTGAAGGATAAGAGAGTTGTGTAGGTTAGGAGTATATAGATTTTCAGTATGTGATAGCTATATATATATATATGTGTGTGTGTAGAGGGAAGAGTAATTCCCAAGTTTTGATATTATGCATTTTATGAATGAATTGAGTAAAGCTTTCAGTTACTCCATTTCTATCTCTTTCTCTCTGTATCTGATAAACACACTGAGTATTCACTCACTGTGTTCTTCTCCTTCTTCCTCCCTTATTCTCTCTTAATTCTCTTTTATATCCTCTATCTCTGTTTCTCTCTAAATTTCTAGTTAGACCACAACTAGGGCCTTACAAATTGGTATGAGAGCTCAAGTTTTATCCAAACTCATCATCTTCTTCCTTCTAATACTCTGTATTATTCTCTATCTTCAACCTCTGAAATCTTCTCTTCTTCAAAACTAATCTAAACTCTACCCCTTCTACTCCCTTTTACTCTTCAAACACTACCTAGAACCAGCCCAGAAACATCAGCAACAACTTAGAATCACAACTCCAAAGCAGCAGAAAAAGCCACTTCGGAGGCTCCGTTTTGTGGGAAAACCTGCAAATCAGCAATTTGAAGTGTTAATACATTGTTCCAGGTAATAATCACTTCCTTCTTACTCGTTTCAGTCTTATAGTAGTAGCCCATAACATATTTCTCATAAACATCAACACCCTAACATGTTTCAATCCATATTTTACTTCTTCTTCTTGGTCGGGAATAATTTTCAGATTCTCTGTTATAGCCTTGTTTGATCTGTAATTGTTTGTGTTTGTGAGGCTTGAATTACCTTATTAGCATACTTGGCATCAGTCAAACAATCAAAAAATAAAAAAACTCCAAAATCTAGTTCTTATTTCAAATCTCAGCCTATTTACGAACAGTTTCAGCTATATTCTTATTGTTTACACTTATTACTGCAGTAGTAGTTGGTGTTTATGTAAAGTTTTGTACTCTTTGGTGCATAGCTTGTTTTGTGTGGTCATTTACTCATTAAAATTCAACTAAGCAGTAGGTAGTTGAATTTAAACATTGTTCTGTATTGGATACTCAGTTTGTTTCATTGAGGAAGTCCACTTCTCGCTCAAATAGCTACTCAAGCTCACTTACTCTCATTCAAGTAGTATTACTACTACTTGAAATTAAATTGCAAACTCAGAATCACACTTGTTTTGTGATTCCTATCTATTCTCTGTGAACATGGCTGGACCATCACAAATATTGCAGCAAGACCTTCTGAGTTACTGGGAATAGACTAATGAGGAACTGCAATTCATTGATGAGAAGATGGATTACTTCATGAGTGGGTGGGATGAATGAGTTGTTGTAGCAAAAAGGCTCAGATAATGAAGAGGGGTTTGAAAATCCTTTTGGGAACAGGGAAAGGGGCAAGAGGCCTGTTCATATGGGGCAAAGGAGAGAGAAGGGCTTCTTTAGAGACCCTAGACATGCTAAGCAAGAAAGAGCAAGGAGACATGAAGATGATACTTAATGGAGGAGGAGGAATCAAAATGGTGATGTTGATGAAGATGGGAGAGAACCAAAATGGTGATGTTGATGAGGGTGATGATGTTAAGAGTTGGATTCAAGATTTTGAGGAGTACTTTAGCATCTATGGAATCAACTCCCAAGGGAGGATTGCCATAGCTGGGATGCATCTCCATGGCTCTCCAAAATATTAGTACAAGTCTTATGTTGGGCTTACATGGAGGAAGTTTGCAAGTAACTTCACTGTGAGGTTCGTTGAGGCAGGTGTGGATTCAAACTACTAAAACAAGTAAGCACTGTGAATGCTTACTATGATGAGTTTGAGAGGCGCAAGAGGAGATTGCTTGAAAAGTTGCCTCACTTGAGGATTTCTTTGTTGGGAACTTTGTTGATGGACTTAATAATGAAACCAAAAAGATGGTAAAGCTAGTAGACCCTCAGACACTTTCTCAAGCCTTCAAATAAGCTAAGTTCTATGAGAGTCGTACTCCCAAACCTGCCAATTGCTATCCTAAAGCCCAAACCCCTTACCAAAACAATCAACCAAACTCAAAGAAGGACCTCCCTACACCTCCTTTAACTTAAACACCATTACTCACCTATCCCATAAAAGAATTCAATAAACCTAAGCCCATTACTGCAGCCCAAAGAGATGAAAGGAAAACAAAAGTCCTTTGTTTTTATTGTGATGAGAAGTATACCATGGGACACCAATGTATGATTCCCTCGAATTTCATGATCACTTGTGAGTATTTCCAGAACTGTGAGGACTCTCAAGAATGTGAGGAATACTCTGGACCCCCTCCGTTTGATGAGGAACCTGAGCCTACCCAAATAAAGGAGAATGCTAAGGGAATGCTACCTTGTGTAATATGCAAATTCAAGAAGAGGGAAATGGTGGTCAAGTCTTGATTCTCAAAGGAAAAGTGAAGGAAAACAACTGATGATGCTAGTAGATAGTGGTAGTAACTTAAATTTTCCAAGTGAAAATATTGAAAGGGCACTAAATTGCCCTATACATACCCTATTACTATCACTTTTCCTAATTGCGAGGAATTTCATAGTAGGGCATGGTGCCCATGGTTTACATGGACTTTTGAGACTCACAGTTTCAGTACACCCATGTGGATCATTAAGTTGTAGAAACATGATGACATTCTGGGAGCTACATTGATGAAGCAACTAGCGGTAGTTCATTTCTACCATAACCAACTTATCATGAATTTTTTGTATGATGGGGAAGAAACACAATTGCAAGAAATAAGGAACCAAAAGTCAACAGAACCTATAAATTCCCCAACCTACAACTGCTTAACCATAGCCCAACTAGCTTGGATGTCTCAGATAGTTGAAAGTTATGAAGGGGGATGGTAATATTTCCCAAGTTATAGCTTAGTTAGCAGCTACAAAAATGGGACCTAATGAGTTTGAATTAGTCCATGGATTTCTCAAGTACAAAGGTTGATGGGTGATAGGATTCCAAAGGGAGATGAGGAAACAACTATTTGAAGAACTCCATGAAAAAGGAGTTGGGGCCCACTCAGGAACCAGAGCTACTCTAAAAAGGATAGAGTCGTACTTCTAATGGATTCGGATGAAGAATGATGTAACCAAATGGGTGGCTGTTTTCTAAGCATGAAAATGTGAAGAGTCCTGGGCTCCGCCATCCATCCAATCCTTGAACAACCTTGGAAAGATATAGCTATAGACTTCATTATTGGGCTTCCTAATTCTAAGGGATATGAGGTGATTTGGGTGATAACAAACATGTATAGCAGGAGCTCCCATTTCTTACCTCTCAGCCATCCCATCTCTGCCAAAACATTGTCCCAACTATTCTTTGAGAATTTTTTTAAACTACATGGGTTTCCTAGTTCCATTGTAACTTTGTAAGTGATAGGGACCCAATCTTCTTAAGTGACTTTTGGCAGACCCTTTTTAAACTTGCAGTAACAAGGCACCACATTAGTACTTCCTATCATCTTCAAAGTGATGGAAGCATTGAGAGAATAAATCAATGTTTAGAGCAATACCTTAGAAGCATGTGCAACCACTCACCAAATAATGGAGTTCTTGGTTACCTATGGCAAAATGGTGGTTTAACACCACTTTCCACACTTTTCTACAAAACCACACCCTATAAGATTCTGTATGGACGTGACACTGTATACCTACTATTGCAACAAAAGTTGGTTCAAACACACTATTGCAACAAAAGTTGGTACAAACATTGCATTAATTGAAGATATCCTTGCTGAAAAACAGCACCAAATGGAGGTTCTTATGGAAAATTTAACCAAAGCACATCAAATGATGAAGAGTCAGTCTGATGAGGGAAGGACTGAAAGAGAGTTTGAAATTGGGGACTTGGTATATTTAAAGCTACAGCCCTATAGACAGAGCTCAATATGAATGAAAAAGAACATGAAATTGGCTCCAAAGTTTTACCGGCCTTTTAAAATTCTTGAAAAATGTGAAACTATGGCATACAAGTTAGGGCTTCCAAGCACTTCAAGGATACATCCCATCTTCCATGTCTCACAATTCAAAAAACATCTTGGAACAACTCGGCTAAACTCACAGCTTCTTGAGGTTAATCAAGAAGGGCAGTTTTATTCAGGACCACTAAGAACATTAAAACAAAGAAGAATTTACAGAGGAAGCAAGGTCATTTATCAATATTTGGTATAATGAAAATATTGCAGCTTGGAGGAAGCTACCTGGGAAGATGAAGACCTGCTCACCTAATGAATTCTCTTAAGGAGGGAATGTCAGGATCACAAGAGCAAGGTAAACTGGGCATAGCTAAAATAGTTAATATATTTTAGAGTTGGATATTTTGTATGCACATGTAAGCACATGGGTGATTAGTTAGCATGTGTGTGAAGGATAAGAGAATGGTGTAACTTAGGAGTATTTACATTTTCGGCATGTGATAGCTATATATATATATATATATATATATATATATGTAGAGGGAAGAGTAATTCCGAAGTTTTGATATTATGCATTTAATGAATGAATTGAGGAGTAAAGCTTTCAGCTACTCTATTTCTATCTCTCTCTATGTATGTCACGAACACAATGAGTATTCAATGTGTTCTCCTTCTTCCTCCCTTATTCTCTCTTAATTCTCTCTTATATCTCTCTCTTTGTTTCTCTCTAAATTTCTAGTTAGGCCATAGCTAGGGCCTGACATATATTTAATATACAGATCCTCTCTCTAGAGATTGCGAGTAGTGAATAGTCTTTCAAAGCTGCAAATCTTAAGAAATATGCTCGAGAAGAATGGTTATCCTGGGCATAGTTACAATATAATACATATTATTTATTCCAAAATACTTTTAATAATGTATTCTGGACATTTTTAAATTTTTAATTGGTGACTGGTCTAGAGAGATGATTGATCCTCAGTGCACATATGTAGTCGGTGAATGAACTAATGTGACGATTGAACCTTGGTGCGACTGAAGGATGGATCACCATATTCAAGTATTTCTTCTCTGTGTGGAGAGTTTCTTCCTTGCTTCACTATGTGGTTCAAGTATATTTACCATTCTTATTGCTATGGATATTCACTGCTATGTGTCTTAACAAGCTGTTCATTGCTTCTGTTCTTAGGTATCATTATAATGTCGCGGATGCAAGATTGGGACAACATGTGGAGAGAGGAAATGCAGATGGTTTACTTATAAGTAGCGTTGCATCATGTTCCAATTTGTGGGCTATCATTATGGATGCTGGTACTGGCTTCACAAGCCAAGTATATGAGTTGTCTCCATTCTTTTTACACAAGGTTGGCTACTCTTCCATATGTGTATGCATTCCTTTCTTGCATTGTTTTCGGATGATTATGGGACAAACAATTTATTTTGATGGCCAAAATGTTGCAGGAGTGGATTATGGAACAATGGGAGAAGAACTATTACATTAGTTGCATTGCTGGTGCTAACAATGGAAGCTCACTTGTGGTGATGTCTAAAGGTTTGTTTGCTTTAGGAGTTCTTGATATAAATTGACGGTGCTCTATATCTGATGCTTATTCCTGTTGTTTCTTACATGCCTAAAGCACTGGGTTTCTTTTGTTTGGTTATTCTTTTTTTCTTGTGATAAAATATTTTCTTTGATTTCTTTCGTAGATTTTTGTGAAGACTTGTTATCGTCCACCTGCTTTATAATTTTTGTAACTCATTCTTAACGAAATATTCTTCTCTTTTATCTACAAAATAAATAAATTGTCTGGTTAGGATATTCTAGTACTGTACATAAGTGCCAAGAAATCTTTGTAAACAATGCTGAGCGGGATAGGAACAGGGGCAAGCCTGGTGCCAAAATTAGTGTTTTCTTATGATAAATAATTTTTTCATCCAAGGGTTGACACTTGAGTGCCCCTTTTCTACTGATTGGAACAGGCTGATGGAGTCTTACCCGTGACTCTCACTAGAATTCATTCTCTATTATTTTTGACTTATAAGTTGTTTAGTTTGAGTGGCTGCAGGTCCACTATGTTTAAAAAAAAAAAATTCAGGTATTGCTTTTGATGTGCATTAATTAGTCTTGATATTTGACTAATTGTCAAGATTTTTTTTTTCCTCCATAACATGCAAATAATTCTTTTCAAGAGTATTTTCTTGATGTGCATTAATAAGTTGTTGATTACTACTTCCGCTGGGATTACCTTTATGTTAGTATTCTTGCTCCTATTTTGGTATTAATTGAGTTTCCTTACCACTCCCTCTTTTATTCTTCCCCATACTTGCATACAGAATCCCAATTCTGAGGGTTTATTGTTGTAGCACTTTTTTTTATCTGCTAAGCTTTTTATCTCAGCTTTGAAGCTATAACCAAATCCTGTAGGCACCCAATATTCTCAACAGTCTTACAAAGTAAGTGACTCGTTTCCCTTCAAGTGGATAAACAAGAAGTGGAGAGAAGGGTTCCATGTGACCTCCATGGCTACTGCTGGTACCCGATGGGGTGTTGTCATGTCTCGCAATGCTGGCTTTAGTGATCAGGTTGAAATCTCATTCTCAATCTCATTAATTCTTCTTGTACTTCAAGGGACAGCAAGTATCAACTTTTTAAAAAATAATTCTGTTTGTAAATGGAGGTTCAATAAATAGAAAAAGTCTTTTATGGGACCTCTCTGAAAGTTTTTCAACGACAATTCATTAACTTCTTAAAGTAGTTTCTCTTTTGAAATTTTTATGTTTTTATTGCTGTTATCTCACAATACTAAAAATATCTAGACAGAACAAGATATGGGAACATATTTGTTTAACTAGAGCAGAATGCTGAATGCCGAATGCTATATATCATTTTATGTAGAGGACTCAACTGTAGTAACCAAGATTGGAGTTTGTTAACCCTATTGATAAATAGTAAAGCACTATATACTGATTACAAAGGCTGGGATTGCGACCATGTTTCAAGTTCTTTCTTCTATTATATATCATGTCACGAATGGCTTTCTCTCAAGGCTTGCCTGTGGTTTCATAGGTTGTCGAGCTGGATTTTCTGTATCCTAGTGAGGGCATTCATAGGCGTTGGGATACTGGCTATCGAATTACATCAACAGCTGCAACTTGGGATCAATCTGCTCTAATCTTGAGCGTGCCCCGCCGCAAACCAAGCGATGAAACTCAGGAAACGTTACGCACATCTCAGTTTCCAAGCACACATGTTAAGGTAAATACTAGGTGAAATTCATGATATATTTTGTGGATCATGTTGACTGCATTCACACTTGAGAGGTATTCATTCCATATTTAATTTAACTTAAGACTCTCTGCCGCATATTCAAGGATTATTATTATTATATTTTTCCTGGTTCGCTTTAGGATTCTAATATCTTGTACTGCTTTCATGTTTGAGTTTGACGAGAGCAGCTGGTGACAAAAACACACACTTACTATTCAAAAATTACATTTAAAAGGTGTTTGGTAAATTTCCTTTAGGTGGCAGACTTTCTTTTTTGGATGCAATTGCACTTTTAGGATAAATTGCTTGTTTATAAACTTCAAAAATTGCAAAAATGAACTCCAAAAGATTGGTCGTGGTTCAGTGGGTTTAAAAATTATTTTCCGAAAGAGACATGGATTATTAATAAGCAACAGTTATGCTGTTATATGCATCACCATAATAAACAAATTATTATATGTTATTATATTATTTCTATCTTGTATTTGCCGAGAATGGTGGGAAATTATATGGTGATTTGTCTTGGGTTTTTGAAATACTTGTTGAAAGATTTCCCATCAATATGATTCTAAGAATTTCAGCTGTAGATTTTAATATTTATAAACTTTGGTACCAGTTGTGAAATATTTGTGAGCATTTTTAGTAAATTAGTTTCTTTATATATATATATATATATATATATATATATATATATCCTAAGGAAGAAATGTGAGGCTTAAAATTTATAATATTTTAATCAATTTTATGTGCAGGAAAAATGGGCAAAGAATCTCTATCTTGCTTGTATGTGCTATGGACGAACTGTTTCTTGAGCCTTGTTTTACATGCAAGGATAATGTGCTCCTTGAAAGAATCTAACTAGGAGCCAATTCAGTGTTTTTTCCCCTTGTTTCAAAAAGATATTTTTCAGTCTTGTGTAGTGTAAAAATTTGATGTTAGCGATATCTGCATCACAGATGAAATCGTATTAGTTGTGAAAATGATTTATACCCAAGCCGTATGTCTGGCTAGTCTACACAGCTCTCGCACACCCACATTCGTTAAATTTCTTGTATGGTGATTTATATTAGCGAGATGAATGCTGGTGCGTGCTAGATTGCTAGTTGGTTTACTTGGTGGAACTACATTATTTGACGTGCGCCTGTGTCTTATGTTAAAAATACAGTTTGCATAATAGAAAATGTGTTTGATACGGACGGGTGTTTGTCTATTGGTGCACTTGCGTTAGATTTGCTACACTAATCCATGGATCCGGTTAGCATGAAATTATTTTTTTAGTAAGTTGGTCAATTGACTTATCGGTTGGATCAGCGGTCAAAAGATTAACTTGAATTTTGATTAAAATCATGTCTAACTTATTAAATGACCTTAAAAACCATATAACACGTAATTCAAATAATACAGATGATGTAAAATAATAATAATAATAATAAAACATTATAATAATAATGTTGTAACCATTTCTTGGGTAATTCAAATATTAAAACATTGTGTATTAAATTAGTATAAATAAGTTAAAATGGGTTAAATACATTTTCCCCACTACTAGGGGTCGATTTACAAATGCATCATCGAACTGGTAATTTTTTTACGGTCAACTAATTGAGCTATATATTATTTACAAAAAGTGATTTTTCTGTCTGTCTGTTAACTATTTGATAAAAAAATGACGTGGCAATACGTGGCAGATGAGAGAAGCTGAGTTAGATAACTAATTAAATTAAATTATACTCAATTCTATAATAAATAATTAAACAAAATATAAATCAATTTAATATACATAACAAATAATTAAATTAAATTAAACTAATTAACTAATAATAAAATAAATTAATGAATAATTTTTACAAATGTATTTATATAAATTAACAAAATATAAATCAAATTAATATACATAACAAATAATTAAATTAATTAATTAATAATAAAATAAATTAATGAATAATTTTTACAAATGTATTTATATAAATTAATTAATTCATAATTTTTAAAAAAATTAATTTTACTCTAAAAATATATAATTATCTAATATTTTGAAATTGGGGGATTATTATTATTATTATTATTATTTTATTTTTTTTTCTTCTTTTTCTTCATCACCACCACCACCACCGAACCCAGTTCTTCTTCTTCACCCGCCACCGCCACCGTTCTTCTTCTTCTTCTTTTGCGTTCCCCCGCCATCGTTCCCATCTACCGCCGACGCCACCACCGACACCTCCGACACCACCTCTTTCTCTGTTGCTAATGCCAGATCTGGTCAGATCCGATTTAATAACGCCATCAGATCCGGCGACCATGGAATCCGACGATCAAACCACCATGGAGAGGCCTTTTTTCAGATCTAGATCTGAACTAGCCACCATGGCTGGAGCATATATTTTCCTAATCCTAATTATCAACTTGAAATTAGAGTTTTGATAGTTGAATAAAAATTTAAAAAATATGAATTTATTAATTTTATATAAATATATTTGTAAAAATTACACATTAATATATTTTATTATTAATTAATTTAATTAATATATTTTATTTAATTACTTTATTTTTTAAATATATTTTTAATTAATTTAAATATTTGTTAATATATTTAATATTTATTTAATGATTTCATAATATCAATAATAATTATATTAGTTTTCAAAAATAAAATAATAATTAATTTTCAAAATTTTAGTTATATTTTTGAAGTTTGAATTTATTTTATAAATTTTAAATTTTAATTTATGCTTATTATAAAATACTTATGAATGATGTTAAAGACATTACTCAAATTCAAAATTTATCCAATTCTTTTTATTTATATAATATATGTAATTTATCTTAATAAAGTAACGTGTCGACATTTATATGTTTTATTACTAATTTTAGTTTTATATCAAGAGAGGTTAATTAAATTAATGAATTTAATGAGTTATTTAAATTAAAAGAAAATTATATAATTATGTGTAATTTATATAATTTATTTAAAATTATACAAATATTCATGATTAAAATAAAATTTAAAAATTATTTTATTGTAGTACTTTTTATTTTGAATGTATTATTTTATTTTATTTATTTGATTTTAAAACGACTTATATTAAAAAACGGATGAAGTACATAAAAATATGTGATATGACACGTATTTTAAATAGGTAATTGTTGAATTTACAACACTTTTTGTTATTTCTACAACAAAAGTGTCACTGTAGATGTATATAAGAACGGTGAAAAACTGTTTATAGATCTATAAAGAACACTTTGTTGTGAAAATAACAATTTCTGTTGTGGATTTAATAATTTCCAAAAAATATTGTCACAAAGTGCAAACAATAAAAGTAGAGTATTAATCTATTTTACGAAAAAGACATTTATTTATGGCCAAAATCTATTTGATAACGTGGAATTTTAAGTAATAAGATAAAATAAAGTAGTACTAGACGATAAAGATGGCTCAGTTCACAGAGTCACTACTAAAAACAAAAGCTTTGGGGTAGTAGATTGCCCATTTCAAGTGGCCCACAAACTTTTTTTTTAAATAAAATGTTACTACTTGTGAGGCTTGAACACAAGACTTGTAAGTAAATAAACAAGAGTTCAAACCAACTAAACTACAACAACTATTTATTTTTAATGCAATCTTCAATATATTTTAACTATATTTGAAAATTATAAAACTATTAAACTAACAATTATTAGTTTAAGTTAGATAATATAATTATAAAAATTTAAAATTATCTATATATTAGTATTAATTACAATTATTTATTATTTTTAAAATTAAATAAATTATATTAATTTTAAAGAATCAAATTTGATTATATACTTTGTGTGAGACCCCAGATTTTATCAATAAAGATTTAAATTTTATTTAAATAATTTTTAATATTATGGTGTGAATTTGAGATAATATTATAGTTGTGGGTAGTATTTATAAATTTTGCAAAAAATGCAAGTGGTTATATTATATTCGATTGGTCTGGGAATATCTGGTTTAGCGAGGAATATTCGTACAACTACTCAATCATTGGTGGACCTATTAATGTAATTATTATCGGATTGAGAAAACGACAAAAATAATTTATCAAATAACGGCGGAAGTTTTACCTGGTTATCGCTTGTTGAACTACTCAGAAGTAAAAAAAACGAATACGTGTGGTTGCATAAAGAAGACACCAGATTGATTATCGACGCTTATGTGAGAAGTTTCACGGTTTGATTCCATTATCACGATTAATAATATGAATTATTATAGCGATAACGACGTTTTGTTTTATTCGTATTATTAACGTAATAAAATGTAAACATCTCTTTTATATAAAATAGAATACTTTATTAAAGTTTATTCTATAAATAGAATATATTATATTTTATTATGATAGTGTTGCGTAGTAGATTTTGTGATAGTGTTTTGCAGATAAGATTGCATATAATGTTTGCATAGTAAAAAATATTTTATATAAATAGAATATATTATATTTTATTTAAAAGATTTTTCTTTAAATATGAATAGTCGATTAAAAGTAAATCAATCTGGACCATTCATGGATTAATTACTTATGCATTCCATTTTCCTATAAATAAGCTCATTCCTTCATTATTTTCTTACGAATTCATTCAAACTCTAGAGAGAAATTATAGAGAGAAGTTTATAGAGAGAAAATTATAGAAAGAAGAAGAGTATTCTCGCTACTTCACTACTTCTATATTCGGTTCTTTTTTACGGTAGAAGGGTGTTATTCTTTCTTCTCGAAGAGAACTTCATTATTCCATTCATTATTATTCTGTTGGAATAACTTTGTAAAAAGTGGTATACCCTATACATAACTCAGATATGCACATGCAAGATACCCTATACTTGGTGAAATCCTTATGTTATTCCATCGCTTATTATTCATTGGAATAACTCAGATATACGCTGATTTACCCTATACTTGGTGACATTCTTCTATTATTCCATTGGAACATTGTAAGACCCCAAACTTTTATAAATAAAGATGAATTTTTCTATAAATATTATTTTTGAATATTATGGAATAACTTTGATATAATGTTATAGTTGTGGGTAATATTTATAAATTTTGCAAAGTATGCAAGTTGTTATAAAATATTCGTTTGGTCTGGGAATATTCTTTTTGTTGGGGAATATTCGTATAATGGCTCAATCATTGGTGGACCCCACAATGTAATTATTATTCGGATCGAGAAAACGACAAAAATATTTTATAAAAATAACTATGGAGGTGTTACTGAATTAAACTGTTGAACTACCCGTTGGTAAAATGCGATGAATACGCAGTAGTTGACGTAGTAGCACACTCAGATTGATTATTGATGCTTACGTGAGAAGTCACACATTTATGCTCAATTATTGCTACAAGATAATTCACGCATCATATCTCTTATATTATTGATTCAATTATTGTCACAAGATTATCATCGTATAATATGTTATAGTATTAAATCAATAATTGAGACGACAAGTTATAAATGATTAATAATTGTTGAAAGATTAAATATGTGTTGATGAAAAAAAAATGATTTGTGGTAAGTTTGATTATTTTATGGGGGCTCATATGTCATCATCTAAGAGTCTCTTCGTCAATAGTATTTACTTCGCCAATAGTAATTACCTTCACAATAGTAATTACCCTTGTGAATAGTATTTACCTTCGTCAATAGTAAATTACCTTCGTCGATAGTAATTACCCTTGTGAATAGTATTTACCTTCATCAATAGTATTTACCTTCGTTAATAGTAATTACCTTTACCAGACGTCGAACCACTTGTCGTTTCACATTATTCTGAGCGCCGAACCACTTGTCGTTTCACATTACAAAGGCTAAACCACCAATTGCGTCGAGCCACTTGCGCTTTTCACACGGCGGTGCTAAGCTAGAAATCTTCTATAAATAGAGGCCTAGGGCTTCATTATTTTTCACGAATTCATTCAAGCTATATAGAGAGAAAGTATAGAGAGAATAAGAGAAAGAAGAAGAGTATTTTATTCTTACTACTTCGCGAAGATTCAATCTCCTACCAAATGTAAGGGGTGTTATTCTTTCTTATTCATGAAGAGAAGCTGTTGTTATTCCATTGCTTATTATTCATTGGAATAACTTTGTATAAGTGGTTTACCCTATACTTGGTGACATTCTTCTATTATTCGTTGGAACATCCATCGTGTGTTTTACACAGGACACGGTTCCGTCTTTATTATTATTACATTGGAACATCACATGCGTGTGTTTTACAGGACTGGTTAAAATCTTTATTATTACTCGCTGAACATCACGCTCGTGTGTTTTACAGGACTGGTTCCGCCTTTTTTATTATTACGTTGGAATATCCTATCGTGTGTTTTACACCGGATCCGGGTTCCATCTTTATTATTCTGTTGGAACATCCCGCTTGTGTGAATTTCACCGACACGTTCCGTTATTTATTATTTCGTTGGAATAACACGTGCGTGCGATCTATCGCATGCATGGTGATTTCTTTTGTTATTCCATTCTTTATTATACCCGGTTGGTTAAAACTTTGACTTCTATACTCCATGAAATTAGTAGAATATCCTCGATATTTGCGTTTCATCCAAAGATCTTTTCATGGAAATATTCTTCCGATCATTCTTGAATTTTACTCTACAAAACGAAGATTCATGTTGATAATTTGGACGTTAATAATTCTTGAACTTGTTTTATTGAATTCTTATATCATTGTCATCATCCTCATGTTTATATTTTTTTGAAAGTCATATGTGGCCTGTAGTGCATAGATGGACTTGGTATGATTATGACCAGAGACTATTCGGTGTAATCATGACCGTAATGTTACAAATGATGTGATAAAAATCCTCAGTGGCAGTAGTGCATTGATGGACAGTTGTTGGCATGATCATGACCATTAATGAATACACAAATATTCTTGGCCCGTAGTGCATGAATAATTGTGGTCGTTGATCTTAAAGAATATCCTTGGCCGTAGTGCGGGGTGATTCGATGATGTGAAATATTTATTAAAGTTTGAGTCTCATTTATAAACAGATGATGAAAAACCTTTTAAAACCTAAAAGATAGTAGACTTTATTTTCTACTTGACTCTTTTAAATGGATTCGATATTCACCGCTAGTTAACCGGTTGTCTATTGTATTTTATCGGTTTAACATTATTGAAGACTATTGATAATTTATTCGCATTATCTTAGTCATAATATTTCTTCTTGGGCTAGTTGAGCTCACCCTTTCTTTCACCGTTTTCTCTTGAAATGATAATATATTTGGGACGAGTCTGGGAAACGAGTGATGGTCTCAAGATAGCATTAGTAGTCCTCACTATTACGTAAAATAGTGTGATAATAATCAGTAATGAGGACTTTTGTTTGAGTTTGTATAATATCTAGTAGACGATATTTGTATTTAAACTCACGAGTTTATGTCGTATTATACACGCAGTTATGTTAATAAGTTGTATTTAAATTACGTACCATGTATAAGTGTCGACCCAAGATGGGTGATGTATACCTAATTTTGGGGGCGTCCACAACAGTATCGAGCTTAGGATATGATCCACAGCTAAGATGTGAGAATAGTACTAGAGAGGAGAGCGGGGAATACCTTCGCTAGTATGACCTACCTAAGTTTATGTGATATTTTATTGGTTGGTCGGAAGATAGGGATAATTTGTTACATGTCAATTAACCTTTTGTTTTGTGGCAAGATGTCGAAAATGACATCCGAGAATGTTGAGAATAAGAATGGAGCTATGAGCGATTGTTGATTCACCACATATCAATAATCGAGGATAATGTGCATCGAAGGCTACAATCCTCATGCAAAACAACAACACCGACCAAATAACGAATGATCAAATGTTCGGAGGCTTTTATGCGATTTATGCAACAAAGAAAGAGAGCGACTCTGCCCAAAACGTAGGTGGAAACACGGAAAACTCTCGGGCGGTCACCGCATTAAACAATTTAAGGATTTGGGACCAACAGGAGTTTAAGGGAGAGCAAAACCACTTGGCGGAAGCATGGATAAAGTAGATTGCCAAGATATTTGATGTCTTGGGATGCTCCGAGGAGCAAAGGTTCCTTGCCGCCTTTTATGTTCATGCTGAGAGGCGGATTCTTGGTGGGGAATCGGTAAAAGCGTACTCAACCAAATTGTCATCAAGATATCTTGGGAGAAGTTCCAGGGAGTCATTCAACGACATATACTTTCACGAAAGTATTGGCCACATGAAGGAGGTGGAGTTTATCAAGTTGGAACAAAACAATATGACCGTATGTAATACGAGGCAAAATTTGCGGAGTTATCACGGTTCGTCCCCACTGGTGGATAATGAAGAGAGAATGGCGCGAATGTTTTTAAGAGGTTTGAAGCGAGATACGTCAACATCTTATTTCTCATAAACCGTGTTTGTATTCAGATGTTGTAAATAGGGCTCGATTAGTGGAGAGCGATAATGAGTCAACGAACTAAAAGAGAAGCAATACAAGCAAAATTATAATACCAAATGAGAATAGTCATCGTGGCGGTGACAACAAGCGTGGAGGGAATCAACGGGCCAGATATGGTAACCACTTTTTGGTAATCGAGTACAAAACAATAAGAATGGACATTTCAAGAAAAGGAGATTCAACAATGATGGAAAGACGTCAAGACCAAAGACCCATTGTTAAGGAAGGAGAAAGACCACCTATCATATGCTTCAAATGCGGAGGAGAGGGACACATCGATCAAGCTGCGGCCATGCAGTCTCAAAGCATGTTATAATTGTGGAAGAGAAGGTCACTTAGCTCGATTTTGTCATTTCATCAAGACAATTCAAGCTAGGATGGAGGCACCAAAGGCCATCCCGAGAAAATTCAAACCCAGTAGTGCAAGGGAGAGCATTTGTTGTGACCTCCCAAAGAGCGAGGAATCCGAATGAGGTCATCACGGGTAAGCTTATCATAAACTCTAATGAAGTCTATACTTTATTTGATCTGGGTTCTACCTATTCTTTTATTTCTCCTACTTGCGCTCATCGATTAAATTTGACTCGGAGAAATTAGACTTTGACTTATCTCGTGGAAACTCCGTAGTGAGAGAAACCTTCATTACATCCTTTGTTTATAAGTCTTGTTTGGTTCAAATCGGTACCCTCACATTACCTGTCGATCTTATTTCATTAAAAATACTTGCATTTGACGTGATTCTAAGGATTGATTGGTTAACTACTTATCATGCAAAAATTAATTGTTTTCGTAAGGTTGTTAGCTTTCATATTCCTAATCAACCTATTATGCGAATTCAAACGACCAAACCATTAAAATCAATCACGGTCATCTCAAGCCATAAAGCTATTCGTTTATTGAAAAACGGATGTCAAGCTTTCTTAGCTCATGTCACAGATTTAAATAAAAATATGTCAGTTTTAAACGATATTCCTATTGTTAATAAATTTCCGACGATTCTCGAAGAACTTCTGGCCTACCCCCAGGCGTGAAATTGAATTTTGTATCGACCTTGAACCCCAGACAAAACCTATTTCCAAAGCCCCATATCGAATGGCTCTATTAAACTTCGTGGAGTTAAAGACCCAACTGCAGGAATTGTTAGACATTGGCTTTATCCGTCCTAGTACTTCTCCCTGGGTGCTCCCCATTCTATTCATGAAGAAGAAAGATGGGAGTATGCGACTTTGTATTGATTATCGGGGAGTTGAATCACGTCACCATCAAAAAAATAGGTATCCATTGCCACGTATTGATGACTGTTTGACCGATTCTGAGGAGCCAAATTCTTTTCAAAGATAGATCTTCGTTAGGATATCACCAATTGAAGATTAGAACCGTGACATTCCAAAGGCGGCCGGAACTCCGATGCGGGCATTATGAATTCTAGTCATGTCCTTTGGATTGACTAATGCTCCTACCGCCTTCATGGATATGATGAACCGAGTATTCAAGGAATATTTAGATCACTTTGTGGTCGTCTTTATTGATGACATCCTTATTTATTCCAAAAGCCGTGAAGATCATGAAAGCAACACTTGAGGTCGACACTCCAAAAGCTTCGTGAATATAAGCTTTATGCCAAGTTGAAGAAATGCGAGTTACGGCGTGAAGAAGTAGCATTCCTTGGGCACGTGGTATCAAGTCATGGAATATCCGTTGACCCAAAGAAAGATTGAAGCTATTCAAAGTGGAACAACCTAAATCGATGACCAAGCACGTAGCTTTCTCTTAATTTGGTTATTATCGGAGATTCGTGGAAGGATTTTCTCGAATCGCTATTCCATCGACTCGGTGACTCGGAAAGATACAAAGTTCGGTTGGAGCGAAGAATGTGAGAAGAGTTTTCAAGAACTCAAGAGGAGACTTATTTCAAAGACTGTTACGACAATACCATCCGGCTCGGAGGGATTTGTCATCTCTGATGATGCTTGAGCAAAGGGTTGGGATGTGTTCTCATGCAACATGGAAAAGTAATAGCTTTATGCCTCATGACAACTCAAAGAATATGAGAGGAATTATCCTACTCATGATCTAGAGTTAGCAATTTGTTGTCTTTGACTTAAAATTTGGAGGCATTACTTGTATGGGGAGAAAGTGGAGATCTTTACGGATCATAAAAGCCTCAAATATTTCTTCACTCTCAAAGGAACTCAACATGCGACAACGACGTTGGCTTGGCTGTTGAAAGATTATGATCATACCATCCAATACCATCACCGAAAAGCGAACGTGGTAGGCGACGCATTGAGTAGAAAATCATATGCAAGTACGAAGTGCGATATTGTCATTACGAAAGGCCCATTTTGTGTGACTTGCAAAGGATGGAGATAGAATTAAAGACTCGAGGACGATGTGATGATAAGCGAGTATACTGAGTAGAACCGACTTTAATTGATAAAGTTAAAGTCGCCAAGCTACGGACACTGGAAGTGATGCGTATGAGGAAGAAAGTGCAAGAAGGTGCTATGCGGAAGCAAGAATCGATGAAGAAGGAATACTTGAGTCAACTCCGGACTTTGTGTTTCTAACGACCACGATTTAAAGTATAATATCATGATGGAGGCACACAACACACCATTTGCAATCCATCTGGGAGTACCAAAATGTATCATGATATTTCGTCATACATTTTGGTGGAGCAATATGAAGAGAGAGATAGCGTTGTTTATCTCAAGGTGTCTAACTTGTCAACGAAAGTTAAAGCGGAGCATCAAGTACCAAAAGGTCCATTGCAACCACTTGAAATTCCGGAATGGAAGTGGGAGCACATTACCATGGATTTCACACGGTCTTCCTAAGGTTTCTCAAGGCATTGATGCGATTTGGGTCATTGTTGATAGGTTGACCAAGTCTCGCTCATTTCTTACCGACACGAGAAACTTATACACTTGAACGTCTTGCTCAGTATGTACATAAACGAGATTTTAAGATCGCATGGTATCTGGGGTATCCATAGTTTCTGATCGAGACCCAAGATTCACTTCACGATTTTGGGTTAGTTTGCAAAAAGCTATGGGCACAGATTTACGATTTAGCTCGGCATATCATCCTCAGACGGACGGACAGTCGGAGAGGACTATTCAAACTCTTGAAGATCTATTAAGACTCTGTGTCCTTGATTTCAAGGGACGTTGGGACAAGTTCTTACCATTGGTGGAGTTTTCCTACAACAACAGCTTATCAGCAAGTATTGGCATGGCTCCATTCAAAGCGTTGTATGGAAGAAAGTGTCGTTCTCCAGTATGCTGGGATGAGGTGGGTGAAGCAACGTTGTTGGGACCGGAGTTGGTACGTATGACTACGGAAAAGATTCAAACGATCCGACAACGTATAAAAACCTCACAAAATCGACAAAAGAGTTATCTTTGATCTTCATCGAAAGGGACGTGGAATTCGATATAGGAGATCATGTGTTGTTAAGAGTTGCTCCATGGAAAGGAGTTACAAGATTTGGAAAGAGAGGAAAACTTAACCTCGATTCATCGGTCCATTTTAATCCTTGATCGAGTAGGAGCTGTGGCTATAGACTCGCTTTTTCGCCAAATATGTCTCGTGTTCATAACGTTTTTCACATATCTATGTTACGTAAATATGTGAAAGACCCGAACCATATTATTGAGTTAGAACCGGACGAAATAGCGGAAGATTTGACGTATGAAGAGGTTCCTGTTCAAATTTTGGATAAGAAGGAACATATTCTACGCCCAAGGTTATACCTCAAGTCAAAGTTTTGTGGAGGAACCACGATGTTGAGGAAATGACTTGGGAGTTAGAATCGAAATGAAATCAAGGTATCCTTACCTCTTTGACATACTGTATGCGTACCCTAATTTCGAGGGCTAAATTTTATAAGAAGGGAGGTTGTAAGACCCCAAACTTTTATAAATAAAGATGAATTTTCTATAAATATTATTTTTGAATATTATGGAATAAATTTGATATAATGTTATAGTTGTGGGTAATATTTATAAATTTTGCAAAGTATGCAAGTTGTTATAAAATATTCGTTTGGTTCTGGGGAATATTCTTTTTGTTGGGGAATATTAAATACAATGGCTCAATCATTGGTGGACCCCATAATGTAATTATTGCTTGATTGAGAAACGACAAAAATATTTTATAAAAATAACTACGGAGGTGTTCTACAGTTAAAACTGTTGAACTACCCGGTGGTAAAAAAACGATATAAAGAATACGCGTAGTTGCATAGTAGCACACGGTATTGATTATTGATGCTTACGTGAGAAGTCACTCACCATTTATGCTCAATTATTGCTCTGAAGAATTCTTTGATCATATCTCTTATATTATTGATTCAATTATTGTCACAAGATCATCCGTATAATATGTTATAGTATTAAATCAATAATTGAGACGACAAGTTATAAATGATTAATAATTGTTGAAAGATTAAATATGTGTTGATGAAAAAAAAATGATTTGTGGTAAGTTTGATTATTTTATGGGGGCTCATATGTCATCATCTAAGAGTCTCTTCGTCAATAGTATTTACCTTCGTCCAATAGTAATTACCTTCGTCAATAGTAATTACCCTTGTGAATAGTATTTACCTTCATCGATAAGTAATTACCTTCGTCAATAGTAATTACCCTTGTGAATAGTATTTACCTTCGTCAATAGTATTTACCTTCGTTAATAGTAATTACCTTTACCAGACGTCGAACCACTTGTCGTTTCACATTACAAAAGCGCCGAACCACTTGTCGTTTCACATTACAAAAGCGTCAAACCAAATATCAAGCCACTTGCCTTTTCACACTAAGCAAAGTCTTAAGCTAGAAATCTTCTATAAATAGAGGCCTAGGGCTTCATTATTTTTCACTTAATTCATTCAAGCTATAGAGAGAGAAAGTATAGAGAGAATAAAGAGAAAGAAGAAGAGTATTTTGTTACTACATCGTCTTTGCAGTATTCAATCTCCTACCAAATGTAAGGGGTGTTATTCTTTCTTATTCATGAAGAGAACTGTTGTTATTCCATTGCTTATTATTCATTGGAATAACCTTGTATAAGTGATTTACCCTATACTTGGTGACATTCTTCTATTATTCATTGGAACATCCATGTCATGTGTTTTACAACGGACCGGGTTAAAATCTTTATTATTATTCATTGGAACATCCCATGCTCGTGTGTTTTACACAGGACCGGTTCCGTCTTTTATTATTCTCGTTGGAACATCCACATGCATGTGTTTTACACAGGACTGGTTAAAATCTTTATTATTCTGTTGGAATATCCTATTGTGCGTGTTTTTTACCGGATCCGGTTCCATCTTTATTATTCATTGGAACATCCCGCCGGTGTGAATTTCACCGACTGGTTCCGTTATTTATTATTACATTGGAATAACACATGCATGTGGTCTATCGCATGCATGGTGATTTCTTTTGTTATTCCATTCTTTATTATACCCGGTTAGTTAAAACTTTGACTTCTATACTCCATGAAATTAGTAGAATATCCTTGATATTTCGCGTTTCATCCAAAGATCTTTTCATGGAAATATTCTTCCGATCATTCTTGAATTTTTACTCTACAAAACAAAGATCATGTTGATAATTTGGACGTTAATAATTCTTGAACTTGTTTTATTGAATTCTTATATCATTGTCATCATCCTCATGTTTATATTTTTTGAAAGTCATCCGTGGCTCAGTAGTGCATAGATGGACTTGGACTGGTATGATTATGACATCAGAGACTATTCGGTGTAATCATGGTAGTAATGTTACAAATGATGTGATAAAAATCCTCGATGGTAAGTAGTGCATTGATGGACGATTGTTGGCATGATCATGACTATTAATGAATACACAAATATTCTTGGCCCGTGAAGTGCATGAATAATTGTGGTCGTGATACTCAAAAGAATATCCTTGGTAGTAGTGTAGGGGTGATTCGATGATGTGAAATATTTATTAAAGTCGAGTCTCATTTATAAAGCAATGATGAAAAACCTTTAAAACCTAAAAGATAGTAGACTTTATTTTCTACTTGACTCTTTTAAATGGATCAGATATTCCGCTGCGGTTAAACCTGGTTATCTATTGTATTTTATCGGTTTAACATTATCAAGACTATTGATAATTTATTCGCATTATCTTAGTCATAATATTTCTTATTGGGCTAGTTGAGCTCACCTTTTTTTCACCGTTCTCTTGTGAAATGATAATATAGCCGGGACGAGCTCTGGGAAACGCAGTGATGGTCCCGAAGATAGCATTAGTAGTCCTCACTATTCGTAAAAATAGTGTGATAATAAGCTGTAATGAGGACTTTTTGTTTGAGTTTGTATAATATCTAGTAGATTTATATTTGTATTTAAACTCACGCAGCTTTATGTCGATTGTACACGGCGCTTATGTTAATAAGTGTATTTAAATTTCGTACTATGTAAGTGTCGACCCAAGATGGGTGATGTATACCTAATTTTGGGGGTGTCACAAACATCCCGTCGTGTGTTTTACAGGACTTCGGTTCGCTTTTTTATTATTCCATTGGAACATCCCATGCCTCATGTGTTTTACACAGGACTGGTTAAAATCTTTATCATTCATTTGAATATCCTATCGTGTGTTTTACAATCGGATCCGGTTCCATCTTTATTATTCTGTTGGAACATCCCGCTTGTGTGAATTTCACCGACACGGTTCGCGTTATTATTATTCTCATTGGAATAACTTTACGCGAAATCCGCATGCATGGTGATTTCTTTTGTTATTCCATTCTTTATTATACCCGGTTGGTTAAAACTTTGACTTCTATACTCCATGAAATTAGTAGAATATCCTTGATATTTGCGTTTCATCCGAGATCTTTTCATGGAAATATTCTTCCGATCATTCTTGAATTTTACTCTCACTTAAACAAGATCATGTCGACAATTTGGACGTTAATAATTCATGGATTAAATAATTCTTGAACTTGTTTTATTGAATTATTATGTCATTGTCATCATCCTCATGATATATTATGTTATCTTTGGCTTACGTGCATAGATGAACTTAGTATGATTATGACTGGGATCATTCGGTATAATCATGGCTTGTTATAAATGATGTGATAAAAGTCCTCGGTGGGGCGTGTAATGCGATGATGGATAGTTTTTGGTATGATTATGACTGGGGTGATTCGGTATAGTCGTGACCATTGATAATTTGATGAAAATCCTTGACCGTAGTAGTACGAGAGATGATTAGATGTGGTGGTTTATTTATTGTTTGAGTCTCAAATGATAAAAATTGATGAAAACCTTTTAAAACCTAAAAGATAGTAGATTTTATTTTCTACTTGACTCTTTTAATGGATCGCGATATTCCACCGCAGATTAAACCGGTTGTCTATTGTATTTTATCGGTTTAACATTGTTGAAGGCTAATGATAATTTATTCTCGCATTATCTTAGTCATAATATTTCTTATTGGGCTAGTTGAGCTCACCCTTTTCTTTCACCGTTATTCTCTTCGTGAAATGAGAACATAATTTGGAGCGAGTGGGGAGCAGAGTAATAGTCGAGAGGATAGCATTAGTAGTCCTCACTATTTCGTGAAATAGTGTGATAATAGTTGTAATGAGGACTCCTTTTGAGTTTGTATAATATCTAGTAGACAATATTTGTATTCAAACTCACGCTTTATGTCGTATTGTATACTGACAGTTAGGTTAGTAAGTTATATTTGAATTTATGTACCATGTAAGTGGTGACCCAAGATGGGTGACGTATACATAATTTTTGGGGGCGCCACGGTTGGTATCGAGCTTAGGATATGATCCTCGCTAAGATGTGAGAATAGTACTAGGAGGGAGAGACGGGAATTCCTTCGCTAGTATGTTCTACCTAAGTTTATTTGGTATTTGATTGGTCTCACGAGTATAGTGATAATATGTTGCATGTTAATTAACCCTTGTTTTGTGCGGTGTTTGTATTTAGATGTTGTGAATAGGGCTCGGTTATTGGAGCGCGATAATGAGTCACTCAACCAAAAGGTAACGACCAACAACACGATAATAATCATCTGGCCGTGATAACGACCATCGGAACAATGATGACCATCGTGGGAGAAATTATCATGCCAAGAATGGTAACCACTCCGGTGGTAATCATGGCCAAGATAATAGAAGTGGAAATTTCAAGAAGAGAAGGTCATTTAGCTCGATTTTGTCGTGCACCAAAGTCAAGTCCAGCTGGGACGGTGGCACCAAAGGCGGATCTGGATAAAAACAAAGTCGGTGGTTTTCATGAAGAGCGTTTTTCATGACTTCTTAAAAGCAAGTGACTCGAACGAAGTTAGTATCAAGTTAGTTAATTATAAATTCTTGCGAAGTCTATACCTTATAAGATACCCCGGTTCTACCCATTCTTTTATCTCGCTCTCATTTTGCGTTCAACATTTAAATTTGACTCAGGAGAAGTTAGACTTTAACTTATTGGTTGAAACTTCGTTAGTAGGAGCCTTCGTTATCGCTACTATTATTTTTTTAATCTTGTTGTTTCAAATAAACACTTTCACGTTACTGTCAATCTTATCTCTTTGAAAATACTTGCCTTTGAGGTAATTTTTTGAAACGATTGATTAACTACTCATTATTCTTTTTTGTAAGGTTGTTAGCTTTTCATATTCCTAACCAACTGTTATACTTAATTCAAAGTAACCAAATCCTAAAGTTAATCAACGTTATATCAAGCCATAAGTAAAGAGCCCGATCCTTTCGTTGTTGACTTCCTTGTGTGGAATGCACCGAAGCGGACTTCAGAGTAATGACGTCATATTGATGAAGATGGCAAGTTGATAGGTATCATTGTGAGGTGTTATCTAGGTTAAGGGATAGAAGTCACAGTTGTATCAATGTGACGTACTATCCAAGTCTTGGATAAGAGTAATGATTTTGAATGATATTTCTATCATTAATAAATTTCTTGACGTATTCTTGAAGATTTCCTAGCCTACCCTAGAGCGTGAAATCGAATTTTGTATTGACCCAAAGATACAAAAACCCATTTCTTAAACCCTCAAATATTTCTTCAACTAAATGAGCAGCTTTACGTGGTTTATGATGAAAGTCATAATAAAAGCATTGGAATAATGAAAATCATGGGTATTCGTGGTATTAGTAAGTTTTATGATGAGTTATGTTGGTTAGTATGTAAAAACATGAAAGTTTCTTAGAAATCACAAAGAGTGGAAAATCGATTTTGATGAAAAACGTAATATGAAATTCAATTGACCATATCTCTTATTATATTTTGAATTTTGAATGTGGTCAAGTCCTAGAGTTATATCTATGAGTTACCTAACTAATCCAAGTGGAATTACTGGAAAAGGTGTTGTAGATTTTTGTGTGGACTGATTTTAGCAAAGGAGGCCAAAGCTGTAAATTTCAAAAATGCTACTGCCCAGAAACTTTAAGGGGCTGTTTCGGCCACTTAAATTATGAGAAAAATTCTGGCCTTTTGGGACATGAAGGTATATGGTATAAAGTATCTCCTGTCCAAAAATGAGCTCATTCTGACTTAAAATGAGCAAGTTATGACTATTTCAATATTTAGGTTTTTCCGACGAAAAACGCTATAACCGGAGTTCTATAACTCCGATGACCATGAAATTTAAACTGGAAGCTCACGTTAACATGTGTAAGGTCCTGCCAAGATTTGGGAATTTTTGGAGTTAAACTTGAGGTAGCTAATTTCTTAAGGAATTAAGTGGAAATTGATTTTAAAAATAGTAAATGAATTTTAAAAATCCGAGAAAAATATATTTTCATTATGGGACTATATTATGCTAAATCCAGAAAAGAAATATTTTTGGGACTGATTTGGTATTTTTCATGAAAATAGTTTAATTCTTGAACATATGAGTTAAATATGTTATGTGAAGTAACAAAGTTGAAAATAGGATATTATGGCTAGAGAATCCTATATAGAGTATATGTATATTTTTTGAGAGATTTGATAATTGGTGATGATATCTTATGAGTATGGCATTTTTGAATGATTAAATGCATTATATGGTAAAACGTAAACAATTAAGATAAATTGTTTATAAATTTAAGAAATAATTAAAATATTGTTATAATATTAATGATATTAGATTATGAGATTATTAAGTGATTGATAACATGGGGATATTCTTGAATCTCGGATAAATTATATTATAAATGTTTAATATTTATCCTTTATCTCATTTGATTGATTCTTTATATCATTATCCTCACGCTTATATTATGTTGAAAGTCATCTCATGGCACATGAATAGTGCATAGATGGACTTGGTATGATTATGACTGAGGATTGTTTAAGTATAATCATAATCAGTAATTGAAAAACACAATTATCTTTTGGCAGTAGTGCATGGATAATTTGTGGTCGTGATATTAATGAATACACAATTATCTTTGGTCAGTAGTGCATGGATAATTTGTGGTCGTGATACTAATGAATACACAATTATCTTTCGTAGTAGTCATGGATAATTTGTGATCGCGGATACTTAATGAATACACAATTATCTTCGGCAGTAGTGCATGGATAATTTGTGGTCGTGATATTAATGAATACACAATTATCTTTGGTAGTAGTGCTTGGATAATTTGTGGTCGTGATACTAATGAATACACGATTATCTTTGGTAGTAGTGCATGGATAATTTGTGGTCGTGATACTAATGAATACACGATTATCTTTCGTCAGTAGTGCATTGATAATTTGTGGTCGTGATACTAATGAATACACGATTATCTTTGGTAGTAGTGCATGGATAATTTGTGGTCGGATACTTAATGAATACACAATTATCTTTGGTCAGTAGTCTTTGGATAATTTGTGGTCATTGATATTAATGGATACACAATTATCTTCGGTAGTAGTGCATGGATAATTTGTGGTTGTGATACTAATGAATATCCTTGGCACGTAGAAGTGGGGATGATTCGATGATATGAATTAATTATTGAAATGAGTCTCAAAGAATGAAATATTAATTCATGGATGTGGTAAAAGTCATCTTCGTCAGTAGTGCATTGATAGACTTGGTATGATTATGACCAAGGATTATTCTAAGATAATCATGGATCAGATTGAAAACACGAATATCCTTGGCCAATTGGTGCATGGATAATTCGTGGTCGTGATACTATTAAGTCGCTGCGTCTCAAAGATTATTGGTTTCTGAGTTGTATATCTTTTAGCAGTAGCAAAAGATGAATTGTTAATGAATAGCTTTGGCAGATTTCAAAGATGAATTTAATATTTTTAAACGATAAAGGTATTCAAGGTATCCTCATCTCTTTATCATACAGTGTCGTACCATTCTAATTTCGAGGGCGAAATTCCATAAGGAGGGAGATTGTGAGACCCCAGATTTTATCCATAAAGATTTAAATTTTGTCGAAATAATTTTTAATATTATGGTGTGAATTTGAGATAATATTATAGTTGTGGGTAGTATTTATAAATTTTGCAAAGTATGCAAGTGGTTATATTATATTCGATTGGTCGGGGAATATTTGGTTTAGCGAGGAATATTCATGACAACTACTCAATCATTGGTGGACCCCACAATGTAATTATTCATCGGATTGAGAAAACGACAAAAAATATTTTATTGAAATAACGGCGGAAGTTTTACCGTAGTTCTTGTTGAACTACTCAGTAGTAAAAGACAACGATATCGTGTGGTTGCATAAAGAATACACCTGCGGTATTGATTTATTGATGCTTATGTGAGAAGTCACTCGGTTTGATTCCATTATTCACGATTAATAATATGAATTATTATAGCGATAATGACGTTTTGTTTTATTCGTATTATTAACGTAATAAAAGCGAAACATCTTTTATATAAAATAGAATACTTTATTAAAGTTATTCTATAAATAGAATATATTATATTTTATTATGATAGTACAGATAGTGTTTTGCATAAGATTGCATAGTGTTTGCATAGTAAAATATTTTTAGATAAATAGAATATATTATATTTTATTTAAAAGATTTTTCTTTAAATATGGACCGTCGATTAAAAGTAAATCAAACTGACCGTTCATGGATTAGTTCTTATGCATTCCATTTTCCTATAAATAGAAGCTCATTCCTTCATTATTTTTTCTTTAATTCATTGAAACTACAGAGAGAGAAATTATAGAGAGAAGCTATATAGAGAAAATTATAGAAAGAAGAAGAGTATTCTCTTACTTCACTACTTCTATATTAGGTTCTTTTTACAGTAAGGGTGTTATTCTTCTTCTTCAAGAAGAACTTCACGTTATTTCATTCATTATTATTACATTGGAATAACTTTGTAAAAGTGGCATACCCTATACATAACTTTTGTGATCGCTGGCGATACCCTATACTTGGTGAAATCTTATGTTATTCCATCGCTTATTATTACATTGGAATAACTTTTGTACGCTGGTTTACCCTATACTTGGTGACATTCTTCTATTATTCATTGGAACATCCCGCTCATGTGTTTTATACCGGACACTGGTTCCGCTTTTTATTATTATTCGTTGGAACATCACGCTCGTGTGTTTTACACCTGACCGGTAAAATCTTTATCATTACATTGGAATATCCTATCCGTGTGTTTTACACCGGATCCGTTCCATCTTTATTATTCTCGTTGGAACATCCGCTTGATTGTGAATTTCACCCGACCGTTCCGGTTATTATTATTCCATTGGAATAACCATACATCAAGCAATCTAGCGTACGTGGTGATTTCTTTTGTTATTCCATTCTTTATTATACCCGGTTGGTTAAAACTTTGACTTTTCTATACTCCATGAAATTAGTAGAATATCCTTGATATTTGCGTTTCATCCAAAGATCTTTTCATGGAAATATTCTTCCGATCATTCTTGAATTTTACTCTCTGGCTTAAAAAGATTCGTGTTGACAATTTGGACGTTAATAATTCATGGATTAAATAATTCTTGAACTTGTTTTATTGAATTATTATGTCATTGTCATCATCCTCATGATATATTATGTTATCTTTCGCTTACGTGCATAGATGAACTTAGTATGATTATGACCGAGGATCATTCGGTATAATCATGGCTTGTTATAAATGATGTGATAAAAGTCCTCGATTATTCGTAATGCATGATGGATAGTTTTTGGTATGATTATGAGGGGTGATTAGTATAAATTGACCATTGATAATTTGATGAAAATCCTTGACCGTAGTACGTAGAGATGATTAGATGTGGTGGTTTATTTATTTGTCGAGTCTCAAATGATAAAAATTGATGAAAACCTTTTAAAACCTAAAAGATAGTAGATTTTATTCTCTACTTGACTCTTTTAATGGATCAGATATTCATTGCAGATTAAACCTGGTTGTCTATTGTATTTTATCGGTTTAACATTTGTTGAAGGCTAATGATAATTTATTCGCATTATCTTAGTCATAATATTTCTTCTTGGGCTAGTTGAGCTCACCTTTTCTTTCATCGTTTTCTTCGTGAAATGAGAACATAAATTTGAGACGAGTCGGAGAACGGAGTAATGGTCCAGAGGATAGCATTAGTAGTCCTCACTATTCGTGAAATAGTGTGATAATAGTTGTAATGAGGACTCCTTTTGAGTTTGTATAATATCTAGTAGACAATATTTGTATTCAAACTCACGATTTATGTCGTATTGCACTACATACGTTAGGTTAGTAAGTTATATTTGAATTTATGTACCATGTAAGTGGCGACCCAAGATGGGTGACGATACATAATTTTGAGGCGCCACACTTTGAATTACTAGCAATATATAATCCGAATCAACCACTAATTTTTAGATTGCAAGTCCAAATCATGACACAATAATATAGATAATTTTATCCCTTAATTATGCAATCCCCTACTTATTGTAGTACATTTAAAAAGTAAATCAATCATTATCCCTTAATTATGCATTCCCCTACTTATTTGGAAAGTAAATCAATCATTATCCCAAATCATGTCCTTAGAATAATATCTAAAATTATAATACTATTAAAATTTTAATTGATTGAGATATGAAGTTAATTTAAGTAATTAAAATAATTATTTATTATAAATTATTTTATTATTTTTAATATTTATTATTTTTTTTTGGTGTATCAAGATTTTGCAAAAAAAAAAGGACAAAGGTTTATGCCTACTCAACCAACCCGAAGCCACGGCCCCACTTTTTTCAAATTCGCCAAAACTTGGACCATTTTTAGTCCAGCCTGCTTTTTTTCCGTCAAGACTCAATTCGATCTAAACCCAAACCCGCCCGCTTGGTTTCATGGGCCTGTAGTACCATGCCCTTCTTAATTTGCTCCTATAGTCTTTCAATTTTATATTTTATGAATACAATATTATATTCCTTTAAAATATATAAAATTATATATTTATTTATACATAATAAAATACAACTCTCAAAATGTAATTAGTCACTATATTTCCCTCAAAAAAAAAAAAATACTCATATAGTTGGATCAATTGATAATAATTTACCAAAAAAAATAAAAATTGATAAAATAATGTATTGTCATATTTCTGATCATCTGTTAACTAAAACAGACCACGTAACAGATAATATCACTCTCTCTCATCATACTACTCCCTCTCCACAAGAGAGAGAGAGCAGTGAAAAAATGGCGTCTCTTCTCTCTTCTTTTGTTCCTCCCTCTTTAGACTCCATAGGCCACCCAAAGCACCGTAAGTTTCTCTCTCTATATCTATCTCTCTATCTGTGTATATATATATATAGAGAGTTATTTTGGTCTATCATTTTGTTGGTCATTTGAATTGGTTGAAGTTACTAATTGATAATTTGTACTCTCTATAACACAATAAAGCTATGAAAAACCTTAATTTTATCCAGTTGTGTAAGATATAGTTGAGATTGACATTTTCGTGGTTTAGTAAATTAGTTGTTTTCTACTGAGAACGAAGTTTTATGGATTTTCTGATTTGAATGCTGAAATTTCCCTGCTTTTCTTCACTAGTATTTTGCTAATCTATAATGCTGTCTTTGGGACGGTAGATTTTGTACCTGAATTGAGAGAAAATTAGTGTTCAATTATTGTGAATGTCAGATGTTTGATTGTTTAAACTGCCTAAATTAAAAATAATTTAATGTTACGTAATGAGGTTTGTGGCAGGGGCACATGTAGATATTATATCATTCATATTTACATCCAAAAGTAATTTAAAACTAAATCTTGAAAGACTATTTTAAAAAGTAATTTTAAATGTGCGGGTTCACTATCTTAAATAGTTAAATTTGTGCAAAAATCGTGATTTTCAAGATGACACTCCATTTGAGGCGGGGTTTTACATGATACGACTTCAATTTTAAACTCTGAAAAATGTAATGATTGTGTTTTAGGGGTAACATAATGCTACTAGTGTGCCTTGTATAATCATTCATTGTCATGGATTATATGCAATTATTATTATGAAATTTGGTCCAGTTTGGAATTGAATTTGATGAGAAATGATATAATCTCACCTAATTCATTTTCTAAGATGTGGTGGGAGTCTCTTTGATCTTGGAAGTTAAATAGATAGATTAGTTCCCACGTCTGAGCCTACCGTGATTCGCTACTCAAATCTCATACTTTGCTTAATTTTTCTCATGTTTTCTCTTTTTAATATTGTGTCAAGAGTTCACATTAGGATGAATGGAAAGAAAAGTAATGCCATTATTAGTGTCATCAATTTCGTTGTTCTGATGCCACTGGTTGCCATGTTAGATTCCAACTTGTTCTGATGGCAGATTTGGGGCTTGAAATATACTGTAAAAAATGCAGCTGAATAGTTTTATTGTTGGGATGCCAATGTAATCTCATAAAATATTTACAATTGTTTACTTTTATTGTCCTTTATAATTTTTGGAAGCTGCATATTGTTCTTAATTTTAATTTCGTTGTATAAATAACAGCTCAATCAAAGTTGGTTGGTTTTCGTGTAAGATCCAGCTTGGAAGATGAGATTTGCTCTACAGGAGTTTCAGACCACCCAGCAGAAGATAATAAAACGAAGGTTTGTGTCTTGTTAATGTCTGGTTAGTTATGCCTGCTACTGCTGTTGTCCACATTTTCTTTTGCTTCTATGTTTATGTAAGAAGGAACATTACCTATCAAAAAGGAAAAAATACGGTTTCTTGGTTATGGGGATAGGAAAGGTGGCATTCACTGTCACTTTCTTATGCATGTACTTGTGGTGCATGCTGTTTGATTATCTGCAAGCTCTTGTGGCATAATTCTATGGTTTCTTAGAGATAACTAGGTTGTTCTGTCATTGGAGTACTAAATTGACTCTTGGGGTTGACCTGTGTGCGTAGGGTTGGCTGTATGTGTAGTCTACTTATAATGGCATGCTATTTTAAGTGAATATTGCTCATTCTCGTTACAGTAAAGAATGGAGTATTATTTAGGGACTTGTTATTTCCATATGTAAATTTGATATTTCCATTAGGTTCTCTCTCGCATGAATGTGGGAGGCCGACTCGCTATTCATGTGAGGAGGACAATGCGGAAATATTAGATTTCCATTTGGAAATATCACTTCTTTATTATTTACTTGATTTGATCACCACTCTGCTTATTTGATTAGCAACAAATATTGACTAGATTTAAAAGGGTTGGGTATTTAGTCATCAATTACTGGAGGTGCAATTTAGCTCTTTGTTAGAAACACTGCTTATTTTTATCTGAGTAGTGCAAATAATGTTTGGATTTTCTCAGTTTTCTACTTCTAATTTACAAAATTGTAAATCATCTCAACAGGGATCTCAAGTATTGACATCAAGAAGGTTGTGTTTAACCTGTTTAGGTTCAACTTTAGCTTTAATTAAAACTTCTGGTATTTCTATGTCTGAACCTAAGGCAGTTGCTTTGGAGGGAAACGAAAAGCCTGTGTGTCGGAATTGTGGGGGTATTGGTGCTACAATTTGTAAGTGCATGTTGCAATGCTTTATATTTACAAATTCGCTTTGCTTTTGGTTGCTTGTTATAACATCTGATTGTTCTTATACTTTACTTCTTTTTATGTGACTAGCTGGTTGTTAAAATGTGTAGTTGCTTCTCAGTAGTGGTTGTTCAACCCATTATTAAGACGATAGATATTTAAAAATATCCTTGCATTTTGAAGATGCTAACTAACAGTATTTATACAAATATATTCCACAAGAATTCAGCATTGATACTGGCAGTGTTAATTTTGTAGAATCCCAAGCCTGTCCCCTCAAAGAGGGTAATTTCTACGTATGAGCTACAATGTACATGAGATAGTTTATTTAATTTATATATTAAATATATCTATCTGAAGGACTTGGTCCAGTAAACAGCTGACAATTGCAGAATTTCTCACCCCGGGGTCCCTCCCGTGATGTGGTACTCCTTTCGTTCTAGAGATAAATGTAAATAAATTTTTCCTCCCAACTGGACAGTCTGCATTCTATTTTATACTTGCTGAAATTTTGCTTTTAAGGTGATCCCCAGTGAGATAATGTTCTTAAAGATTACTGTAGAAGTAATACAGTGAGCACAAATTATTCTATGGTAAGTGAAGAAAACGCATAAATAAGTATATCCATCTTATGTTTATTCTCTTCCATTTTTTTACAGAATCCATTTTGGGCCTAATACAAAATTTCTCATTCCTTCTAGAAGGAGAAAACATTTTGGTTCCATTCAACTTTTCTGTATTGTGTACCATACTAAATTGCAAGCCTCACTGACACCTACAAACTGTAAAATTTAAGGAACACCATTAGTTAAAACCCTTAACTACAAGTTTGCTTTGGGTTATTTCATAGTTCTAACATTTGTGATTGGTTGCTAACAATAGGATGCAATGTGAGCCTACTTTGTCAATATATAATATGTTTTAGTTAACTTTTCCATCAAATCTACTACCTTTTCTCTAGTCCATGAGTTGTTCATTTACTTTTTATTTAGGTGATATGTGTGGTGGTACAGGAAAATGGAAAGCTCTCAACAGAAAACGGGCTAAAGATGTTTCTTAGTTTACTGAATGTCCAAATTGTTACGGTATGCAAACTTTTGTCGCTGCTCTAAATGCTGGTATCTTATTTCTGTATCCAAATAAATGGATATCATTAGCTAGCAGTGTTTTGAATATTTTATAGCTACTATTTGGAGTTAATTTTGAGCTTATAATCATGTACTTGTTAAATCTACTATCTAGTCCTGATGAATGTGATCATTGTAGATCACCTTGTCTTGTTGAACTTATATTTGACCTCTAGAGCAACTTACTGACCTTCTTAAAATCCTCATTTTCAATTTCAACCTTTTTAAGAGATTAATTCGGTTTTGAATTTATTTAAACATGCCTTATGGAGGATTCACCTTAAATACATGTGCTTGTAGAAAAATTTGATGTTTATCTTGCTAATATATGGACTCTTTAGTCATGTCAACTATTGTGACGCCTCAAATCCGGGTCACCTTTACCTTGGGTTTGGTGCTCACTATACTAAACATTCATACCTATTCATTCATCTATTAATTTAAAACTTGTCTTAAGTTACAGTCTTTATACAAAAATTAGCTTCTAATCCCAGGTTCTTAAACCTTTACAACATTCATACAAATTAATAATAATATTAATCATAGTATTAAAATCTTCATTACAACACTTTAGAATCAAATAAGCATGACGCTTAATACTATTACTCCGTGACCTTACTCTTTCCTTTATCTTTACCGTAACTCCCGACCTTATTGGTTTTAATGAAAACATTATATTCAATGCAAGGGTCATTAATGATTGCTCAAGCAAGTATAAATTAGTTTAACATAACATGATTTCAATAGTTTTCAAAGAATTGCATAACAATTGAGAAAATCTTGAACAAAAGCTGTTTTATACGTATTTTGATTTGAAAACTATACTTTTGCATTCTGGAGGGTCAAATGACTAATGAACTCTGTAATAGAATTGGCAGTACTGAAACTGCAACCCACGGATATAAACAGATACTAAAAACTGAATATACCCTGGACTTATACTTTAGGGGATCACTTTAAGTACCTATATTGTGCACAACATAATAGTCTATATGACACCACACGTGTCCACTAGTATCATAACGTCCCGATATCATATGCCTCTATAAAAGGGTTGTTCGTTCACAACATTTACATGGAAATCCGCACCACAACAATGGTTTAGAGAGCATTGAATGAATTCAGAATATCAATATATTTCAACATTTGTCTAGCCGAAACAATAACATTGACATACTTTAAATAGTTTATGAATATAAGAACGTTAACACTTGCAGTTCAATAATTTAACAATCTTGTAATATACTTCGAAAGAAAAAGTTTCAGTTCGAGTACTTGCCTATCGCGCCAATTAAATTCTTATGGTTTTATCTTGTCACTGAATAGCCTACATATATATAATGTTGGCTCACTTAGTTACTTTATAACATAAAACTTGTATTACCTTGTTATGCAAGGTTACATGCCAACACAACACATTAGCATGCTAACTAATTACTGTTACACTTAACATGTACCCCATAGGTTAAGTTATTGCCATTAGGGACATCAACAAGTACTTACCACATATTTTCATTTACTAATCATATGCAATAGTTTTAATGTGCATTTACACATACTCAAATATAACTACACATAGCATACATCACATACTTGGTCCATATACATTCACAAATCTACTCATTTTGATCTAAACATAGCATGACATGATTTCTTGAATATTTTACACTTCAAATAACATCATTAGTCAAGCCATGTCATTTCCAAAAATCAAATCCCATTTTTCCATCATAGTTCAAAAACCGAAAATATGGTACTTTGGGGATTTTTATTA